>OLKM01000580.1:147504-150906 GCA_900291075.1 Melanogrammus aeglefinus
GATTAGTCCTGACCAGAGCAGCCCAGCGCTGCTACATCCAATCAGCCTAATCGCACCAACTTCTATAACCCACCCCCCCCCCCCCCACACACACACACACACACACACAACACCCCGCCCCCCCAGCGCTCACCTTCTTTACGCTAATGGGCTTTTCCTGCTCTGGTGACTTAGCACTTAAGAGCTGGTGCTGCCGAAGGTGGGGGAGGGGAGGGAGGGGGGAGTTTGGGGATGGGGAGGGGAGGGAGGGAGGGTTGGATGGGGCAGGAGGGAGAGGGGTGGAAGTTGAGCTGGGGAGGGGAGGGTGTGTGGTTTGGGAGGGAGGTGAAGGGTGGGGGGACCCTCCCCACCCTGTGGTTGGGAGGGAGGGAGGGAGGGGGGGGGGGGGGGGGGGGGGAGTTAGCGCTTCATCCAGGGAGGAGGCCGACCCCCCCCCCCCCCTCCCAGCTGGACAGAACGGACAGCAGGACTGACGTTACATCTGCTCACACACCTTCGAAGCGCATTACGCTCCGTTAAGTAGTTAAGTCGTTTTGTGGGCAGCAGCAAAAGGCTAAAGCCTGTCCTGTGATGTGTTTTGCACTATTGCTATTTGTCTTCATTTCTTCTCCTATACATCCCTGTTGGCAAGAGAGCAGAAGCAGGAAACACAGAGAGAGAGAGAGAGAGTTGCCAGCCAGCTTTTGTATGAATATGCATTCCTTCCCAAAGGGCAGGGGAACTTAATGAATATTCAGCCTTAATCTATAGCCCACGGTCCTCATGCATTATTCATGAGGTGCTGCTGTTGTCGAGGAGGCACGCGCGCGTCCCGCGCACACACGTCCCCCGCTTTGTCATCGCAAATCACAATCATTTTATTCCCACCCCCCTCCCCCTTTCCTTTGCTCCGTGTTCCAGCGGTCCGCGAGTAATGGCAGGAAAACGGCTCAATGGCGGATGGCAAATCACAGACGGCGCGCGCGTAAGTCTCGCTCATCTTTAGCACCGCGCCATTTTAATCCAAAGCACTCGTATACAACGTGGGTGCTAAACTGCCGGGTGAACGCTTTTCTAATGGCCCGCTATGATGTCCAATCACTGCACCCACCCTGTGTTTGTGAGGCGCTCACACTGGGTCTTCTGCACGTCGATCAAGGGTCCAGGCTGCCCCTGGATGACTAGAAAGGCAGAATTAAAAGACAGGCCATGGGAGGGGGGCCATTTTGGATCCTTGCCATGTGTGTGTGTGTGTGTGTGTGTGTGTGTGTGTGTGTGTGTGTGTGTGTGTGTGTGTGTGTGTGTGTGTGTGTGTGTGTGTGTGTGTGTGTGTGTGTGTGTGTGTGTGTGTGTGAGAATTGAAGACGTGATGGAAACCTAAACCCTTGCTGTTCAGAGTTGAACTATACCAATGATTTATCATTATAATTATTATATTTACAATTAATTCATTATCGAACGATTCTTCATATTGCTCCAATAATATTTCTTGATAAATATGCATCCCTACATCCCCACAACATGAAATCACAACACCTCAGGCCGTAACATGCAGGCACACAATCCAACCTGGTCGACACAAAACCACCGGCAACACCTCGACAATAAATTCAGATTGGGGGAAATATGGAAGCAGTATTCACACTTCATTGTCCAAGCCAGTGAAGAGGACCTCTAAAAGGAATCTGTCTAGTGGGGAGGGGGGGGGGGGGAAGAGAAGAGAGAGGAGAGAGAGAGAGAGAGAGAGAGAGAGAGAGAGAGAGGACAAGAGAGAGAGAGAGAGAGAGAGAGAGAGAGAGAGAGAGAGAGACGAGAGAGAGACGAGAGAGGAGAGAGCGAGAGAGAGAGAGAGAGAGAGAGAGAGAGAGAGAGAGAGAGAGAGAGAGAGAGAGAGAGAGAGAGAGAGGTGACAGCTTAAAAGCCATTGCTGGTGCTAAAGGAAAGGGGACTACCTCTTCCACACAATTGCTCTGGCAGGTCAAATTGCATTAGGGATGCACAATGTTTTCACCCAAAAAAGAGGAGCGGAAAGAAAGGAAAAAAGATTCAGAATGGAGTCTGAATGCAGGGTATTGTATTAAAACAATGTTATGAGGCCACGGCCGTTTACAAGGGAAATACCGCTGGACTTTGACGTTCACTGTTTCACCACAAAGCACACAGTCAACTCTTAACTCATAATGTGGCACTAGAGAGGCTGGGCAAAGGGAATGGACCAGAATGCTTGTGATAATTCAATTCAATATCTATATTATCTCACACCTCACAATAAAAGTACATTTATTAACCATTAGTTCACTTTAGTCATACAGTAATAAGCATTAACTAACAGTTAGCTAAAGTTCCAGGTTTACCTTAAGCTAGTTTGCTTTAATCTTACCCCTATGTTCAGGTAAATGGTTAATTAATGTACCCTTATTGAAAAGTGTTGATCTGTAAAAACATAAAGGTATTAGTGACCTTAGTGGCTTTGATATTCAGTTATAAATTGTTATTGTCTAAGAACGTAGCTGCAGAACGTATGCAAATATAACCTAATTACAGCGTTCTTTGGTCAGATGTGAATATTCAACGTGTTGTGGGGAAAAAAATAATTACCGGAGCATTTGCATTTGTTTATTATTTTTCTGCATGCCGAAAACTGTAATTAAAACTTGATACCAACTTCTCGGCTCAGGGGAGGTAAACTTCCGTCGGTTAAAACTATCGATCCATAAAAGAACTACTTTATATCGGCACCAGGGGAGTGGACCCCACGGAGTTCACTCCCACGGCCCACGCTCCTCATGCGGCCCGATCGACGTGAACCGAGCGTTTCCCCTGCATTGAAATGTGAGGATGAGAAAAAGGGGAACAAACACAAACCGTGGTAATTACAACACATAGCGAGGCTGACATCAAAGGGCGCCGCGGAGAGGTGGTGCAGCAGGCTGGCCTTATCAGCAGCTCTCGTCAAAGGTCAACGGCTTCTTCAGTGTTTACCTCCAGTCACGGGGGTCCAGAGAGACCCTCTCTGGCTAACTCTCTATCCAAGGGGGGGCAGCAGAGGAAGGAGAAGCCGGCAAAGCTATGTGTCTGCTGGGATGTCTGTACCGGTGCCTCGCTGACGACAACGTATTGTGCGCGGCCCTGATGTGTGGAGTATTCTGGACTGTCGCAGAACACACGGCCCAGTCCCCACTCTCGTGTTATGACTGACACACACGCAGGCATGCACACGCACACACACACACACACACATGCGCGCACACACACACGCATGCTCACACGGACGCATACTCATACGCACACGCAAACACACACACACACACACACACACATGCACACACGCACACACGCACACTCATGCAGACACACACACACACGCACATAAACATGCACAAGCTCACACACACACACGCACACACACACACGACACGTACC
>OLKM01000580.1:162505-187505 GCA_900291075.1 Melanogrammus aeglefinus
ACAAGTTGACTATTAGAATAAGATGACATTTCTTCATATTTTCAACTCGAGTATCAACTCTTTTCAGACTAATTGTTTTTGTGGTTGGCCGACCGCGGTCCGAACACCACCCACATGGGTGGGACACCATGCTGCTCCACTCCAGCGTTGGGTACACATTCAATTGGGCGGAGTGATAATTAGGACATTTGGTCTCCACTGGAGAAAAGAGGAAATTGTAATCAGCGTTTCTACTACATTTGTCCTTCATTAGTGTTATTATTGTGTTAAATAATTGGACAAAGCAGAGATAATACAGCACCCAAATGGACCTAGCATTACGAGAGAATATATAAACGTACAGACGGGCAGGGCATTGTTTGGAGCCCGGTTCAATCCATGAAGGGTTCCTGCCCTGTGCCACAGGCCCTAATGCCCTGCCCCTGGGCCAATCACACGGAGGACGTCTGTTCTGCAACATCACTTTTTATTTGGTCAATAAAGCTTCAGGAAAAAAAAACAAGCTTGCCATAAAAAAAAAAAAAATCATCCAGCATTAGAATGAAATCTTCCCCAGGGCCCAGACCTCATCTGTTATTGAGTAACACAGAGATACAGTTGAAGTTCTCCCCGAGCAGCACCAGGAGACAGTAGAAGCTTGTAGCAGCAGAAGGGGAGTACCAGGCCTAGAAGCAGCCCTCCACCCAGCTCTTATGTGGGACACCTGAAATAGGCCAGAGGCTGGGTTTCTATTTTCTGTGTTTTTTTTGCTATCACAGGAGCCTTTGGAAGCCATGGAGACTGAGAGGAGGAGGAGGAGGAGGAGGAGGAGGAGGAGAGGAGGAGGAGGAAGGAGGAGGAGGAGGAGGAGGAGGAGGAGGGAGGAGGAGGAGGAGGAGGAGGAGGAGAGTAGGGAGCAGGTGGAGGTGAAGAGTAGGAGCAGGTGGAGGTGAAGAGGAGGAGGAGGAGGAGGTGGAGGAGGAGAGGAGGAAGAGGAGATGAGGAGGAAGAGGAGGTGAGGAGGAGGAGGAGGAGGAGGAGGTGAAGAGGTGAAGAGGATGACGAGGAGGTGGAAAGGGGGAGGAGGATGAGCTGGAGGAGGAGGGGGAGCAGGAGGGAGAGCAGTAGTAGGGGAGGCGAAGGAGGAGTGGCGCTGGCCCAGAGCGAGGGGTGGATTCAGCGGGGCCATATAAGTGTGCTATCATGGGCGTCTCTTGTGCCTGTCTGCTTTATTTGCAGTAGTCAGGTTAATGAGACCACCAGCCCACTTGATGCTGAGTGGTGCGCCACAAAGAGCAGCCTCATTACCGCCAGCCTGGCACGCTCGCACTGAGACAATGGGTCATTCACGCCACTGAGACAGCCTCATTACCGCCAGCCTGGCACGCTCGCACTGAGACAATGGGTCATTCACGCCACTGAATGCCTTCGCTGGGGGCTGCATGCTGCCAGCCCGTTAGGCCAACACCGTTGCATGGCATCCCCAAAACCCCCACCCACCCCTCTAGCACACGTTCTGGCACCTGGCCAGACCCTCAACGTCCCGCCCGCGGGCTGGGATGGTGGTCCGCTAACAGCCAACTGTTGCAGTGAAGGGTGCCCGAGGGAGGGGGAGGAGGAAGGGGACCCCCAGCCCCAGACCACAACCCCCAGCACCAGACCACAACCCCTAGCCAGATCATAGCACCCAGCCCCAAACCCAGCACCAGTCCCCAGACCCAGCACCAGACCCAGACCCAGCACCAGACCCAGACCCAGACCCAGCACCAGACCCAGCACCAGACCCAGCACCAGACCCAGCCCCAGACCCAGCACCCAGACCCAGCACCAGCACCAGACCCAGCACCAGCCCAGACCCAGCCCCAGACCCAGCACCAGACCCAGACCCAGACCCAGACCCAGCACCAGACCCAGCACCAGACCCAGACCCATCACCAGAGACCAGGAGACCAGGAGACCAGGACAGAGACCAGGAGACCAGGACAGAGACCAGGAGACCAGGAGACCAGGAGACCAGGAGACCAGGAGACCAGGTCAGAGACCAGGAGACCAGGAGACCAGGGGACCAGGACAGAGACCAGGAGACCAGGTCAGAGACCAGGGGACCAGGACAGAGACCAGGAGACCAGGAGACCAGGGGACCAGGACAGAGACCAGGAGACCAGGTCAGAGACCAGGGGACCAGGACAGAGACCAGGAGACCAGGACAGAGACCAGGAGGACCAGGGGACCAGGTCAGAGACCAGGAGACCAGGAGACCAGGGGACCAGGACAGAGACCAGGAGACCAGGTCAGAGACCAGGGGACCAGGACAGAGACCAGGAGACCAGGAGACCAGGGGACCAGGACAGAGACCAGGAGACCAGGTCAGAGACCAGGGGACCAGGACAGAGACCAGGGACCAGGAGACCAGGGACCAGGAGACCAGGAGACCAGGAGACCAGGAGACCAGGACAGAGACCAGGAGACCAGGAGACCAGGAGACCAGGAGACCAGGTCAGAGACCAGGGAGACCAGGACAGAGACCAGGAGACCAGGAGACCAGGAGACCAGGACAGAGACCAGGAGACCAGGAGACCAGCCCAGAGACCAGAGACCAGCCCACCCAGAGAGCCCCCCCAGTGGTTGTGTACTGGAGGAGAGCAGAGCCAGAGAGACCACTACGACACGCTGCACTGATGGTTGTTTTGCTGCTCACCGAGGCGTCTATGGACGTGTGTATGTGCGCCCATATGACACGGATGTGTACTTAAATACCCCTGTACGTACAACTTGTACTTTGTACTGATGGTTTGGTCTGAGTGACCACTGGTACAGTCCACAGTACACACTGGTGTGCTGCTAGTACTTGACATGTCCTTGAGGCGACATTGAGAATCCCCCTGCATTGTAGGAGCGAGGCTTCACGACTGTAATGGCTGAAATGGCGGGATGGAGGACGTGCTTCGGACGTTGTGCCGTGCAGAGCACGGGGCTGGTTGATCTCATGTGATGTACGACACACACTCAAAGGATTCTCCTCCTCTTCTGCAGCACTCGACCGCCAACCCAGTCGTGCTTGAGATTATATGCAGAGTACATTGTTTTGCGGGCACAGTGGTCCAACTATTTCAGCAAAAAAAAAATAAAACCAACGTTTAGAAATTGCACCGAAATATAATTTCAAAAGATTGTTGGTTAAATTGCTATTTGTAATTGGGTGTGTCATGGAAGTCAATTAGTCAACATTTAACCAAATACATATTGCGATATATATATATATATATGTATAAATATATATTGATGTAGCTTGGTGTATATATATATATATATATATATATATATATATATATATATATATATATATAGTATATATATATTATATAATATATATATATATATCTATATTATATATTATATATGTATATATATACTATGTATATATATATGTATACATTATATATATATATATATATATATATATATATATATATATATATATATATATATATATATATATATATATATATATATATATATATATATATATATATATATATATATATATATTATATATATATATATATATATATATATAATGAATTAGATGCAATACATTAGCCAGGGGTGGAATAGAAGGAAAATTATGAGATCCCATATTTAACAACCACCCTTCATGATGGAAGTGTTGGCATGGCTCCAGTCCAGCTGAGACGGAGGAAGGGAGGGGAAAATGGTTTTTTTTAGAGAATAGAGGTCAGTCGTTAAAATGTCTTCCTCTCCTTCTTCTTCTTCTTCTTCTTCTTCTTCTTCTTCTACTTCTTCTGCATTGCCCGTCCAGTATCCTGCCCGTCCTATTTATAGCACGGGCAGAAACAGCTGATCCGACTGCAGTGATGTCACGGGTGCTGATGGAATGCTTTGTTCAGAAACAGCTGATCCGACTGCAGTGATGTCACGGGTGCTGATGGAATGCTTTGTTCCAGCCGCTGTGCGTGCGCGTTCACCTCCCCGGGTCTTGGGGAGCCTTCACAGCGCATTGGGTGGGGTGGGGGGAGGTGCCGTGGGTTGTAGGAGGCTCGGAGGCAGGAGCCGAGATAGCCTACGTATTTTTTTTGCCCCATGATTCAAGCAGAATAAAAGAAATACAGAAATACAGAAATCACAGAAACACAGAAGTCTCCCCCCCCCCGAAGCACACTGCAGACGCGCGCAGAACTCTTCTTCTGTGGTCCATTTCCAGTGGACGCCGCCACTGCAGTGTAAAGCAGGGGGGGGGGGGGGCTTAGGCGGCTGTAACTGCGGGCTGGGAGACCCCAACGTGTGTGTTTTAAAGCCCTCCACCAACGGTCACTAAGTGGGTGGTGCAGGGGCGTAGACGAGGCAGTGTTCCCCTATATATATATATATAAATATATTTATACATCTATATATTTAGTAAGCCTTTGGGCTTCTTTTCAGTGTCCCTAAAAGAGCACGGTTGCCTGGCAACGGTTATTGTTGCCATGGAGATTCGCGTGTTGGCAGCTGCTGTAATCAGCATTAACTCAAGGCACATATTCTCATTCCGATGGTCGGGCGCGCGGAGACGGAGGAGCGACGCAGGCAGTTCGGGGAGGGATAGTAATCAGTGTGAAACATATGCTCATCCATTACTCGCCGCATTAATACAATTATATCAAAAGAAATGTATGGCTGGGCTCCGGGGGAATGACGGCGTGGAGGCAAAGGCATACAAATCCCACCAGCGATACATCCCCCCCCGGATTCATTTCATCCAACGCCACCCCCGCCGCCGAAACAATACAGGGCCATTCCAGTTGGGGTTTAACATAAAACGTTTTACTTTATGTAATGCATATTTTTGAAATGGCTGAAAAAAAACAACGTTATGTCCTTAAAGCAGCACAGAGATTTACCGCACACCTAGAGACAGGAAAATAACCCAGCCCGAGATGGTGATGCATGAGCACATTTTACTAAAATAAGAAGGTATTAGGCCAAAGAAAGGATGGTCAAATGTAAGATTGCCAGGAAACAACATGCGTGAGAGCTGAGCATAATGTATTCCACATACAGTCGAGAGAGCAGAGTCTTTCCTGTCGCTCTGGAATGGACCCGGCTCCTCTTTGTACATTTTATTGAATATTTATTTATTTTACTATTACCTCGAGGGCTGGGCTCTGCGCGCTGTCACCCGTGGTCGCCAATGCACAGCCATACATGGAGAGGGCAGACCCCCCCGCGGCCCCCAACACCACACTGCCACACACGGTCTAACAAACCCCAGTGGAGGAGGAGGAGGAGGGCTACCTACAGAGCCTGGATCAGAGCAGCTGATTGGGCAGCCGCGGCTGTGGTTCTGTGAGAAGGCTGGGGAATGTAGAGGGAAGCAGCTAGCTGCCTCTAGCTGTATGAGGATGCAAGCTGTCTGTTGCAGCTAGCCGTGTCTAGCAGCTAGCCGTGTGTGGCAGCTAGCCGTCTGTACCAGTTAGCCGCCTGTAGCAGTTAGGCGCCTGTAACAGGTAGCTGTCTATAGCAGCTAGCTGCGCTCTATCAGCTAGCCGTCTGTAGCAGCTAGCCTTCAGTGAAAGCTAGCTGCCTCTATCAACTAGCTGTCTGTAGTAGCTGCCTCTAACGGCTAGCTGCCTGTAGCAGCGAGCTGCCTCTCTCGGCTAGCTGTCTGTAGCAGCTAGCTGCCACTATCGGCTAGCTGTATCAGCTAGCTGTCGGTAGCAGCACACTGCAGCACTGCATGACCTTCAGAGTGATTCAGACAGGACGTACCGCAGACCTACACATGAACTCACAGCAACCACCGCACCACACAGACAGATACTTTATCGTGAAAGTAACAATAAACACTTTTGTTGAGTATATGAGTAAGCGCCGGGGATAAGAGGCTGGCTGTTTGTGAACAAATTATAGATATGTGCTTTGGTTTGATCCAGTTATCTCTGACTGTCAACTATTACATTCACTACATATTCCCTCACTTAAAACAACCGTTAACACATTTGTTTTTTTTTAAAAAACAAAAAACACAATGGTGGCTTTATTAAAACACACAGCCAGCATTTCAGAGCGGACCTGGTGGAAGCTGACACATGAGAGCGGCGCCACAACTAGCAGTCTGGGGATGAGGCTGCTGGCTGACATTTAACATCACAGAGAGAGGGGAGGTGACGAGCCAGGTGCCCTACATGCACATTTGACCCCCTGCTAATGTCAGGGTGGGGGGGGGGGGGGGGCCACACTCTCAGGCCTGCTTTGCTTTCAATGGCTCCCCTCATACAAATACACCAGCCAGTGGTCATCATAGAGAGTGTAATAGTAGAGCAGGCCGATCACGGTGACATTGGTTGTAGCCCTATGGCCTGAGAGTGTGTGTGTGTGTGTGTGTGTGTGTGTGTGTGTGTGTGTGTGTGTGTGTGTGTGTGTGTGTGTGTGTGTGTGTGTGTGTGTGTGTGTGTGTGTGTGTGTGTGTGTGTGTGTGTGTGTGTGTGTGTGTGTGTGTGTGTGTGTGTGTGTGTGTGTGTGTGTGTGTGTGTGTGTGTGAGTGGTATCGGGATATGGATGTATGTAAATATTACATCTATTGCCTTAAACAGAACAAAGTTGCTAATGTCCCAGTTATCCGGGACATTTTTTTTGAAGCAACCATTTTGTATGCAACCTAACAGCATAATATGGTTGAGAAGCACACACACACACACACACACACACACACACACACACACACACACACACACACACACACACACACACACACACACACACACACACACACACACACACACACACACACACACACACACACACACACACACACACACACACACACAAATATAAACAAAAATACACAAACACATAAGCACTTAACACTTAACAGAGAAGTACTGTGATGCACAATATCCATGTCGGAAACACAAGGAAATAGTAGACAAATAGAAATGTAACAGCAATTCAAATTATTTGAACTGTGTCCTTAATATAGCTACCATAATGGAAATGATTAAATATGTATATTTAAGGTGTAAAAGAACAGCCAAACCCAGCACATAGTGTCAATATTTTGTGTGTACACAATATTAAACACAAACAAGTATTTCCATACCACAAATTTCAACAATTTGAAAAAGACACAAAAATTGAAGTAGTTCCATTCACAATTGCTCGCTCTCTCTCTCTCTCTCTCTCTCTCTCTCTCTCTCTCTCTCTCTCTCTCTCTCTCTCTCTCTCTCTCTCTCTCTCTCTCTCTCTCTCTCTCTCTCTCTCTCTCTCTCTCTCTCTCTCTCTCTCTCTCTCTCTCTCTCTCTCTCTCTCTCTCTCTCTCTGTGTACTGCAGTGCAATAGCATCTCTAGCCTCAGCAAGCTACAAGATGGAGGACAGTACGAACATGGCCAGCAGGCCTGTAACCCAGTGCAGATGACCTGATTCCTCCCTCACCCAACAACAACTGCTGTTTGGTGTCTGGTGTTGGCCTGATGCTAGCTCCCCCTGCCTCGAGAACAGGCACTCAAGCTCTTCCATTCGGGTTAGTAACCAACTGACAACAAAAAAAAAAAAGATGTACACAGAAATCCTGCGTCAACATCAATTTCTACATCAAAGAAACTGCCGACAGGTTCTACAGCAATGCAGTGGAATATATTAGATAAATATAACGCAGTCAGACGCTACCCGGGTGGAAGTAGGGTGTCTCTGCTGGGGAACCATGGTTTGGTATTGACAGGATTATCGCAGCAATCAAACCAACAGGATAAAACGTAGGAATGATGTGTCAAAATGTAGCATGTAACATGTTTGGACTCTGAGGCCGGCAGTGATCACAGGGACGGATGGGCTGGAAGAGAGGGGGAATTCATTTTATAAATTTACAGAGGTGACAGTTATCAGGGACATTTTTTTTGAAGCAACCATTTTGTATGCAACCTAACAGCATAATATGGTTGAGAAGCACACACACACACACACACACACACACACACACACACACACACACACACACACAACACACACACGCGCACACACCGCACACACACACACACACGCAGCAGTGGCCTGTACACACACACACACACACACACACACACACACACACACACACACACACACACACACACACACACACACACACACACACACACACACACACACACACACACACACACACACACACACAAATACAAACAAAAATACACAAACACATAAGCACATGCACACACACTCACAGATATAGGTATATATATATTTAAAGATAAATTTAATTTGAATTAAGTTAAATGATGATGTAAATCTTAAGAGCAAATACAAACAACCCGGGCAAGGACATGCTAAATAGGGATACATAAATATGTCCTGTCAAATTAGGTAACTACATTTTCAGATAAAAGTTGCTCTTGATTAATTAAATAAGAATGGACATTTAAAAATGCATTCAAATGTTTAATTTCACTGTGAGACACACAATTGGAATGATAAACAAACATTTGGGATGGTACGGTATGGTTTAAGCACTGGTTGAAATTGATTGAAATTACAAAAAATAAATTTGCTGCAATCATCCCTTTTATTGTCTCCAATGAATGTTGCAGGTTTATTCTGTTCCATAGGAGGTTCCCAGCGTTAGTAGGACTTCTCTGTGGCTGGGTCACATCGGCCTACAGGAAATGTTCCCCTATTGATCTTGCACCATTTTAAATAATAGGATTATAACCCTAACACAATCGATTTACAGTAGCCTACATAGATTGCAATCATTCAATATAGTATCAAGGTTTGACTATAACTGTACATAATTTATTTGACCAAAATCAGTTCAGTTGATAAGAACACCATGTTAGTTATTTTTTAATGTTTTTTTTTTACCAAACTAAAACATATTTTTCCTGGCCTACATGGTTCTTGTCATAACAGTTTTATTTTAGCAGTAACCTCACCACTTTGAGCAAGTCAAATGAATTTGCTCAAGCACATTCGCTTATAATTAGAATGCAGCAATTATAACAAAAATGATTACAAAAATATAATAAACACAAAATGTCAACCAGCATCAATAAACCTAAAAATAAACGAAATGTTTCATTTAAACTAATAGATGGCAGGCTTATCAAGATAGCCCAAATTAAAAAAAAAAGATCAACATTAGGGTGCAGGGAATTCAAATATGGTGAAAGCTGAGGTCTGTTCTCCCCCCCTCTGAGCAGCTTCCGGCCTTGGAGTCAAACTCCACCACCACCACCAACACCACCTCCATCTCCACCACCAAGGCCACCATCACCTCCACCACCACCACCACCACCACCTACAGCTCCACCACCACCACCCCCACAATTAAATATAATATCCTGGAGAGCTATGTCCATCCTCACAGCCAGTGTGTGGCCGCATCCCAAGAAAAGACATCTCACTACTTGTTAAATACAACATTCTATATATTTTTTTTATTATTTCAAGAGGTGTGTTATGTTCGTTATTCTCAATAATGCTGGAATATCCCCTTAGACAACTGTAGCTTGATAGCCGTTTGATAAAACGCCAGGAGGCATTGGTGTTCAGGAGCTACAATATTGTTAGTTTTTAA
Source organism: Melanogrammus aeglefinus (assembly GCA_900291075.1). Taxonomy (NCBI): domain Eukaryota; kingdom Metazoa; phylum Chordata; class Actinopteri; order Gadiformes; family Gadidae; genus Melanogrammus; species Melanogrammus aeglefinus. The sequence continues at coordinate 172,051 of OLKM01000580.1, forward strand.
ACGAGCCGTGCAACAAACTGCGGGACCTTGAACCTAAAGACCTCTAATCCAGACGCCTTCACATCCTAAACATGCGCCGAACAGAGGATGACTGCGCTGCAGTCCGAGCGTTTGGGTGAAGATAAATCAGATATTCGGTGCAACCCTGATTCTGACAGTAGCCTAGATCTAGTTTACGTGTGCTGCGTCGAAACGGCGCGTGGGTGCGCACGCAATTAACCTAGAAGGACCCGGTCTTCCGTAGTCCTATGGTATGTAAAAAAACAAAAACACCGACACGAGAGGTGGTTTATCCCGAGGTTCTCCAACGCATGCCCTGTGTGCACAAACAGTCCACCAAGCCACGGAAAGGCGGTGCTATATTTAGTTGTAGGTCCAGATCCGAGTCTTTACTTCAGCGTGATAATGCGCATGCTCGCTCCGGCGTCCTCCGACAAGAGTGTGGGGCTCAACCTCCGACCATTGGGCTACATTTCAAACTTTTCCAAAGTTAGTCCTCTGGACGAACACTGGAATGTGATGTGCGTGATCTGCATGGAGTGGTCGCCCCTCTCACTCCCCTCCCCCCTCCACGTTTTGTCCCTCTGTGGGACCGGGGGCCAGTGGCCGGTGCGTCATTAATAAATGTTTATCTGTTTTGAAGTGCAGGACAAAGGTGGGGGTGCCCTGTGACCCCGAGGAGCCCAACCTCGCGCGGGTTCATTGTGACGCACTGGGAAAGGGCTTTGGGGGGGAGACCCCGGGCACTGACCCGCGCACATCCCAGAGCCTTGCCATTCATGTGTGCACCGCTGCATGTCGCCCCCAGCTCCCATTGTTTCAGCCGGGACAATAGCGCCCCCCCCCCCCCCCCCACCTCTCTCACAGAGAGGGAGAAAAAGCTCTCCCAATGTCCGATGACGGTGGCCTTACGTAAAGCTGCTCGGCCTGTGTATTTCTCCACCTTTACCATGTCCCCCATGCCATGCTCCTTCTGAATGTTTGCCACCCGCTCGGTATTGTGGGGTCGCCTTGTCCCGCCCCGTGTGGCTGTCAGGCTCCGATCGAAAGGGTCGGATAGACACTAAATAAGAATAACATGCAGATCACCGCATTTCTGAATGGTGAGCGTCAGAGCATGCATGGTGCAGCTCCTATACGTAGCCCAACATGGCTCTGTGTTGAGGTCCAGGACGCCTTCCAATAGAGTGAGCAGATTATAAGCAGGCCCGGTGTTGTAAATGCAGCAGCATCCCCTCGCCTGCTCAGCGAGGTTACTCAAATTACATCATCTTTCCGCTGCCGGTGTGATTCTGCGCCAGCTTCGATTGCGTCTCTGCCTTGAAGTCCATCCCGTTATGAAGCGAGGGTCTGCTGACAGGAAGAGGACCCGGCCTTTCCATCAGCACCGTGCATACACTGACCGCAGGGACTCGCATGGGCTCCGGTGTAACATGCATGTAAATGCATGCCGTGCAATTGTAAATGTAGGATTTAGACACATATAGTCCAAAGTGAATGATTGTGTGAATCCACGTTGTATTTTCTAAAATAAAGTGCAGCCTCGTATCGATGCAGAATGCCTTACAGGCCGACGTCGGAGAGGAGAGTCAGCCATACCGATAGAAGTGGTGACGTCGCGTTGTGCAATTCATTATCTATCTATTTATTTCAAAACGAGAACTATTCTATTCATGAACCGCTGTCAGATGGGCTACGCAGTTGGGAAAATAGGCAATATGCACGGAGTTGCCCTGTTCCTATAACACCTCCGGCTGCAGTGCAGTGGTGCACATTGAACCTCCAAACGGTCAGTCATGCCCATCATTACAGGCACACCAGCTCATAACGGAACAGCCTACTGAATACAGTCCATGCATCTGCACATTGGAGTCCAGCCTACTACAATAGCTCCAACGGTTAGTTATACATTCTATCAAGCAGCATGAACAGGCCACAGCACAAGAGTATATAGGCCTAAAATAATGCCCCCGCATGTCCGCAAACTAGGCTATGCGTGATAGCCATGGAGTTGGATCTGCAAGAGAACCGGGTGGGGGGGGGGGGGTCTCTATCTACTCGCGCGCGTGTGTGTGTGTGAGAGAGAGAAGAGAGAGAGAGGAGAGAGAGAGAGGGAGAGGGAGAGGGAGAGGGAGAGGGAGAGGGAGAGGAGAGGAGAGGAGAGAGAGAGAGAGGAGAGAGAGAGAGAGAGAGAGAGAGAGAGAGAGAGAGAGAGAGAGAGGAGGGGGGGAGACTTTACTCATTGTAATGCACAGAACGACCTGCCCTCTTTTGAAAAAAACGGGAGAAAGCGCAGCCATGCTTTGCAGAGGCTCGAACGGCGCCGTGGCGGTCGGTAGCAGCAGCCTCCCGCCGCACGCGATGCACAGGAACTACCAGCTCGAGCGACGCTGCGGCTTTACCGCCACGACGATGAGTGACATAGCGAGTGCATGTTGAGACGAGGTGAAGACGTCATCGGGGATAGTTGATATAAAGCCCGAGCACCGTGCAGCACGGCGACCCACCGGATGGCGGCGGTGGGGACACGGTGAGTAGCTCGAAACATGTTTGACCTTCGTATGATTTATTGGAATAAAGGCGGCCGGTTATGGGGGTTGTCTATGCGGCTATTCAAAACTCGAAGCAAAGAGGTGAGGATGCGTTAAAGAGCGTTTTGATCCGCAGAGGGAGATAACGGTCCCGCTCCCCCACGCTGCACTTGCCATTGTTATTGCGGCTTTATCCTGGAGGAGGGATTATAACGGACCCCGAACCTTTCGCTAAAAGACCTCAGTGCTCCTATGTGTGAATGTACAGATTTCTGTCTCACTGCCGACAGTCTCACTGCCCGTCGGACCAGAATTAACCGCGCAGAGGAGCGAGGGACGCGGACCGTGAACCATATCGCTGCTTTTTGTGCCTCGCGCGGCGCTTCGAGACAATAGAGCGTCGCGCGTCGGGTCCGCTGGGACTAGTTGGTATGGTAACCAGATAGAGAGAGGAGGGGGGGGGGGGGGGGGTATGGTGATATGCGGACGTGATATAAGATGATGGCTGATATGAGTGGAGGGGCTGAACGGAGGGGGACGTTTCCGTCTAAAATGGCGATTCCCTTTGTTTCTCCATCCCTCTCCTCCTCCTCCCGCGAGCGGAGGATGAGGAGGACAATCTGCCCTTCACAGTTCAGCTATATTTCCGCATTTCAAGTGAAAGAGTAGGGGCTTTGGCTGCTAATCCCCGTTAATGCGGTACAGCACATCGCGGTGGAGCCGCGGGTGAGTCCATATACGTGGAGCGGTGACCTCATTTGAATGTGAGCCCGCACCAAGATTTAACTGGCCTGCGTTCCCTATTCTCACCTCGTTTAATTGGTACACTTCATTAAAATGACGATAGTGATTATAATCCATTATAACAAAAGGATATAATTCATCGTGTATGGAAGTGCCCCCCCAAGTGTCAGCGAGATGTGGATATCGAAAAGGCATGCAGAACGTGTCCTTGTGTGACCAACCCAAGGTTTACAGAGAATATAGGGTCCGCCATGAATAAAACCCCACATTATAGCAAATACTGCATATGCATATTGGTGCATATTGGTGCACTCTAGCGGTTCTGTAGGCAGGCTGTAGGATGCAGTCAGTGCCTCCGCAGTAATTCCTCGACAAATTGCCTTTACATTAATCGGCGGACTGTGACCAAACCAGGCATCTATCCCATATGAGCGTGTGTGTGTGTGTGTGTGTGTGTGTGTGTGTGTGTGTGTGTGTGTGTGTGTGTGTGTGTGTGTGTGTGTGTGTGTGTGTGTGTGTGTGTGTGTGTGTGTGTGTGTGTGTGTGTGTGTGTGTGTGTGTGTGTGTGTGTGTGTGTGCGTGTGTGCGTGCGCGCGCACGGATGTTCGCGTGCACACGTGTGTTCTCCTTTCTGAATAGTGCAATGTTGCATAACTGCTCTCGGCAGCAGCGCTGGATTTAGATGACAAAATATCTGCTGCTGTGAGGTTTTCTCTCTCTGGCCAATGGGGTGCGAGCGTACAGTCCGTTAATTAGGGTACAGCGTTTAGAGATGGGGTCGAGGCTCGAGACGGGAAGTGAATTTCCCTGAGTTTCAAGGACACGAGATGATGATGGGGAGGACGTTGGGCATGGAGAGGAACATCTGTTTGCCCCGTGACGTCAACGCCCCCCCCGTGCAATCCTCTTGTGCAGAAGGCAGATGCCTTATTTGTTTGGCTCGAAATCCATTAATCCCAAAGTCAGCCGGCGAGTGGAGGAGAGCGAGCGGAGGAGATCAGTCTCATTCAGGCGGTGTCGGTACCGGACGCAAGGCTCGCGCTCGGTCCCCGGTGACGTTGGGGAAGAAGAAACCTTTTTTTTTTTTTTTTTTCCATAGCGCCACTTTCTGCGGCCGGAATAACGGGGTGATCGGACGGTTTTCAAACGGAACACTGAGGAAAAACAGCGAATTATTCACACCGGTTTAGAATTTGCCTTTATCATTGGTGACCTCGTATTTTATATGAATTTCAATTGTATTTTTTCATGTTATCTTATAGGTACACATTGTGGGACAATGGAGCATTTTGATAGCCGCTGCCTTTCGGACAAAGCGGACGGATACAACTCCCCTCGGCTCCTCGCCGTCCGGAGCGGGACGGGACTAACGGTTTATCAGCGAGCCGCGGTCCTGCTGATCGGCCGTCAATGTCTTTTGGTTTTGCACTGTTTCTGTGATTCTTCTGTATCTCCGAGTGTCACGTATAAGGTAGGCGGGAGCAACCGGCAGAAGATAATTTGGGTTGCATTTGGAGCCGTGTGGGATGCTTGGGATTACATTTACATAACACACACACACACACACACACGAACACACACGAACACACACACACACACACACACACACACACACACACACACACACACACACACACACACACACACACACACACACACACACACACACACACACACACACACACACACACACACACACACACACACACACACACTTTTATCGCGTATATGACGCCATTAAGGAAGCCCATTTTATGGTTTACATGGAGCATGTCGAGATGTCAAAGTAAAAATAGCCGATGCACGCGCAAACGCACGCGGGCCCGCGGATGGGCCATGGTCGGGGGTCTGTCTCTCCGTGTTCACAGCGGACCTTGATTTAATGTCTTACAATTAAGGCACGCGGTGAATGCCAAGAGAGGATCCTCATGTCTGCAAATGCCTGCGCACACTCAGTCCACAGCCCGAAAGGGTCTCAGGTGAGGTAGGGTTGGTTTGAACTGGTCGGGTTCTACTGTAATTCAGTCGTTTTTTGTAATGTCCCCCCCCCCCCAGAATAAATAAAATAAACCAAAATAAAACCTTTCTTTTTTCATGTGATCCTGTCCAATAAACGAGAAGCCTCGTTCCTCGATCGTGTACAGCTGATGATCTACCTCACGATTATGCTTGCCATGTTTCCGCTGAAGCTGGGAGCTGTCCAGTCCGACCACTACACCCAGTGATCTGAAGCGCTGTCCATCACAGCGGTGCTGAAACCTGCCCGCGCGCTGATTGCGCCATTGTTTCACCTCGCAGCCACGGCAATGTTGGGCAGATTGTTTGCCGATCATAGGATGATGAAACATTTGGCGTGTAGGTGAAGTGAACGAGTAGGCTACAGTAGCAGGCGTGCAGGACAGTGCAGTACAGGGCCTATGTGTCAGGGCTCACCATGGCTGACGAATGGAGCAGAGATGCATCAGGGTGGTAGAATTCATTTCATTTGGGAAATCAAAATTGAGCGGAAGTAGGCTAATTAGGTGAGCGGAGGCAGGCTACGAGGGTCTTTCACACAGAATAATAGGCCGATATCGCCAATCGATTATAGATAAATGCTCGTGTTAAATCAAATGGACCTCCGTGTTATAAGGCCTTGACAAAAGGTCCAACGAAACAAAGTCGGATTTTAGGATTAAGGAGAAGTTTAGAGTCATCTTGAGGCATGCAGATGGCCAATGCGCTAAAAGCACAGCCAGGCGTCAGTGAGCAGCGTGGTCCGCCCCCTAGTGGTGGTTGAGGGTAGGCATGCTCCCTTTACACCCAAGTCCGTTCGCTCTTCCGCCGCTCCTGACTCAAGATTCTCACACACACGAACCCACCAATAAAATGACTGTTCTGTTTGTTATTAGCCTGTTAAATAAACCGTCCGACCGCCGAGTGGTGGTGAGTCATGCGAGGCCCTCGAGACATTAGAAAAGACTTGCAATAAGAACGACCCCAATATGACAAGTGCATAGCCTATCTGTCATCAGATCAGCAGGTGATGGAGTGATGGGTTATGATGGTAGCAAGGGGAGATAAGACAGATAAACACAAACAGTCAACCAAGAGGAGCAGGCCAATCAAAACAAACAGCAAGGCATTCTATTAAGCGCGTACAAGAAACTTATACATAAACGGATATCATTTTTTTTTTCTAATAGCAATATTCTAATATATCTAGCCATTTATATGCCAAGTAGGCCAAAACAAATTCAAGAGAACATTAGCGTGGGCGTAGCGTGTTATGATTATCCAACAAGGTAAAATGATCTTCCAGTAAAAAAGAAGTCATAAAATCAGAACAAATTAACAACTAGAAAACTGAAATATGCCAAGGTTATTAACTGGTGTAAGACGGGCCTATACACTTTGAATTTAAATGGATCATAGTGAACACCGAATCGGCTTGATATCTCCAGTGACTGTCCAGGAGCGGGCCGCCAGGCAGCCCCCCCGCCCCTTCCCTGCTCCGTGCGGCCCATCAAGGGCCCCCATCACCACGACGTGACTGCCCTCTGGTGGTTGGCAGCTTGAACTCCAATCTCCAAAGATTCGTCAGGCCTTTAATTGCCCTGACACACCATTCCGACTGCCGATCGTCGGCAGAAAAGGCCATTTGGTCATGGCCGATTCAACATCTGCAATCGGGCTTGAAAAGATCACAGAGGCTTTAACGACGGCCCATCGCAAAGCACACAACCGAAGAGACTCCGGCCAACAAGCTCGCCAGACTGTCCAGCGACCGAATAATCGGGTTGGTATGTCAGGGCCTTAAGTGGACAACATGTGGATAAACACTCAAGAAAGCTTATCATGTCACACGCTTATCACTTATTGTTAGGGATTAAGCATTCAATCTAAACATAAACTTAGAGTTGGGACAGAATACTTTGAGTTACAATAACATACGCTACAGGTTGGATGCCTCAATGCATTAGCAGGGTATTTGCCCGTTACCTAATTTCTTTCTTCACCAAAACAAACCCAAATCCTGTGTTGAGCCTGAACCTGGGTCTCCCAAATGCACTGGTATAGGAATGGGGGATTCTGGTTGGCCACAGCAAAACCCCTTAGGCAGAGTCTTTTATAGGGGCTGATGGAACTTATTTACTTAGTGGCAATCTTGGTTCCTTCTTGGCTGTGAACGCTGGCTGGGTTTAGAGCCAAGGTGGAACCGACGACCACCAGGTGAATAAGGCCTATTGAACGGGTGCCCCTGGAACACAGGCTGGTTAAAGACCTGCAGAATGCCAGTTGAGTGTAGTTGAGTGTCCCAGCCACCAGGGTGCGCATCTCCTGGACCAGGGTCTTGGACTAAAGGCCAACAACAATCAACAAGAGGGACGGATCCGCGGGGGGGATTTGATGCCCGACCAAAGGTTTCCGTGTCCAATCCCAAATATCCCAGTGTCTCTATACAGGCATCCTTGAGACAGACTAACCCTGTCTGCTCTTTAACGACATGTCTCTGAAGTCAATGTTAGTGGCTTCCTACTCAAAGTGCCTGCTAAATGACTGAATGATGACATGAATGGTGCAGAATAGCAATAAAGCCGACTTATCATCTGACTGGGTTTCAAGCAGCTCATCACTCAATCACCTTGAGAGATCACATTCTGCGGGAGGGGGAAAAAAAGGTAGTTGACGTGGAAGTCAAATGAACGTCTTCCTCCGACAGAGTCGGCTGTCGATTAAGCAAAGTGCTGACGGAGGCGGCGAGGGCTGCGGGCGTAATGGCCGGGTCCGGACCATCGTGTCTCGTTAGCCCGGCCTGATTGGCCATGAAGGTGTTCCCCTGGCTGACCCAGGATGAAGTGGCTGTCTCTGACAGAGCTTTACCGCTCATTACTCCTCAGGAGTCTGTGTGTGGGGGCCCCGCCCGGGCCCTTGGGGGGCCCGCGGTAGCAGGAGGGGGAAATATGCCACAAATGACAGGTGAAACCAGAAAGAAATATCGACCTTGGAACGTCGAGGAACGTTTCGGGAACGTCATTTTTCATCATGTCTCGCAGGTCTTTTATTCTCTCGTCAAAGTAGATTGACGTGACACGTTCAACGATGATTGAACCCAGCCACTTGTGTTCGTCGGTACATACTGTAGAGGAGGCTGTCAGGGCGTCTGTCCTAAACATTCCGGCAACAGCAGGTTTTAGAAGGGATGGCGGGGTGGGCAAGAAGCATCTAGGCCATCAGACCACGGCAGCCCTGAGTTACAGAGGAGGTGGTGTCTCCTCCATCTAATGACTACGTAGGGATGGCTCATCCTCATCCCCTGTGATGATGATTCGCTACTCCCTACTTTAGCAGAATCTACTATCCAACGCATCGTTAGGATGCGACCACGCACCAGCACCCCCTTCAGGTGGCCCCTGGGTGGAGCAGAGACAGGGTGGAGGACCACCTCCATCTGGTCAGATTGAGGGGCTGGGGACGCAGGGTCAGTGGAGGGAACATTAGTAAAAGATATTATATAGAATATTAAAAATATGGCTGATCGAAGACAAAAAGGCTTTATAATAACCCATCTGGAATCCATCTATTTATAAAATGAAAAGGAAACCCAAAGCTTATTTCACTGAGGCTTACCCACTCGCTGGTGGTAACCTTTGAACGTCCTCATTTGTGGCCTTATGAAAACGTAATGTATACTCAGTTCCAATAGATGGCGATACATACTCGCAAGTAGAGCTTTATTTTGATCACGACGTGCTTTCTGCTCTATGAAGAGCATGAGTTCACGTGGAGCTTAAAATCGGACTTAAAAAATAAGAAAAAAGACTTAAACTAAATTTTCGAGTACTTCTATTTTAGTACTACTGCAAAATGCTAAAAAAAACACAATATATGGCTCTAATGAGAATCACCGTTGAAGGCGAAGGTGCGTAATTACGCACAGCGTTAAACGCATGCAGGAGCCATATTTTACTACCTGTCAAAAACATATGTCACCACACAAATACTTCAGTGGAGGGATGTATTGATAACCCGAGAGGAGAAACTGAACATTTGGTTTTACATGGAGTAGGTCGAGATGTCCTCTCCCACATCAGAGCAAAATAATAATATCGGAATTTCATTGTACCTCATATGGGTTTCATGTGCGCCCTGGACATGGCTCACCCGAATAGCCGTTGAAAGTTATTAATTTATGAAGAATTACTTGTAACCCCTTTATAGGGTTAGATAGAGTGTCAGGTATCAGCAGAGATCTGCAGGAGAGATCACAGAAAAGGGGCTACACGCGGTATTGTTTGTCACAATTTAAATGGCATTAATTAAAAGGATCACCTGATTGGATAAAGAATGAGAGGGGGGAGCGCTCTGCCCCAATAGGCGACTCCCCTCTAATAACCCGCCTCGAGATAATGATGTAAAGACTCGGCGTATCGGCGTGACTGTGATCGCCGTGGAGATCCGAGAAGCAGCGATAGGCTGGCGAGCTCAGAGCGAGCAGGCGCGTATTATTGGAGAGTCCTCTAGTTTCTACACCTCAGTGTCAAGTTGGAGAAGACTTCAAGATCTGAACCGCAACACTTCCAGGGCACCGGGAAGAACCAACTTCTAAGAGGCGTCCTCCACTCTTGAGACCACACTAGTCCACGCAGCGGGGGGCACAGCAGGCTATGGACCGGAGGATGAACTTGAACGGCACAGCAGACATTTTCCACAAAACTCTGAGCGCCGTGTCCAACAAGAAGATGGACCCTTTCCGGTCGTCCGTGGGTCTCGAACTTCAAGCTCGAGACCGCCAGTCACCGATCGGCTGTTTTGACGGGACCGACTCGGACCCGATCCAGCCGGGGGGTCTGGCGGGGGGCAGAGGGGGCCCGCTGGGTCTGCCGACGGGATCTTTGTGTGTGAAATACGGGGAGAGCGGCAACAGGACGTCAGCCGCGGAGAGCAGTGGCGGGGAGCAGAGCCCCGACGACGACAGCGACGACAGGTGCGACATGGTTTTGCTCACTGACCCGCGGAACGGCGGGGGGAAACCGGAAGGAGGTAAGAAAAGCAAAGAGCAGAAAACGCTGAGGCTAAACATCAACGCGCGCGAGAGACGGCGGATGCACGACTTGAACGACGCGCTGGACGAGCTGCGGGGGGTTATCCCATACGCGCACAGCCCGTCCGTGCGGAAACTCTCCAAAATAGCCACGCTGCTGCTCGCCAAAAACTACATCCTCATGCAGGCGCAGGCGCTGGAGGAGATGCGGCGGCTGGTGGCCTACCTGAATCAGGGCCAGGCCATCTCGGCCGCCTCCATACCGGCCACCACGGCCCTCGCGGCCCCCCCCGGGTTAGGGGCATACGAGCCGCCGCCCGGGTACCCTTTCCCCACCGTCGTGCCGCCGACATCCTGCCCTGAGAAATGTGCGCTCTTCAACAACGTCACCTCCAGCCTCTGTAAACAGTGCACGGACAAGCCCTGAGCGAACTCAATAACCGCGCGGCCAGAGACTCCAAGCACAGTCGGGAACAGAGACGCGCAAAGCCCGTCGGACGGGGGACATCTGGAGATGGGACGGGGGACATCTGGGGGCACCGTGCTGGTTGTTGGTCACCATAGGCTAGAGAAAAAAAAATAATGAATTATTTTATAATATTTACAAATGCATTCAGAAGCGCTTTTTTGTTCAGACAAAACTTGATTGTGTATATAATACATCCTTAAAGTGCTGGTGTGAGTGACAGAGAAACCAAACAGTATATGAGGACATTGGCATCAGGACAGAGGGAGTTGTTGATCATTCGCTCGGCTGTCAATCTTCTGGATATCTGAGTGACCATATACTTCGATCCTTTCCTTTGGTTCTGTTTTTTCACCGACCACTTTAGGCTATATGGACAAGCTCATGGATTATGAACCGACCTCACCTTCGCTGCTTCGTTTGATTCACTTCAGAGACGTGCTGTGTGCTTATACTGGTATAGGCCTGTTTCATGACCCTTTGATTTTATATGAAGAACACAAGAGGAATGTCATGGACAAAACAAATAAACTGTAGAGGAAGACTTAATTGGGTGGTTTAAATGAATCGGACACCGCTAAAACACCAGTGTTGATATTTGCGCAGGGCCCATTTTAAAGTCTGTCGACACTGTGATACAATAGGCCCAAAACACAACGACACACACACACACACACACACTCATCAGGCCTCCTATCTCTGCTGTTTGAACTCATCAAGGGGGTTGTTTTGGTCAGCATGGCACTTTCTTTACATGTTGCTGTACAGGCCTGTATTATCATTATTATTATTATTATTATGATTTGTAAATTTCCATTGAGCACTCGCGATTAAGATGGATGGCGTCAGGTCGGGCATCATATTGTAGATAGGCCTGCTCGAACGAGGCTCTATGTGGTCGAGGAGGGCCATTTGTATGTGTTTCAGTGTTTAAAGCTTTATTAAAATATTTTGAACAACAGAACTGTTGTCTGTTCGTGTGCTGACTAAATAAATAGACATAGGACTACGGGTTAGCATTTTCATTTATTTAAATTAAGAATCATTCTGAAATTGTTTTGTCCTTTATAATGCAAATATTTATTATGGACTCTTAATTATTTACCTTATTTGAATTTGAAAGTTATTGATGGTGAAGCTCATGTAGTCGTACATCATTATGAGGGTCGGGAACAGAGCAGGTGCGGAATCGGGACGCGTTACGCTCCATCACGTCGGTAACTTTCTAAGTGATGAGAGGCTTCAGCTGAAGACGGGAGACGGGAGGATGAGCATCGCCCGGGGCGGAGGATTACGGAGTTACAAAACAAGAATCACCGCTATCATCAGGAATTAAAACCATTTCTATGACGGTGCGTGTGATAGCGTGTTAATCTGAAAACAATTGTATACAAAAACGGTCTAGGGCGACACCTTGGTTCACTTAATGAAACATGTCGTTAAGGCAATTAGAGCAGCAGAATGTGATTAAGGCAGGTAATTACGCCACTGTTCTTTAATCAAAACACGGTGCGCGCCTATTGTTCACCCTGTACCCCAACCACAGGGAGAGAGATAGTGAGGATTAACATTAGATTAACATTTGAGAAACCGAAAAGCAGCTGAACATTTTTTTAAAGAATATTTCTAAATTGTAGAATTGTAAATTTTATTCTTCTTTTTAGATTTGAAGCGTCTGTGGAACTTTTTGTTGGCCCTCGACGTGTGACTGTTTTGTCGGTAGCATAAAGCGAGTTTAAGGTTGGAGTTAAAGAACACCAGAGAATGAAACAATATTAGGCTATATAACGACTAAACCTTTAAAGCGTTACTGCAAAAAGACGGAGGAATAGGCTTACAATTCAGACATCAGAATATATCGGCATTCCTCAAAGAAAATATTGTTGAAATTCCACCTGTACTGGAGTCTTGATTTATTACACAACTTATTTTGTGTAGATATTTTTTAACGATAAGGATTTTACGTTTTTGAAACTGTTTACAGAAGTCATTCGACTGACGCGACACTTCTAATAATTCATGTATTTTTGCAGGAACATAAAATAATATAAGGAAGATGACAAATAAAAATGTAAGCCTGTAATACAATAACTATTTGCCCCAATATTTCCCTGACCCCCCTGACCCCTCACAGCGCTGCAGGGCACGCGTAAACGTAAAATAGAGGGCATTGCAACACGAAAAAGAATCGAAGAAGGAAGGGATTTTTTAGGAAACACAATTTAGACACCCGTTTATATGAACAAAGTGTGGAAAACGGAACAAATGAAACGAAATTGGTTTATTAACCCCCGCTGTCAGGCAGAGTGACAGTGGGCCAGACCTCAGCGCTGTCCCGCCCACCTCACCTCCTCTGAGGTCACACTCTGTCCCGTCTGATCCATCACGTCCGCTGCGGCCCTCACACACGTCAGCATCATCACGACCGGCGAGACCCGTGCTCTGAAAACACAGCTCACAAATCTTTCTCCATTTCCCATTTCTTTCATGAACGAAAAAGTCAAGAAAAAATAAATTGCGTTATTTTTACAAACCCGGGCGTCATGCATGAAAGATCCCGCTTTTTTTCCCGGGCCTGTTAAGAGACTTCACAAATAGCCGGCATTAATTATGCAATGTGCATTAATGCACAATTGACTGGAGCATTTAACCCATACTAATATACACATTAGGCGAGAAGAGGCGACTCCCCAGGGAGGGGGACGGAGCCATATGTGGGGGCCAGACGAACCACAGCCGCCAATGGAAACACAAACAAGGCCGTTTGGACAAAAAAAAAAGATGTATGGCTATTAAATGAATGCATTTGAATTTTACAGTGTGACTCCCGCCCTCGACGGCACAGGGATGGGCGCCGTTACGAGCGTGTAACCCAACACACCGAGACATATTTTAAAGTAATATATGAGTTTAAGCGTGTAAGAGAGGAAACCGTGGAAAGCTGACATGTTGTTTGTTTCCCCTCCTGCGCCCCGGGGGGGGGCAACTCCCCAGACTCGCTGTCTATTAGGCCTGTAGCCTAGAGCACACGGTAGGCCGATATTTCTTCATAAATACAATAAAACGGAACCTATCTTAAATATACTCACAGCAAGACAGCCATGAATGAAATAGAAAGATAATAAATAGAAAAACAAATTTCATGAACAATAAAATATCCAATTTACCCTATCAAGTGGCATGGCCCCCCCATTCCTAACACACCAGTGATGGAGGCCTGAGATTGATAAACATGGAAATTCAAAATATACATGCACTGTAGATTGGATTGAGCTGACCTTTCCCTATCAGTAGCAGACAAAAGCAGTGGCAATTGAATGACCCAAGCTCTGTCACAGGCGCCAGTATTCCAGAAATATGTCCTGCATTGGCTGAGACAGCAAATCAACCCTGCAGCAAATCCACTTTTGTCAGGCTGGTGATAGCGATGCTTAATGCACAATTTGGATTATTTATCACTTGTTTGGTTTTATTTTAAAATAATTTTGGGAGACACTCCACAGCGTTGGACAATTGAGTGGCAAAAGCTGAATGAACTTAAATTTGAAACGTTTATGAAATCAAATCCCCACAAAAATTTTTATAGCCCAAATGTGGCAATAGCCTTTAAAGATGAAAAGGGAGGCTAATCATTGGGGAGAGAGTTCAGTTGCTGAGAAAAATATATACATTTCAATACACGGTAATATACTTGATAATATTATCAAGATAAGATTTGATTAAGATTTAATGTAAATTGACAGTGAAATTCTAACAGTAATCTGCTATATTTCGATTTGACAGTCATATTACCGTTAATAAACAGTGCCTTACGTGGTGAAACTGCGGTCAATACTTGCAAAAGTTTTGCAGTGTAGAGAAAGCGTCTCTCCTGTGAGCCAACGGGGCAGCAGACCAGAGCGTTCCCACTTTGTTTTCCTGGAGGTCAGGTAAACATATGGTGGAGCGTTTCGCCCCCCAAAGCCTCTCCCAGTTGTTCAATAAGTGACCCAGTAATGTGGGATTATCCTCTCGGAAATACAATTACTGCGCAACAACCCCTCAACATCCAACCCACCTCCATATTAATCACATTCAGCCCTCGGCTGTAATCCCCTAATCCCTGTTTACAGCGGACGGTCCCCTCTGCGGCGTAATCTGATGCTCTTTTATGTTCCGGCCATAACAACCTGTCGTGCCTCAGGTCTGTGATTGGTGCAGCTGTCAGGGGTAGAGCTGGGTACCATGTTCGGGAATGGGGCTCAGCATTCCGGGTAAACAACAGGAGCAACAACAATGGATTGTGGATTTGGGGGTGAAGGCGATTTTTTTGTGGTGAGGCCTTGTTGTGGTTTGGGAATCAGATACAGCTTTCTGAAAGTGTTTTGAAACAGCACACGAAACAACAACAACAACAACAACAACAACAACAACAACAACAGTGACAACAGTTACCGTTGTGTGACAGTGGAAAGGGGTACAAAGACAGGTGTTGTGCTCCCTGGTGCTGCTGTTGCTTTGAGGTACAAACCCTAGCGGAGATGTTTTGCTCATTTTGAATGCATCAACGTTGGGGCTGGCTGGGAGATGATTTGTTTACATGTGCACGTACATTGTAAAACCCTGATGACGTCATCATTTTATAATTGAATTCAACGATTACAGAAATGGGTCAGGAGCAAAGGAATTTTTTTCTGACCATGTGGGCCTC
>OLKM01000580.1:192505-197505 GCA_900291075.1 Melanogrammus aeglefinus
CGACTAAGTACCAAGAGACCCAGAGAATTACCCCGAGCAGAGAGGACAGCATCTGTTTGTGTGCTTGTGCCGAGCAAACAAGGCAATTTAGGGAACACCAAGGGAGCAGCTAATAAACACAACCGTATTCCGCCTTCGCTTGGCTCTGATTAGTCTGGCTTTATAGTGAAGACGCCCGTCTCGCTCTCTCTCTATCACTTGCTCTCTCTATCACTCTCTGTCTCTATCACTCTCTCTATCACTCTTGCTCCATTTCTGTAACTGGTAACTGAGCGTAATGTAAGCAGACATTGATTCTTTCTCTCACTCTCTCACTCTCTCTCTCTCTCTCTCTCTCTCTCTCTCTCTCTCTCTCTCTCTCTCTCTCTCTCTCTCTCTCTCTCTCTCTCTCTCTCTCTCTCTCTCTCTCTCTCTCTCTCTCTCTCTCTCTCTCTCTCTCTCTCTCTCTCTCTCTCTCTCTCTCTCTCTCTCTCTCTCTCTCTCTCTCTCTCTCTCTCACTCTCTCATTGCTTGTACTTGTAAGTTAGCTAGTTGCATGTTATGTTATAATCAGTGTAAGGTTAAGCCTGTTAATCATCTAATGTGTTTTGGGGTTGTGTGTGTGTGTGATAGTGTGTTTCTGTGTGTGTGTGTGTGTGTGTGTGTGTGTGTGTGTTAGCGTGCAGGTCTGTGTACTTGGATGTGCGCACCTGTGTGTGAAAATTCATTCATCATACCGTAGTGAGTGTGCCGCTGGGGCTTCTGGGAAATGTCATGTCCTGGGTGGAGCCGCGACCCCTGGCTGACCTCTGTATTACAGTACTGTACAAAGAGAGGACAAGTTTGCTGCTGCTGTCCGTTCCCCTCGTCTGTGCACAGACGAGGGGGTACAGGCCCACAGTCAGCAGTCTCAGGGACCCTCAGTAGCATCACCCTGACATGAGGGAATCAACATTGCATCGAAAAACCGTTCCAGCTAACACTGAGCCCCGACAATGCGACCAGCTAGGAAGGTGAGCGATGGTCTGTGTGGGCGGGGTCGAGGCTCTGGCTCTGGGCGGGTCTCCTCCCGCCGTCTCCACAGTGCTGTCCCTGGTGGACGTGTTGTAGGACGACCTGCAGCCATGCTCGCAACCACCATTAACTCTGACACAGAGCCGGACTGACACACAATGAGCCCACGCATCACACAACACACACAAAATGGCCTCCCGTGCCAAAGCTGGTATTGGCTTCACTTCGTATCACACACAGACACACAGACACAGACACAGACACAGACACAGACACACACACACACACACACACACACACACACACACACACACACACACACACACACACACACACACACACACACACACACACACACACACACACACACAAACTTGATCCGCGTGCTGACTGGAAGAACTCCCAATGTGTATTTAAAAAAGAGTTTAAAAAGTTGCATTTAATCTCCTGCAGGGTATGAAATCTTAGCGCGGGAGCGGGGTGCCTGTGTCTTCCGGGGCTGAGCACCCTGGGGGCCAGCCTGCTCACGCTCCGTGTCACCTCCCCGCAGGGGCCCGCGGGCGGGCTGCATCAGACCCGCCTCCGAGCCAACAGCCAGGCCCACGCCCAGTGAAAGAGCGGGAATAAGTGCAGAAGAGGAGATTAGTCTGAGTAATGGCTGTGATTAGATTTCCCGAGTGCTAATTAAAAGATGTTAGGACATGGGCCCAGGCAAGGATCAGTGGGCGTTAATGACAGCCAATCGGACTCACCGGGGTCATGGGGGCCCTCAGCGAGGGCAGGGGGAGCTGGGGACCATACTGCAGAGACATGGGAGGAGAGGAGAGGAGAGGAGAGGAGAGGAGAGGAGAGGAGAGGAGAGAGGAGGAGGAGAGGAGAAGGAGAGGAGAGAGAGGAGGAGGAGAGGAAGAGGAAGAGACATAGGAGGAGAGGAGAGGAGAGGAGAGGAGAGGAGAGGAGAGAGGAGAGGAGAGAGGAGAGGAGAGAAGAGAGAATGGATAATGAAAGGAAGGAAGGAAGGAAGGAAGGAAAAGGAGATGGAGGGATGATTGAAGGAAGGGAGGAATGGAGAATAGAGAGAAGGAATGGATGGATGGATGGATGGATGGATGGATGGATGGATGGATGGATGGATGGATGGATGGATGGATGGATGGATGGATGGATGGATGGATGGATGGATGGATGGATGGATGGATGGATGGATGGATGGATGGATGGATGGATGGATGGATGGATGGATGGATGGATGGATGGAGGGATGGAGGCAGAACAATATTGACGGATGAAAGGATGGAGTGAACAAAGGAGTCCAGAGGGTGAGGGGGGATGGCTGCATGAGGGTGAGGGAGGCCAGGGCGTCCTCGGGGACAACATGCTCCTCTTCTCATTATCGCCATAATGGCCGAGTTTACAACCAGTGGGAACGAGAGATAAAAACAGAAGCAGGCAAGAATTCAATTATACTAAAGGGGTTTTTTTTGCACAATAAAAAAACATTTTATTATTACAAGTAATTAATAGGAATTTTTAATGTCTGAAGGTCACCTTGTCTGTAGTTTGGTGTTATAAAGGCCCGTATATTTTAATATGTGTAGTTATTCTGCAATAGCCCCCCTAGTCAGCACCCTCTGATCCATCAGTGATTTAGAGAAGTTGTACAGGTCTTATGGTCACTTATTTATGAGTCAACTCGCCGTCGGCACCGAACAACTATTCAATTACCTATCGATATGTGGTGTGTTCACTTTGCTTATTGTTTATGCCTTCAATAGTACAGTAATACATGTGGGTGGTGGCAGTGGTGGTTTCTATATGTGATACGTTTCCGTGTGTATGGGGGAGTGTTCACACTAATAAGTACGGACGCATACCTCTTCCCGCCATCACCTCCGCCACAACACAACAACGAGGGTGGCGCCGTATCAAGAACGCACAAAAGAACCGTCAGAGCCGCATGGCGCAGAGACAGTGAAGGAGTTGAGCAGGGAGGTGGTTATTTATGCAGTGGATGGCCGTTATTAGCAGAATGAGTCTCGCTGACAGGTGCGCCCCTCTCATTTACAAATGAGAGTTTATCACTATCATCAGCCCGCTAATTTATCACAAATAATGAGCTGCGCTGAAAACAGACTGGTAAACACTCAAGGAGAAGGCAGCCCTTAATGGGTCGCACTCATCTTGTTGTTTACACACACACACACACACACCATCACCCCGCTTACATACTGTTGTTTCAAATCCACGTTTACATGGTCGCACACTTGGAGAGGGATGTTTTTTTTTGAGCCAGTGGTCTCTGAAACAAGTTTTTTCCGACCACGATAAACCCCTTTGCCTTTAAAAACCCTGAGTAAAAAATATAGAGCACAAAAGCCTTTTTTCTTTTTGGCTAATGGTAAGCGTGCGCTAATTGCTCATTAGGGTTTGTCTAAACTGTCAGCACACCTGGAGAACACGCATCAAGGACTGGGTGAAGAGGATGTGTGCGTTCTACGCTTGGGGCCCCCCTTCATCTGCTATCCATCTCTGGTGATTTGTCTTGTGAAGCGGAACACCAGGGGCCCCATATCATGCACTGGAGGGCCCCACACCACCACAAGACTACACAACTAAGAAACCCCATACCAACCTGGCTCTCACACACACAGCCATGCGCGCACAGTGTCAACTATACACACACGCTCGCACACACACACACACACACACACCAACACGCGCACACGCACACACACACACACACACACACACACACACACACACACACACACACACACACACACACCACACACACACACACACACACACACACACACACACTCACAGCCGTGCACTAAACACCGAGGCCATCAGAGCCATGACTTCTAAACACAGCCGAAGGAGAAGAGAATAAACACACAAACGCTTGATTGAAAAAATGCACAATTGAGGGGGGGAAAAAAAATGGTGGGGTAATAGCTGCAGAAAATGGAGATATGAAATATGTTGATGTAGCAGTAATGGGAGGGGGCCGTGCCGGACCGTGCCGGTCGTTGGATGTGTCACATTCCTAATGACCTCTCGCCGAGCGGACCCTAGATTTGCATTTTCCGGTCGCTCGTCCGGTAATGAAAAAAGGTAGAGGGGAGCATATTTCACCAGGGGCTGTCAGACACACTCACACCCCTCGGAGCAGACCCCCTCCCCTCTCTCGCCCCCCCTCCTATCCTCCCGTGCCCCTCTTCCCTCGCTCCTTCTCTCCCCCCCCTCCCCTCTCCTCCCTTCCCTCCCCTCCCCCTCCCCCCTTCCCCTCTATCGCCCCCCCTCCCTCGCCTCCCGCACCCCTTCCCTTCCCTCCCTCCCTCCTCCGCCCCCCCCCCTCCCTCATGAGCAGCCTCAGGAAATGGCCTGTGACAAAATTAGCAAAACCTGAGACTGTTTGGACATCGTCGATTCACTTTTTCCGTCTTCCCCCACGCCCCCAACCCCCCACCCCCCGGTCCCTCCAGGTACATCAAACTCAGTCTCCTTGAAAAGTTTTTTGGGTCTTTTGGTGCCACAACACCGCCACGAGATTTATGTAATGGGAGGGTGGGGGTGGAGGGGGTGCTTGTTAGGGAGATCTCCCAGGCCTGCTGACAGTGATGTGCGCTGGGCTTTGGCAGAGGTGACAGGGGGCAGGGACGGGGGTAGGGGGGTGGGGATGCTGCTGTACCATCACCACCACCACCACCACCAACACCACCACCACCAACACCACCACCACCATCACCTCCACCACCACCACCACCACCACCACCACCACCAACCACCACCACCACCACCACCACCATCACCACCACCATCACCACCACCACCCATACCACCACCACCACACCACCCATACACCACACCACCACCACCACCACCAACACCACCACCACCAACACCACCACCACCATCAACCACCACCACCACCACCACCACCACCACCACCACCATCACCACCACCACCATCACCACCACCACCATACCACCACCACCACCAC
>OLKM01000580.1:202505-205005 GCA_900291075.1 Melanogrammus aeglefinus
CTAAATGCGGACGGTGAAGGCAGCGCCATCTCTGGTGAAACAACAGTTACTGCAGCTGTGGTTTCTGACAATGGCCATCATTTTGTGCTGTCCCTGGCTGCAGTTGGTGATGAAGAACAACAGCAAAAGCTTTGAAACATGGAGGCATGTAGGTACTACAAAAGTATACATGGCTCTACAAAACATGAAACAAAGTAAGTCATAGTGCAGTGGCCATGTATTACAATCAGCCTGTGGAAAGAAAGGTGTTTGTTCTACGAGAACTCAAGCCATGGTTTCAACTGCTGTCAAGTGTAAAACACTCTTGTTCTTGTGATTCCTCGCGAAACACGAGCCAACTGGTGAAACTGCTGTGAAAAACAAATTTGCCAACAAAACGCTTTCAGAAAATACCATGTTCTGAGGACACTCTGTCAGGTTCCTCGCTATTTTACAGATTTCACAGGCGAGTCGGCAGTGTCGTGAAATGCTTTAAAATACTTTTGACATGACATGGCGTGTCTCTCTGAGACCCCAACGCCTCTCAATAATGGATGGGCCGTATGGCGGGAACAGCTGTCCTCCGTTGTAGAACCTCACGACGTGGCAACCGTTGGTGGCCGCCACCTCCCTCCAGATCCAGGTCAATCCAAAGGAACCGATAAGAGTAAAAAAAAATAATTAAGTTCTAAGGTTTATGGCGCTGTCTTTTCAAACAAACCTAGATTGAGTTCGCAGTCGTCCGAATTCCGAAGGGGGGGAAAAACCCGGCGGGGCCGAGAGTCCCAATGCCCCGCGCCGGTCATATTTAATTCATTGGTTGTGTTATTTCTTTATGATTGCAACATCTGTTTGCTCCCAGCGCACAGCTCTCCCTGTCAGCCACCCTCTGTTTAATAATTCCTGCCCTGACCCTCGTGAGGAGTAGTCGCTCTGGCATCACAGCGACGAGCTGCTGGGAGTTTTAACTTCAACAGGACCAGACACAAAGAGACTGTTGTCCCAGCCCCTCGATGGTGAGCCATCCCAGTAAGCTTCATTGAGGCCAGGACTACAACAAATACGCTCTAGAGCAGCCCAAAGGGGATTGTTGGGGAACAGTTTTTAGTAATACACAACAGAGTAAATGACATTATGTGGCTATCTGGATTATATTAACATGGGTCACACTGTAGGGTCCTCAAGCCTTAGTCAGGACCTACTGAGGGAGGACCAACTGAGGACCTACTGAGGGAGGACCTACTGAGGACCTACTGAGGACCTACTGAGGACCTACTAAGGGAGGGTCATCTGAGGACCTACTGAGGACCTACTGAGGACCTACTGAGGACCTACTGAGGGAGGACCAACTGAGGACCTACTGAGGGAGGACCAACTGAGGACCTACTGAGGACCTACTGAGGACCTACTGAGGACCTACTGAGGGAGGACCTACTGAGGACCTACTGAGGGAGGACCTACTGAGGACCTACTGAGGGAGGACCTACTGAGGACCTACTGAGGGAGGACCTACTGAGGACCTACTGAGGGAGGACCTACTGAGGACCTACTGAGGGAGGACCTACTGAGGACCTACTGAGGGAGGCCTACTGAGGACCTACTGAGGACCTACTGAGGACCTACTGAGGACCTACTGAGGACCTACTGAGGGAGGACCAACTGAGGACCTACTGAGGACCTACTGAGGACCTACTGAGGGAGGACCAACTGAGGACCTACTGAGGACCTACTGAGGACCTACTGAGGGAGGGCCATCTGAGGACCTACTGAGGGAGGACCAACTGAGGACCTACTGAGGACCTACTGAGGACCTACTGAGGACCTACTGAGGATCTACTGAGGACCTACTGAGGACCTACTGAGGATCTACTGAGGACCTACTGAGGGAGGACCAACTGAGGATCTACTGAGGGAGGGCCTACTGAGGACCTACTGAGGACCTACTGAGGACCTACTGAGGACCTACTGAGGACCTACTGAGGACCTACTGAGGGAGGTCCTTCGTTCAGCATGAATGCGAGGAGCCTTTTGTCAGGAGGCCCCGTGCGGCCGTCAGTGTTGGCGGGGTTGAAGGTGACAGAGGTCTGAAAACAGATGCTGCCCACTGACCTTCATGAGCGTGGCAGAGGGCCCAGATGTCTGGATGACCCCCCCCCCCCCCCCCACCAACCTTGAGTCCAGCTGAGCCACTCGTGACAGGGATGGACACTGGCAGGAGCAAGCCATCTAGCGGCGTCGACGTTCCCACTTCCACTTTCACTTTCATTATCCTCCCCGCATTCTGCCGGCTTTAGATCCCCAGCAGAGTGTCTCTGGAAGGCCTGGAGAAAAAGAGGGAGGACAAGGGGATGGACAGGACAGAGAGCGAGAGATAGAGCGAGAAAGACAGAGGGAGAGGGGGAGGGGGACCGGTCAGTGGTGCTGATGTTGTCGCAGATGTTGAGTTCAGCATAAAAACTCTGCCAGAAGCCATCACATCAACGGGAAGTTAGCCCGAACCAACAAGAACAACTCCGGGCCC
>OLKM01000580.1:222505-227505 GCA_900291075.1 Melanogrammus aeglefinus
AGCCAACACAGCGCATTAAGGTGCACAACAGGGAGTGCCTGCGATTCGGTTCAAATTCATATTTTTTACGCGTCACACAGTAAACAAAATGATTATTTTTGAACGGTTCGGTTTGATTAATCAGCGCTTCATTAAACAATGCTTAATTTCCCCTGTTCCACGTTAATGCTCTGCTGATGAACCATATCTTTCAACAACGGCGCGTATAATGTAATTCAGGAGTAAATAAAGGTTCCTCTTGTCGTGATATCCTCCTTCCTGACCCTGTTGGCTTTGAGGGCCAGACCACTGGGTCTGAGACGTCATCACCAGACGACTCAGACGAGGGGGATTAGGGCGCTGAGGGTCCGCGGCCCACTCCGGCGTCTTCAGCCTCCGCTGAGACTGAGAATGGGTACACATGGACCCAGTCATGTGTGGACCCACGCTGCACACTCACACTCACACACGCACACCACACACACACACACACACACACACACACACACACACACACACACACACACACACACACACACACACATCGCGCGCGCGACATGCAAAAGCACAATTGCACACTCACACACACACACACACACCACACACATGCACACACACACATACACACCACACACACACACACACACAACACGCACACACACACACACACACATGCAAATGAACACATGCAGACAAGTGCACAGACACACAGACACACACACACACACGCTCACACACACACACACACACACACACGCACACACACACACACACACGCACACAACTCGTTTTCTAAATTCAGAGATTGGCTTCTAGCCCCGGTCAAGTGCATCGGCCGCGCAAATTTATGTAATTAGGTCACGCTCCAACTCCCCCTAGACACACCAAAGCACATCATAATGGCCGCGCACAATATTAAATAAAAGTGTAACATCACCTCATAAGGAGGGGGGGGGGGAGGGGAGAATGTCACCGCACAGAAATGAGACAACAAAGTAAAAACGCAAAAAAAATTAAATGCATTAATGGCCGTCATGCCTGATTGAAATTCAACGCTTCAGAATCTTCGGCTTAATCCAGTCTTTTGTTTTTTAAATGCACAGTGATGCCAGGACTGGATAATGAGCTCACGCTCCTGAGAGACACTCATTCTCCCACGTCCTCTTCCTCTTCCAACAGGCCCTGTGTTAAAGAGTCACACACATGAGGAAACAAAGATACATGAATCAGTCTCTACAGCCCCTTATAAAGGGGCAAAAGACAATAAGTACACATACGTCTACACTTAGTAATCTATTACGTCTGGCTCTACAATCCATGATCACATTCTGTTCCTACAAGCAAACTCTAGGCGTAAATGTATAGAAATCTACATTCAGTCCCACATACACCTAGTACACATGAAGCCATGCCAAAGTCAATTAACTCTACCCGGCTTAGCCAACACCACCCTCCCCCTCCACCGTCCTCCCTCTCTCCCTCTCCTCTCACTCTCATGCCTCTCCCCCCCTCTCCGTCCCTGGCTGGCTGGTGGCTCAGCCCCTCCTCCTGGCCCGGGCTCTGCCTCTCTGTCCTCGCCCCTGGCTCTCACCCCTGGCAGCCGCGCCCAACAATCTCACCTAGCGCGCTACAGATTGGCCCACGCGGCATGCCCTGGCTCCGCCCGCCACCGCCACTGCCCTCGTGGTCGTCCTCCCCGTCCTCCCTGTCTCTCTCCCCTCTGTGTGGCAGCCCTTTTGCATCCGTCTCTCGCTTCCACTTTCTGTCCCTCGTCTTTCTGGCTCCCTCTGTCTGCTCTCTCGTTCTGTCCTCCCCTCTCTCTGTCTGTCTCCCTCTATTTCCATCCATCTCTTTCTCCCTCTCTCTGTCTCACTCTCTCTTTCTCCCTCTCTCTGTCTCTCCTCTCTCTGTCTCTCCTCTCTCTGTCTCCCTCTCTCTGTCTCTCTCTCTCTGTCTCCCTCTCTCTGTCTCCCTCTCTCTGTCTCCCTCTCTCTGTCTCCCTCTCTCTGTCTCCCTCTCTCTGTCTCCCTCTCCCTGTCTCCCTCTCTGTCTCCCTCTCTCTGTCTCCCTCTCTGTCTCCCTCTCTCTGTCTCCCTCTCTCTGTCTCCCTCTCTGTCTCCCTCTCTCTGTCTCCCTCTCTCTGTCTCCCTCTCTCTGTCTCCCTCTCTCTGTCTCCCCTCTCTCTGTCTTTCCTCTCTCTGTCTCCCCTCTCTCTGTCTCCCCTCTCTCTGTCTCCCCTCTCTCTGTCTCCCCTCTCTCTGTCTCCCTCTGTCTGTCTCCCCCTCTATCCCTCCCTTTCTGTCTTCCTCGGTCCGGTCTCCATTTCAAACCTTTTTTTTTCCTTCCTCTCATACTCTCCCCTCCTTCAACATCCCCTCCCTGCTCTCTCTGGCCCCGTCGCCATTTTCTGCCCTTCTTTTCGTGCTGGTCCCCGGGTGACCGGCGTTGACGGACCCGTCTCCCGCCTCATCACCGGGCCGAGCGGCGCAAGCGGGGCGACCATGGTGGTGTGAGTTGGTGGTGGTGGTGGTGGTGGTGGTGGTGGTGTGGTGGTGGTGGTGTGGTGGTGTGTGGTGGTGGTGTGGTGGGGGGAGTGGTGGGGGGAGGGTGGGGTTTGATGGTGGGCTTCACAAAGCCGCTGCAGCGCTAAACAAAGGTTGTGCGCTCCAACATTCAGAACCGGGGCCACTCCCGACAGCTGCCTCTGCTACGCTCGCACTGACAAACTGCCAGAAAAACAGATGGTTTGTGCATTCATGACCAGTTTAGTGGAAGCCCAGGAGTCAGTGCCATTCAGGGGGAGGGCCATTTTGTCAGCCGTTCGATAATAAAGCTTTTGAGTTTCGGTCGGGGAAATTAGAAATGCATTTTTAAATTGTCCCTTAATTATTGAGGTCACCTCCTCGGACCTCTTTGGAGACGGGGAGGGAGCGTGCCTGCGCTCTCACCCTGGCTTTGTGACACATGACTGATCGGCAAAGATGGCTGCCTGCTCTCACTTTCGTGGACGCTGCCAAAACATTAACATACATTTGTCAGACGCCTCTGGAAAAAAAAAAACAGACGCATTGGATTTCAGAGGCCAACTACTATCCAGTCCAGTGGAAAAAAAAAAAATGTAAATCCACTCATTTAGATTTAATCAAAAATAGCAGGTGTAAATAATCTTTTAACTTAGACTGACAATTGTGAATTTACAAATCACAACCTCAATTGGAATACAATAAATGAATAAATAGATCACATCAGATTGTCTTTTTCTTAATTATGTATCCTTGTAAATATTGTACAAGATTATGTATTGTATTTTATGTATTCATTTATAAGCTCTTAAGGGTGTGATTGAGGATGTTTTGCACACACGCACACGCCATTACGGGCTAGCCCACACTGCACTGTTGTCAGTTCTCTCTCGCCCGCTGTCAATCAAAGCGCCACACGCACACTGCCACGTTATCAATAACAAACGAGCGGCGCTCGACCTGCTGCATCCTTCAGCTCTGCCACAGTGGGCGCCATATGGCCAGACCGCGGCTTCCATCACCGACAGCTGGAACAGGGGTGTCTGCCTGGCTGAAGCCTTCCCAGCAAGCACGCCTCGTTCCTGGTGAGAACTTTGCAGTGGAAATGGCCATTGTGAATCTGAATACTGCGGCGTCCCCGCGCTAGATACTCAAGAACCCAGTGAGAGCCTTGCTCATCGTCGCAGACCGAGTGAGGGAGGGAGTATTCTTCTGGGACACACTTCTTTCGCACGACAAACAATTGTGTCGTCTGAAATCTTTGAATGCTCCCGAACGGTTTGTGTCAAATTCCTCTTTTGAACTTTGAAAACAACCACAGACGTACCTACTCAATATTTGTTGAAAAAAAATCAAAGAGGTCATCTAGACTGGAACACAATGCATCGCAATCCGGTCGATACGAGTCGCTGTGGTGATTGTGTCGAAACGGGAACATTGTGTGACGTGAACCAAACCAAATAGCGTGGACAGCCAGGATGTGTTCCTACGGCAACCAAGCAAGCAACCAAGCCACCAGTGCCCAGCAGGACGTGGACGTCCTCCAAGTCTCCCCACAGGAACATCACGGAAACAGACCCAACATGTCAGCCTCGTGGTTAGCGACTTACGGGGACATCGTCAGCCGGTTAGCCTACGCTCCGGCTATTGTGATCGCTGCAAGAAAACGTGCACTGCAGCTACAAAACACAACAGGATGTGAGGGGAAGTGATCGTAATAATCTGGTGAAGAAAAGAGATATTCAACATCATTGATCATTACATCAGGTGTTGTACCCTGAGCATTTAAACACAGGGTGATCATGTCTCATATGATCAGTAGGTCTCTTTCTAGTTCTGTGTGTCATATTCGAGTATCAAGGTCAATGCCTCTGTTCCCTTTGCAGAGCGTAAGGCCATGACCAAGCACAGAAGGTGGCAGTGTTTTGCATAGTCATATATTAAATTTGTATCTCATAATTGTTGTAACTGTCCTGTACTTCTGCTTCCACCACATTTTCACAAACCCTCACAAAGTGGAGGAGAAGTTTATCGTTCATGTACAGTGCAGAGTGAAACACCTCTCCAGGTACCAACAAACCCACCTCCAGAGTGGGACGGCCCCCTCCCAGGGAGACCGTGTGTCTGGTCATTAGAAGGAGGCTGTGCGGTATGCTTCATGGGGATGCTGAGGCAGGACGCGCACTGAAGAGCATCATCATCATCATCATCATCATCATCATCATCATCATCATCATCATCATCATCATCATCATCATCACCATCACCATCACCATCACCATCATCCCCGTCAACATTTTGCCTGAAAAGTAATTTTCAATTCAACCACAAAGCTTCCACAAGCTTCCACTTTGCACTATATCTCACATGCACACACACACACACGCACACACACACACACACGCACACACGCACACACGCATACACGCATACACACACATACACATACACACATACATACATACATACATACATACATACATGCATACATACATACGC
>OLKM01000580.1:237505-242505 GCA_900291075.1 Melanogrammus aeglefinus
ATGACTTGTGACTACGGTTCGACATCACTCCCCGGAACAGACAACCTCCTACCCGGGTTGGAAAGCCTGGATCAACTTTAAGAATGTTTGTACACTTATCTTATCAGTCAACCTGTGGGCTGGACGGCAAGGCGAGACTCCTAGGGCCTAACTCACCGACTAACAAACCAAGCTAACCAACCAACTGCATGTCCAGCAGAATACCACGGACCACTCATCACTCCAGCCCTTCATCCCAGCATCAGCGTGTTTAGGGGGAGGACGAGGGTTAAAGGAAGGGAGGGAGGGGAGGGACGCATATTTGATTGGCGCAGGACAGAGCAACTCTCCTCTCTGCAGCGGGATGGAAAAAGAGGGAGGAGGCTGGTCTCTGCCAGGCTGCTCATCCCATCATGATCCACTCGGCTGCCCCTGGTCCGGACCCTGACGAGCCGTCACCTGCGCTGACAGGTGACGGTCCGCATCGCGTGTGTATGGAGGGGGGGGGGGGGTTGTTGGGGAGGGGCCAACAGGAGGAGCCTTAACCCCCCCCCCCGACTATCTGTCAGCCTCGTCTCAGGAAAGCAGGTCCGTCGTGTCATCTCTGCCACGCCAATCACTGTGACACATCAAGTTTGTGTCAGCGAACAGTGCCGGAGATTACAATCTAATACAACATGGCCCCGAGCCAGAGAGAGAGGGGGAGAGGGAGGGGAGAGGGCGAGAGCGTACAGAGTTGATGATTATATTATTCTAAAGCATGAAGGGATAATGTAAATGTTGCCAGGGCACATGTAAATAATTATGAATGTGATCTTTCAGATTACGTTTGAGCCGCTGTTGTAATTATCGTCAACGTCTCAGGAGTGATTCGTTTGAAAACTGGCAAGAGAGGGGAGAGAAAACGAGGCCAAGTAAATTATCTCTTTTAAAAAGTGTTAAGGTGTCGAGTTTCCTCATCCAACTCAGTCGAGATGGGTCATTAATAAAGCGTCTGCGTCAATGGTCACGTTTGTTTGTTTCTTGGGTTTTGCGGCATAATAAGACTTATTTTAGAAACAAGAGATTTTCACAGTGCCATTAAAGTAGATATAAATAAAGTACATAAATAGAATAGAGTGCTTAACAATTCAAGTACCAACCAGTAGGATCAACTACCAACTGTCATTTCAAAATGTTTCCTTTCCATTACAAACTTGATGAGTCTGGCTGGTGGAGACATGACGGGCTACATGTTCCAAATTCCTAATCTTAGGCCCCGCCTCCAGTGGGCAGTGTGAATACGATGAATCACAACTGGAGCGTCACCCATTAAACCATCAGGCTTTAGTTGTTGTCTCGCTCTCTCATTTGGGGGATCTATTGTCCGTTCCCCCGCGTCGAGGCAGAGATTCATTTGGGGCGATGCTAAAGGTTGCAATGACCTCGCTCAGTAATCGGTGATTTTTGAGCGTTCAGAGAGAGGGGGGGTGACCGGAGGAGAGGGGGGTTGGGGGGGGGGGGGGCGCGCCGGTGCCATATGGCTAACGATCACAACAATAAATCAAATTCAGATGCCCCATTATAATCTATCTGGGAATATTAGCCAGCCCCGCTCGTTCATTCAAAGTGTAAACAGTTGCCATCCTGGGAATTCGTGGCAGCTACAGGAAATGGGGAAGCACTACCACAAAGAAGCAGCGAGCGAATGAAAACACATAGGGACAGACGGAGAGGGACAGGACGGAGAGGGACAGACGGAGGGGGACAGACGGAGAGGGACAGATGGAGGGGGACAGACGGAGGGGGACAGACGGAGAGGGACAGACGGAGAGGGACAGACGGAGGGGGACAGACGGAGAGGGACGGACGGAGAGGGACAGACGGAGAGGGACAGACGGAGAGGGACAGACGGGGAGGGGGACAGACGGAGAGGGAGAGACGGTAGATGTGTGTCCGAGGGCCGAGCTTCACCCAGGGCCAGCCGCGGAGCAGCGGCCGGAGGAGACGCTTCATGTCAGCCCGTACTTTCCCTCGCTCCCGCTCCAAATGAAAATGAGCAACCTTTAGGAGGAAGGGGTGTGCGATGGCAGGGGGGGGGGCAGCAGTGGCAGATGGGTAGTAACAATAATGGGAGGACGCTTGGCGTGAATAGATATCATCCATGGCCCGGGACCTGAGCGCACTCAAAGCCTCCACATCCGTCCAGTTAGGGTGGAGAGGGGCTAAACGAGAGAGAGAGAGAGAGAGAGAGAGAGAGAGAGAGAGAGAGAGAGAGAGAGAGAGAGAGAGAGAGAGAGAGAGAGAGAGAGAGAGAGAGAGAGAGAGAGAGAGAGAGAGAGAGAGAGAGAGGGGAAGAGAGATACTGCACAGAAGCCCAGGGATTCAAAGTCATCTGTCGTTTCCCTAAATGACCAGTTGGATGGGAGAATATATGACTGTGAAAGCATCAATGATTATTATCACCACCAACAGCAGCACCATCATCATCATCATCATCATCATCATCATCATCATCATCATCATCATCATCATCATCATCGGCGCTACAAATCCATGTCATGATTCCCGCTCCAGGCGGTCTGGGAATGATTTTGTTTTGCATGGATATTGTTCCTGGATTTCACTTTGATGAAGAGGCTTCAGCACTGAGGAACAATGGATTGGCGTGTTGTTCAGCAAACCCTCGTTGGGTCAGGTAGACAACCAATCACAGGAGGCCACTGACGGCAGTAACTCCAGCTTCAACTAAAGGTGGTGCAGACAGCTATAGCAGCGACATGATTGGATTAGGTTTGGGGTGAGAGCTGTTTATAAGACAGGACACACTATCTCTGCTCAGATGAAATCCCAGGCCTTTGCTGCAGCAGTCTGTCTCTCTTCCAGGTTGCATTCCCAGTAAAATTTGCAAAAATAACCAAAAATGAAGGTTGTTCATTGTTTAAGGCGAAGTAAGAAATTATAACTTTACCCATCTGACCTATATGTGATTAGTTTTAATTAAATTATGTGAATAATTGCCACATTTAGGCTACTGCTACTACTACCAAAATGTAGAATATTGTGTAGGAAGGAAGGGAATACACTTAGCCCAAAGCAAGGATGTTGTTCAATATAAATGCTTCAAGACAGAGAGAGGGCAGCATGACTGACCTTGAGAAGAACGTTAGAGATGGCGAACATCAAAATAACTTTGATGCAGATCTAATATCGGGCTGTAATATCGGTCTCCCGGTCCATTAACATGATCCACTCTTCTTAGCTGTCCTTAATAAACTGTTAAACAGTAAAAACAAGCCAATCAATCAGTTTACCTGCCCGGTCATACTCCTTCAGGTCACCAGGTCAAAAGATACTGTAAACATCAGTAAAAAAGAGACATTGACTCACTGACTGACATCCAGTCAGTTAATCCAGCCTTAAATTAACATGACAGCCAGTAGCGTCTGGCAGAGGAAAAGTGATTAGTGCTATCATTTAAACTGTAATATGGCGGTTAATTAGGGCGACCTTGGTTTCCGACGCTACACTGATAACGCGGCGACCCCGACCGCTGTACTCGGCCCCCGCGCCGTCTGTGGGTCCGTCGTCACGGTAACCCCGGCGGTAAGGGATTAAGGCGCCGCAGTGACCGGGAGCACATTAAGCAGCTGTCAGCGGCTGTACCTGGCAGCTCGGAGTTAAAGACCGCCAGAGTTACGAGCGGCAGGGGATGCCGCCCCGTCGCGCCCCGCACCCCCTCGTTATTAATGGCCGGTTTACGGCGTTACTTTTAAAACCTTTTTTTTTTTTATTCAGCCGCGCGACATTACATACGCGGCGACGTAAAGGGGCGAGCGCATGTAGAGCCCGCCCGGGCCGCGGGCTGTCAGCGGGATCGCCTGACCTGTCCCACAACACCCTGCAACGTCCCGAGCAGCGGACCGCCGGCCGATACAGGTGAGGAACATTTCCCATGATGCATTTTCAGGTTCTGAACAAACACGGAGAACACAATGTATCGCCTAACAGAGACGGTAAGTGGTTGTTGTTTCTCGTTCTCTCAACAGGCTATCGCCCCTGGAGGTGGAGGGGGAGGTGGAGGGGGGGGTGCCCTGCTTCGCCTGGCCATGTGACCAAGGTCAAAGGTCAGCACTGAAGGAGGCAGAGCAGCGTAAGGGCCCGTCCTCCACTAAACCCATCCGATACATTTTTCATGCGGAGGCTTCTGTACAGGAATTGACAAACGACCCGTGCACGGACGCATGAATTATGAACGCATACGCCGATGACCCCCCCCAGAGAGACGCAGGGGGGGAACATCCCTCCCCTGTGAATGACCTCACCCTCAGATAACCTATAGAGTACGTTGACAATAATGCCAGCGGAGACGCAGAGGCAGGACGGGAACCAGAAGGACAGAGGAGGTGGAGTAGTCCCAGGACCAGCTGTGAACATCTGGGCAGCAGGAGCACTGGTTTTTGTTCCTGATGACTGCATCCGTATTCCGTGGGAGCTCCTCTGGGCCTGCTGCTTCTGCCAGATGTGGACCTCCCAGTGGATACAGTCAGCACCACTGCTGGTCCCTAACATACTGGACCAAGAGACCATGATGCAGTCCATACATGATGCTCTGATGGCCAGGTGGGCTCTCACAAGGCATAAGGACATCTGAAATACAATTATATAATACCGCCTATAATTAAAGTACTGGAGGTTTTACTAAGGACCTTTTTACGATGCTTAAGCGTGATATGGAATACAGTCGGCACAAAAAGATAAAGTTGATCAATCCCTCCTAGTAGAACGGAAGACAGGAAAGAAAGAGAGGTTTAAGTGCCAGGGGCCACTGCGCTGGGAGCCCGCTAAATACAT
Source organism: Melanogrammus aeglefinus (assembly GCA_900291075.1). Lineage (NCBI taxonomy): Eukaryota > Metazoa > Chordata > Actinopteri > Gadiformes > Gadidae > Melanogrammus > Melanogrammus aeglefinus. Next base: position 242,318 of record OLKM01000580.1, read on the forward strand.
CGGCCAGGTCTGCATTTCAATGCCTCCATATTTTGAATGAGCCCCATCCCTCGAGCAGCAAACAGGCTGATTGGCGGCTCACTGTTTAAGATAGGCTGCAGGCCCCCTCAGGTCCCAGACGGGCCCTCTCTGAACCCCTTGGTTCCTCAGGTCCCAGGCGGGCCCTCTCTGAACCCCTTGGTTCCTCA
>OLKM01000580.1:247505-252505 GCA_900291075.1 Melanogrammus aeglefinus
AGTGAGGAGGAGGACGCGCCGGGCGGGGTTCAACCTTTTTGCAAGCTTGAAGAGGAGGAAGATGAGGAAGATGAGGATGTGTAGGTCTAAGCATGTATGAGAGGTCAATCAGTCATCTGAGTTAGTGTGGCATGGTACCTCATGTCTACAATGCTGACACTAACCTGTGTGTGTGTGTGTGTGTGTGTGTGTGTGTGTGTGTGTGTGTGTGTGTGTGTGTGTGTGTGTGTGTGTGTGTGTGTGTGTGTGTGTGTGTGTGTGTGTGTGTGTGTTAAGGTGTAACACACACACACACACCGGGCTGTCTGTAGTTGAGCAGTTGCTTTGTCAGTCATCTGCTGATGCCGACAGACAATACGGACGTGAGGACGCGTGTCAGAGAGAGACGAGCACGAAGGGCCTGACAGAGCCCTCGTTCACCTCGCGCTCCTGCCCTCCCTCCCTCCCTCTCACTCCTCCCGTTACCCCCACTCTCTCCATCACCCTCTCTGTCTCTACCACCCTTCTGTCTCTACCACCCTCACTCTCTCTCTCTCTCTCTACCACCTCTCTCTCTCTCTCTCTCTCTCTCTCTCTCTCTCTCTCTCTCTCTCTCTCTCTCTCTCTCTCTCAACCACCACTCTCTCTCTCTCTCTCTCTCTCTCTCTCTCTCTCTCTCTCTCTCTCTCTCTCTCTCTCTACCACCTCTTTCTGTCTCTCTGCCACATCTCTCTCTCTGCCAACGACTCTCTCTCTATCACGAGTATCTCTCTCTTTCCTCCTACCCGCTCTCTCTTCCACACCCTCCTTTTTAGCAGCCCTCTCTCTCCAATCACCCTGGGCTCCCATCTCTCTCTCTACATCCCTCTCCTCTCCCTCTCTCTCTCTCTCTCTCTCGTCTCTCTCTCTCTCCTCTCTCTCTCTCTCTCTCTCTTTTTTTCCTTTTTTTTTTTTTTTTTTTTTTCCTCTTTTTCCCTTTCTTTGTTTTTACTTTTTTTTTCCCTCCTCCTTTTTCCTTTCTTTTTTTCTTCTCTCTCCTTCTCTTTCTCTTTTTTCCCTCCCTCTCTTCTCATCCCTGCCCCCTTCCTCCCCCTCTCTCCCCCTCTCTCTCTTCCTTCTGCCCGTCTCAGCACATCTCACTCTACAGCGCAGTGGAGAAGGCCCTGACACACCAAGACACCTGTCACTTCACGCACACGCACACGCAAACACAACACACACACACACACACCACACACAACACCACACACACACACACACACACAACACAGCTAGGCAGAGAGGAGACCCTCAGACACTTCCCTCTCTCTCCATCTGACTGTCTCCTCACTCTATCGCTGTCTGTCTCACTGTCTCTCTTGTATGTCTCTGTCACTCCCGTTTTCCTCTCCTACACCTCGCAAACACACACACACACACACACACACACACACACACACACACACACACACACACACACACACACACACACACACACACACACACACACACACACACACACACACACACACACACACACACACACACACACCAAAGGCTGCGCTTTTGATGTTCCTCTCCACGTTGAACCACGTACTCTGTTGTTCTTCAGTAATTTAGGGAATTCTGGTGAACGCAACCTATGGTAGACAATTGCATTTGGGTACATTTACAACCCATAAGGATAAATACACATTTGGCATTAAAGTTGCTTATCATTCTATCATATTTTTGTAAGTTTAGCGTGATAGGAGGACATTAATGGATATTTTTGTGAACTTTTAGGAGTATCAGCCAAACGCGGCGGCTGCTCTAGGCCATATTAGTACAAGCCATTGGATGCGTGCCCAATAACACCGTTCGCAGCCACCAGTAATTGCGGCCCGGAGTTTGATCGGTTTCATGTCCCACACCATTATCTTGTGTGCGTCGGTGGAAATCGTCACAATGACCGCAACCACCAACATCCTCACGGCGACAACTTCCATTAACAAATCCGATGTACACATCACACATGGCCACAGTGAGAACGGCACACATCAATTTCCGAGCGTGAGGCCGTGCCGTCACATTACCACTAATCAACCACTCTCCTCTCAGGACCATTCCGGAAGCATCTCACCAATCTCCTCTCAGACCATGTCCGGAAGGATGCCGCGGTGTACGGGGGGGGGGGTTGGATGATAGGAAAATGTAAATGCTTTATTTCCAATCAGCATAAATTACCAGCATCCATCAGGGGAGGCTCAAATTAAAATTCCTCCTCTGACAAACCGATGGGAGCCACGTGGGCACTCACTCATGGATCACTGTGATTTAATCCAATCACAGAGCAGCCCTAAAGCCAAGTGTACCCTCTGAGCGGGCCGACGGCTCTGTCCTCGTGTTGGCCTGGCACAAGACACTGGCTTCTGAGCACTGACGCAATCCTGATCATGTGACCGCTGCTGTTGTTGTTGTTGTTGTTGTTGTTGATGTTGTTTTTGCTGTTATATGACTATATTACATATACTGACAGTGTTTATCAAATGGGGGTGCGTGTTCCCCTAGGGGTACTCTAAGGATCACAGGGGGTACGCAGAACATTTCAATTGTTGTTGTTTTATAAAGATATTTTAAGAACAATAATTAAACGATAGGATGGAATTTAATTAACTGTATGCGATATAATAATAATATAATATAATGTAGTTAATCTGAAGTGCAACGTATTAACAAGAATGGCAAATCTTTAGAATCAGGGCATTCACTTTAACGTTAAAGGGATGAGTGTCTGAAACATATCTTGGAGGCGGTACATTACTAAAGATCGTTTGGGAACCACTGAGAGGGGCCACAACAGATAACCAGAGACCCTGGTGCATAGCATCCTAAGAAAGTAACACATTCAACATTTATAATAATGTTTATGTTTACAATTATCCAATCCTCATGGAATAACTTATTGCTCCTGATCTGCAGATTTGTAACACAATGGATCAATAGTGGACTCCATTCCAGTTGGACAACACTGGGGTCATACCATACATACAACATACAATGTATTTATTCATCCAAGAACGAGTCTAAATTCATGAAATAGTGGGAATTCGCTAAGGTGGAAATTTCTGACAGACCGCAATAGATCAACATAGAAATGCTTGGGATCACTCTAGCCATGTGATTGCCAGTAGAACATAGAGTGAGTATCTTTCATACTTTTTTATATTTTATATTTCATACTTTTTTTTTTAAGGAAAATCATTCTGGGCCAAAGACTTCCATTAAATACCATTAAAATGTTGGATGCAGACAGATGCCCTTCACAATACTGTATGACGGCTTTGATAGAAACAGTCCCCACACCACTCATCTCCTATAGGTCCAAGCACTGACCAATAGGGACACGGTGGTCGGTTACATTCAGGAGTCAGGAAGTAAAAAAAAGCTCAAGTGAGACTTTCACCTTAATGGTCCTTTAGAGAATAGCTCTGGACGCTCTGACTCTGGGTCGGACTGAGCGGTAATCCGTGGCCTCGTAAAGACTCTTTATGAGTGTTCTGGGCATCTCTTCAGCAGCACCGCTGAGCTCTGCCTCCAAGGGTGTGGATGTGAACAGTGGAGCTAAAAGTTAATAAAAAAGAAAGTGGTCGTCATTAAAGGATGCTCTTGTTGAATAATAGCCCCTTATCTTTCTGCCCGCACTGGGGCCACGTAACCATATATACTTTTTTCATTTTTTTTTTTTGCAATGCTAATATTTTAACCTTAAATTACCGAAGCCAAGTCCTTACTTGCGGGTTAGGCTTCGCACATTGGAATCAGGATTTAAGACTGGAGTCAAATGAGAAGATACCGATACTAAACCTAAAAGCCACTTTCACCCCTTTCCAATTCAACTTACGATGTCAATTAGACTAATTGATCTAATTATTAGCTGAAGTGCACATATTTAACATTTGGAAAAAAATATTGGAAAAGCGGATGATTAAGGACACTCTGGGTATCTCAATAAAACGCGGCGACTAAAAGAGAGAGCACCAAGGAAATCTGCCCAATTAATCAAATAAGTGCAGCAATTAACTAAGTGAGTCCTCAGAGCCCTGAAGAGGGAGAACAAAGGCCTCTCCTCGCGTGCTTGTGGCCCCCTTCTGGTTTTATGAGTTCCAGAGCATCAGCCGAGAGGTTGAACACAGATATACAATGTCCAATAAAAGTGCCAACAACCCAAATTGTTAAATAAAAGAAGTATATGGTATAGATATCCTAGGGACTGTGTCAGAATCGTAACAGAAATGACAAACCGACGACGTGAGTGTCCGCCACAGTGTTGTAGAAATAACAACACATCCATCCAGCCTTTTTTGATAAAACACGTCGTCGCCTGTGGTCGACGGGGCTCACAGACGGTGGTCCCTGGTTGGCTCGTGGACACCAGGGGGCTGGTCGTTTGACAGACATGACACACAGCCAATCAGCGAGGCCTGGCCACGGGCTCCCGCTGCCTAGATTAGTTTTTATTGAACAGATGGCGTTTCAATTTTGAACTTTTGCACTGGCGTGTAAAAAAGGAAAAAAGGCTTGGAGAGTCAGGCTGTTTCCTCACATCGCTGACAGAAGCTGCGCATCAGATGAAGGGGACGTGTGAAGTAGCGTTTCCCGAGCAGTGCTGTCTCTGCAAGCTCGGCACACGCATACACACTCATAGGCAGGCACGCCACATACACACACACACACACACACACACACACACACACACACACACACACACACACACACACACACATGCACACAGACACACAAGAACACACACTCATAGGCAGGCACACAATGTGTCGCCCGAGCCTTCCTGCGCCATCGGAGGTTGAACCATCACACAAACACACGCACGCACGCACGCACGCACACATGCACACACACTTAATGTACACACACAATGACACAATAATAACACATTTTTTCAAGGTTCACTGAATTGAGTGTCAATTGTTGAATGTCTTTTTAGGGGGCTGCGTGTGTGTGTGTGTGTGTGTGTGTTTGTGCACACGTGTGTGTGTGTGTGT
>OLKM01000580.1:257505-271076 GCA_900291075.1 Melanogrammus aeglefinus
TCCTTAAAGACCTGCAGCTCTGTTCAAGTGGCTCTTTTGGCTCTGAATAAAATAGTCTCTGCTAAATTATTCAATTGTAGCCGGCCTTTAAGTCTCTGATGTCATGTTAGATTTGAATAGTTTATGGATAAATGTAAGTATGACCACACATACAAAGTCCTTCCTGACACCAGGACCCCTGAGAACGTGGGCCAGCCATAATGAGGTTATGACAGGGCCCCATAATCGGGGCCACGCCAAACCTAGAAATAAAACCCTGTGTGTAAGAGGGTCAAGGGAGGCCTCCGGGCCGGGCTGTGGACCGAGGAGCCCCTCATACGAGCTGGACTTCCAGGTCAGATCGCTGGGGGACAGCGGGGAAGTGCCGGCAGTGCCCAGTGCTCGCAGACTGAAGGTGTCAGCGAGCGCTGGGGGGAAATGAACCTCGGTGGGCTCCAACCCAGCAGCCCGCAGTGCCCGGCCTGGCCTGAGGAGCCTGCCCCAGCCCCCGGTCCATCCAACCCTCCCCCGGTCCACCTCGTACAGGGGACCATGCTAAAGGGGCGAGGCCTGGTGCTTCTTAATGTCCGTACAGGAAACACCAGTTCCGAGCATATATCGTGTCATTAAGAGCCCTGATTCTTGATAAATAAAGTGTTTGAAATGACCCTACGTTAAAATAACAATAGCGTGGCTAGCTTTGCAACCACACTAATGAGGGCACATGGCTTCGCGCACAGCTTTTAAAAGGTGACGTACGCAATAAAAGCTAAATCTAAAATCACTTCATCTCGCCCCCAAGGGCAAGTTCTGAGTTGTACTCGGAAGGAACATCCAGTATTTTCTCTCATCAATTAGACTCTGATCCCTATGTGCACAGCCTAAACCTGCTGGTTGACAAGGCACAGTATAGGGGATTTCATCCGCAAACTTCCATCTAATTGTGGAAGCGGCGCCGCAAGCTCGCGGGAGACATAGCATCAGAGCACACTTGAGCTGAGCTACTTAGCTGAAGCTCCTCCCTTGTTTGCCTTGGAGTTAGCTTGGAGAGCACACGCACGCATGCACACTCATTTCAGCACACGCGTACACTCACCCACAGCCTTTTCACCCTTCTGCATCAATCTGTTCCCAAGCTGTTCCCACATTTTGGTGAATTTCCCAGGCTAATTCTCTGGCACAAGTGGGTACTGGGGCTTGATTGCATCAATGTGAACCCAACAAACCTGCCCAATTCCAGCCAAACGGAGGGGATTTGGAGAAAAACACACATACTTTCATACACTTTAAAAAATAAAACACGTGCAATTGCGTTTTATATGCATGCACTAAATAGCGCTGTGACGTGACTCAACATCACACACTATTCACTCCTGTGGAGGTTAAACACGGCCACACGCTCAACAACACAACATCCATCTAATATCTCGAAAAAGCAATTGCCAAACAGAAACCAAAATCTGTCACAAAAAAACACAAGAGCGATTCGATGCATCTACATATTGTAAACGGTTTTGTGGTACTAAACTGATTTCAGATTGCCTCTCTCTTTGTCTCTCATAAATTACAGTTCTGGTACACTGTGCAAATAGCACCAAGCCGTCAGGCAGCTGTGGCCCATTAAAATGTGTTATGGTTGCTGATTTCCTACTGCATGTGGTCATTGGGCCAGATCTACTGTCGGTAATTAGCGGAGATGAAATGTTTAATTGTGCCTTAATTTTGATTAAATTTATCTGTCACCCATCCTTTTAATCAGCCATTACCCTCGCAAATCAACGTCAGCACATTTAGGCAGGGAGACATCCACTAAGCGGACAACATTCTCTATGATGACAATATCACGGGTCTGATTGCTCTCCCGGCCCGCACTAGTACTGATTATATGAGAGGACACCTCACGTTCCATCCCCCTATTGGATATAATAAAGAACTGCATTTGCACACGTATATATTCTAAAATTCTAAAATTGTATAAATTATATGTTAATATTATTAAAAATATTAGCGCAATATAATGACTTTTTTTGATGCCTTCGTGTTTTGGTGTAAAAAATTAGCTGAGGGAAGATAAATAATATTACTATGATGTAGCTCTGATGGTCAAGTTGAATATTTATTCATTCCTGATTTCAGTTGGCTAGCTACTCCGTTCAGTCTTATTCAATCAAATACATCAAACATGACGATACAGTGCCATGGGTCGAGGTAAACCTTCGACCAATACCACAGAAGCCCTGGCCGGCGGTGGTAGGAGGCTCCATGCAGCAACGCTTCCTCCTGGAGAGCCCGGCATGCAACAGCGGCCCGTGGAGCACACCCACCCACCCCCCCCCCCCCCCCCCCCCCAGAGCGTGTGGGTGATGCTGTCCCCGTCCCAGGGAGCCAGATGGACCGAAGGAGGGGGCACGGGAGTGGGAGAAGGTCGAGCCGGGAGAAGCACAAAGCCTTTCCATGCAGCCTTGTCTGGGAGAGAGGAGTGTGATATTTTCCAAGCACTAAAGCCTGCAGCCGTGCCAAAGCATGGCCCAGACGAGTGGCGCAGAAGAGCCTCTCCCCCACCCCCCCCTCCATCCTCTCTCTCTCCCTCCCACTCCTCCTCCCCCCCCCACTCCAGAGTGTGACGTCACTCTGGAGGCGGGGGGGGGGGGGGGGGTATTATTAACAGTGCTTTACCAGGCTGAGGCTTGTCGACATGGCTAACAGGATGTTTAATGCTTGCGGTTCTTGTCCTGTCTAGGGAGGGCTGTTGTGATGACCTGAGCTGCCTCCAGCCTGCTCGACACAAGACTCTGTGTTGGGGTGTCCTTCGGCGACAGGAGCTAAGTAACACTAAAATTATTAAAAACATGGTTTCATCTTTTTTTTGCCTGTTAACCATTAAAGTATATTTTATATGCATATGCAAGGGCTGTTAAAGACCTTTGGAAAATTTGAAAATTTGAAAATTCAAAATGAAATTATTGCAAGTTGAAAATTATTAACACAGCCTCTGTGATAATTTTTTTTTAAAACACACAGCGATAGAGTAAAACAACCAGTGATATATCGGCGCCTTTGTGAAATGACACGCGCCATTTTGCATATTTATGACAACAGCCCACCAACACGGCACCCTTCTCTCTCAGTGCATTATGGGTGATTATTGTAATCTGGGTGCAGCCAGTTATTCACCCGCATGCACCACGGCGCTGCAGAGAGGCCGCGACCAGGAGACGAGCTGTGAGGAGCAAACGGCCCCCGTGTTCTGTTTTTTTTTCAGGTCCTGCTGACCAACTGTCACCTCCTTCCCCCCGCCACACTCCATTTGTCCTACCAGGGTGCTGGGCGGACGCGGCACACACACACACACACAAACATGGCCAGATTCCACCGCAAACTTATAAGTGGATCTGCAGTGGTAGGACATCCTGCCTAACATGTGGCACCCATGATAATTACGGCAGAATTAACACGGGCTGGTTTATGGGCCCTTCTGCCGCCTGGGCCGTTGCCCACTGCCAAACACACACACACACACACACACACACACACACACACACACACACACACACACACACACACACACACACACACACACACACACACACACACACACACACACACACACACACACACACACACACACACACACACACACCACACCGCACACACAGCACACGCAACACACACACACAGGCTCAAGCAGACACTCATCGCACACGCAACACACACAGGCTTAAGCAGCACTCTCACAAATGCACACCTAACACACGCAACACACACACACACACGCAACACACACACAAACGCGCAACACACACACACATACGCAACACATACACGCAACACACACACACACACACACGGCTCGTGTTTGAGCAGCAGACTGCGGTCCAGACGCCCACCCGTCCCTCTCTCTCTCTCTCCTCACTACAACAACTGTTCCGGAGGAGAGGACCACTTGCAGCAGGCACCGCATGGCACAATAAAAGTCTCTCTCTCTCTCTCTCTCTCTCTCTCTCTCTCTCTCTCTCTCTCTCTCTCTCTCTCTCTCTCTCTCTCTCTCTCTCTCTCTCTCTCTCTCTCTCTCTCTCTCTCTCTCTCTCTCTCTCTCTCTCTCTCTCTCTCTCTCTCTCTCTCTCTCTCTCTCTCTCTCTCTCTCTCTCTCTCGTTGAAGGCAGTGATTAAATTGAAGGAAGCAACTGGGCCAAAGAAGAAAAAAAAACATCAAGTGACTGTTGCTAAGGGAAACCTTCAGAAAGCCTGTATTGGGTATAATGCTGTTGAGCATTTAATCAAATTGTTGCAGACAGCTTACCAGAAATCCAACATAAGTGAATAAAGAAAGTAAGGTATGGATACAGATGGACTCCACTTTATAACAGGACCCACAAACAAGCCGACTTCAGGAGGTTCGAGTGACCAGGGCGACTCAGCCTTCATCACAGGCATCAGAGTCGTAGCGCCACCTCTCCACACACACACACACCCAACACACTGGGGGGGGCCTCTGAATTGGCCCCCACTACAAGAATACATCAAGTACAAGAAAGATCAATAACAGGAGGAGGCCAACCTCATGTTCTTCATTTGTTGTTTGTGTGTCTGTGTGCGCCAGCCGCGCATGTGTGTGTTCTCTGATTAAACAACATTTCCGATTTGCATTTTGAAAGACACCCAGGATCAAAAAGACCCCCACCACGACCCCCCGTCCCCCCGTCCCCCCGTCCCACGCCTCCCTCTCCCCACGAGCGGGGATCAGAGGCCTTGATGGGCCGCACACACACACCCTCATCGCACCGACACATATTTGAAGTTTCCTGCGGTAACTTCATTAGGCGTATTCTGTCCAGAATTAGTGGTGCGTGCTGAAAATTGCTAATGACAGATGTTTCTCCACACTGTCACACCGCTTGTATCATTCGATTTGGAGAGCAGCATACGGTGTTCCGCACCATCAGTGTGTCACACACTGTCTGCAAACAGCTGGTCATAACTCAGCTCACTGAAAACCATTACTTTCCAATGAAGCGCTGGACCTGCTCCAAACGGGGTTTTGGCATGGCCTCAGCTGCACCCATGATGCACTGCAGCTCTGCTGCCATGCGCCACGTATATACACCGGGAGGAGGACGAGAGCGGGAGAGAGAGAGAGAGAGAGAGAGAGAGAGAGAGAGAGAGAGAGAGAGAGAGAGAGAGAGAGAGAGAGAGAGAGAGAGAGAGAGAGAGAGAGGTTTTACCGACAGCTCCCACTCTCTGAATGCGCGACAGTCGGGGCGAGGCCGCGTCAGTTACCCAGGTCATGTGACTAATACCCAGATCAAAACATTGCATCCCCAGGGACAGAGCGTTGACAGGCTGGTTCATCTCCCTCGTGTTTTAATGCAGTTAGTAAACAACAGATTTTCCAGTTGCATACGAGCTAATATCGCAGTCAGCATGTTTGGCATTTCTATGCCATTTCTCCAAGTTGTTGTTGTTTAATTAATTTAACTTAAACATAAAGGTCTCTCTGGTGGTTTTACATTGTTCTTTTAATTTAATCTATTTTTTTTTTTTACATATAATAAAAAGCTAGCAATAACTATCCATCTTCCTTCAAGTTTTGTGTGCATTTCTTATTCTATTTTTCTACAGTTTGATGAAGTAATTTACGGGTATTATGTTGATGGAATGAGAGGACCCCGGTTTGGCCATCAGGCCCATTGAGGGGATATCCACTCCTTTTGTCCTTACGTATTACTGGTCGCAAACTCTGACAGAAGAGATGAGAATGGGATTAACGAAGACGAATGTGTGAAGTGGGTTGGATGGAATGAGGGCTTTCTGTCGCTTTTTTTTGCGTGGTTTATTTGTTTCTCTAAAAGGCCGATTTACTCAATCACGACGATAAGGATGGTGCCTCTCACACTGCTGACAACTGGGGCGAGGAGCTGCCATCTCTCTCCCATCTCTCTGCCGTCTCTCCCCCATCTCTCTCCCATCTCTCTGCCGTCTCTCCCCCATCTCTCTCCCATCTCTCTGCCGTCTCTCCCCCATCTCTCTCCCATCTCTCTGCCGTCTCTCCCTTTCTGCTCTTGTTCAAAGCTCGGTCAAATCAGCAGAGATAGTGATTCACCAACGGAAAGAGTAGCTTTAACGTCGGAGAAACCCAGAGCAATTTTTTTTTTTCTTTTAAACAATCTTGTCAATACTGTCAGTTATCTGTCTCAATACTGCTCCGTAAACTGTTTCTGATCCACAGATTGTCTCTATACCGATCAACAAACTGCGAGTAAACTGTCTCTGATCAGTAAACTGTCTCAATACCGATCAGTAAACTGTCTCAATACCGATCAGTAAACTGTCTCAATACCGATCAGTAAACTGTCTCAATACCGATCAGTAAACTGTCTCAATACCGATCAGTAAACTGTCTCAATACCGATCAGTAAACTGTCTCAATACCGATCAGTAAACTGTCTCAATACCGATCAGTAAACTGTCTCAATACCGATCAGTAAACTGTCTCAATACCGATCAGTAAACTTTCTCTGAATAAACAGTCTCTGATCAGTAAACTGTCTCAATACCGATCAGTAAACTGTCTCAATACCGATCAATAAACTGTCTCAATACCGATCAGTAAACTGTCTCAATACCGATCAGTAAAATGTCTCTATGCCGATCAGTAAACGGATTCTGACCCCCGATTAGTTTTGGGTCTCTGATCAGTAATCTGTCTCTGTACTGATCAGTAAATGGTCTCTGAGTAAACGGTCTCTGATCAATAAACTGTCTCTGTACCGATCAGTAAACGGTCTCTGTACCGATCAGTAAACGGTCTCTGATCAGTAAACTGTCTCTGTACCGATCAGTAAACGGTCTCTGATCAGTAAACTGTCTCTGTACCGATCAGTAAATGGTCTCTGATCAATAAACTGTCTCTGTACCGATCAGTAAATGGTCTCTGATCAATAAACTGTCTCTGTACCGATCAGTAAATGGTCTCTGATCAATAAACTGTCTCTGTACCGATCAGTAAATGGTCTCTGATCAATAAACTGTCTCTGTACCGATCAGTAAATGGTCTCTGATCCATAAACTGTCTCTGTACCAATAAGGAGCCCCGGTAACAGAGTGCAGACTGACGCTGTGCGCTTTGTTCAAGGCTTTATTCAAGGCTTTATTCAAGGCTTTATTCAAGGCTTTATTAAAGGCTTTATTCAAGGCTTTATTAAAGGCTTTATGTAATGAAGAGATAAACAGAATGTCCTGGCCAGCTCTGCTAATGAACGTGTTTCCTTTTCACGAAAATGTGTAAAAACAAAGTCGACGTGATACAAAGAGGTCTTTGCTTTATTGCAATTGAGGTCATCTTACCAACGTTGTCGCGTATCAGTAAAACAAAAAGAATGTGTGAGCTTGGGGCGCAGTTACGTTTAGTGTCGCTCTATTGTGGTTATTGTGGAAGTGAACAGCTTCAAATTAGACTGAAATAAGTCTACAGCGAGACTCGTACGGAGCCAACGACAGACGTCTGAAGAAACAATCCCCTTAAAAAACATACTGGCTTCTTTTGAGACAATTAAAATCAGACTTTACGCGTCCTGGTCCTGTTAAGAGGACGTCTGCTGTGAGGATCTGGGAGGAATAACTCCCTATTAAAGAGCTTTGGCTTCCACTTGAGTTGTCCTATTATGTTCCGTATCACCGCTGCCGGGGCATAAACTGCTTTAAATGTAGTATTTAGCCACGAAGACCGAGAAGGGAAACATCATTTGTGTTAGGGGTCATGGATGCATAAATACCGAGCATGCTACTCATGAAGCATATCACATTAAATAGGGGCAGGCCGAATGTTTATTGAGTGTTGTGAAGTGTCTCACGAGGCTGACGATGTTGAACACACTGCCCGGATACGTCCTCAGAGAAGGCCATATTTATTTTAAGCTTTTTAAGATGGTAATTTATCAAGTCATTTGTGCAGCACTGAAAGTCCTAACACAAACGTCACTTTACTAATACCAATTTACCTTTCTAACCCAAAGTCAGGATATTTTACCATAACACCCTGCCATTTTAATCCCCACCTCGTCGATGACCTGAATCTGACAATAGTGCTAATTATATTTGATGAGGTTAGTTGACACAGATGTGAGTTTAACTGTATTAAAGTGAAAGGAAGAGGACTTTGCCCTGCGACTCATCAGCTCAATCAACGCTAATGACTCCTGGTTCTTTGGATTAAAATCCTGCACAGACCCAGTACACTTAATGGACGCTCACTCAAGACAGTGAGGAGCTGTCTGCAGAGGACAAATTATTCCCCCCATTCACAGGCTGCTCTGGATATGTGTAAAGACACTGCCTTAATGACAGCATGTAGGTACGGAAGGTGTGAACATTTATTTTTAAATAAAGCAGGCGAGAGATTTCTAAACAGATTGATTGTTTCATTATCATAATGCCTGCTAATCCTCTTTATGTGACAATGCTAACAATACATGCACTGACTGACAGGGTCTATTTTTATTTCCCCATCCCAGATATCCACATTTCCAGTCACACTGAGGGCCTCCTCCAAATAAACACCCTATTCGGGCCCCAAGTCCCCTGTCAAATGGAACTCCCCCATTCTCGTCAACGTGCAAGTGGATAATGTGGTTGTTTTTATTTATTTTATTCTTTTGGCTATGCCTTTCCCTCTGTGTCTCTCTCTCTCTACCCCTTTTCTCTGCCTCTCCCTCTCTCTCCCCTTCACCCTACCCTCTCTCTTTTCCTTTCTCTCTATCTCTCCCCCCCTTCCCTTTTTCCCCCCCTCTCTCTCTCTCTCTCTCTCTCTCCTCTATCCTCTGAAACTGTTGAGCTGGTAAGTTCACTGCAGAGACGCGTAAGGAGGCGCTGGAAAGGTAATCTAGAAGCCAGTTGAGCCATGACAAATAGGGACAGCTGGCCTAATTGAATCATTTGAGCTAAGACAGCTCAACTTGGTTATCCCCTCTGCAGCCCACACTGATATTAGTGCGGGAATCATTAGCCATGAAATCATGTCTGCTCCCTCTGACTGCATCCTTTATGACATGACAGCCAAGTCACTTTCTCTCTCTCTCTCTCTCTCTCTCTCTCTCTCTCTCTCTCTCTCTCTCTCTCTCTCTCTCTCTCTCTCTCTCTCTCTCTCTCTCTCTCTCTCTCTCTCTCTCTCTCTCTCTCTCTCTCCCCCTCTCTCTCTCCTCTCTCACGCACAATGTCTCTCTTTCTCTGTCTCTTGCTTTCGCTCTCGCTACCTCTCGTCTCTCTCTCTCTCTCTCTCTCTCTCTCTCTCTCTCTCTCTCTCTCTCTCTCTCTCTCTCTCTCTCTCTCTCTCTCTCTCTCTCTCTCTCTCTCTCTCTCTCTCTCTCTCTCTCCCCCTCTCTCTCTCTCTCCCCCCTCCCCCAGAACAGGAGCCCCACACAGCCCTCCATCAGGGGAGCAGGAGGTGAAGGAGGAGGAGTTTGGTGAGGAGGAGACTGTATTCATCTTTAGTTCAAACTTGTGTACAACACTAACAATTGCTCTTCCTCTGGTGGGGCGTTACATGAAAAGAATGAAATGAAATGCAATAATATCTACAGCCTGGAGTGCAGACCTTGTCAAGAAGGATAACTGAGTGCTAACGGTTTGTTCCGTTAGCGGTTAGCGGTTAGCCGTGGCGGTTTGGCAGTACACCGTCAGCACAGCCGCTGCTGATGGTGTACTGTTTTGACAAAAGCCAGCCTCCGTTTTAGGGCCCCGGCCGTCACCCTCGAGGCCCCTTAATGGGGACACAATTACACTCATTCCTGAGGACCGTTTGCCAGTAATGCAATCAGGTGTGGGTGATGAGGGCTCCTCCATAACATGTTGGGAGGGTGGGGGTGGCGGGGGCGTCTCGCGGTGGAGGAACAAGGACGGTGCCACGTGTTAAAGGGTCCCTCCTGTCACGGCGCCTGTTTCTCTGGTTCCTCTCCGCATGCCACCGGGCAGGAGGAGGAGCTGGGGGTGGAGGTGCTTGGGGGGGGGGGTGGGGGTGGGGGTGGGGGTGCGGGTGGGGAGTGGGGGTGTGTATCCAAACCGTCTATTCCACTGCCAGTCACATTTGGTTGGGCATGACGAAGGCAAGGATTGAAGAACAACTATTGTGGTATTGTGGGTTTACTTTAATAACACACTCACACACACTATTAAATAGGCCATTTCACGACAAAATGTATTGCCGTGCAAGGGTCCCAAAGGACCACCAAAAGGGATGAAGATGAGGAGGAATGTGTGCGTCATGCTGGCACCATAGTTAATATTAGGGGGTCTTTATCAGGGTCTATCTGTAGGGCCATGGTGGGCCTGTGTTGGCCGGACAGCGGGGGGCAAAGAGAAGGAAAGAGAGGGAATAACAGCGCGGGACAGCAAGGCCGGAATCAAACGGGAAAGAGACACCCCCTACGTGGTTAGAGAGCGAGTCAGCCACCGTGCACCCCCCCCCCCCCCCCTCTTTTACGATGGCCTCTGTTTTACGATGGATGGGGGGTGCTGGCGTAATAATCTACATCCATCGCGGGGTAAGGATGCCTGGCTTAATGGAGCTCAGACTGGGGGGGATACTGTGCAATGTTCAGGCCCATTTCCTCTTGACTCACACTCCACCGGGGGTGGCATGACCCTAATGAGACGGCTGCTTCACCCAGGTGGCGGTGAGCGATGCGGACCCCCCCTACCGACCACCCCCTGTCCCTATCGACTCCCTCCGCACCACCACCACCACCCCCCAGCCTCCACCGCCTCCCCTAACCTCACCATGGTCCTCTCCCGTACCCAGGGGAGCGAGAAGACCAATGAAAGAACTGAAAAAACAAAGAACCTTGCACAGCCATGCACACACACACACACACACATGCACGGATGAACACGCACCCAGACACACACAGATACACGCACACATCTATGGTGTGTGTGTGCACAATCACCCTTCACACCCCAGGGCTCTGTGCGCTCGCATTCAAAGGAAATTTGACACAAGCAATTATTGAGGGCAGGGGAATGACAGGTCTATTCCAGGTTTGGGCGAGTGCGGGGAGCGATGGGATTAGCACTCTGGGGTGAAGCCGTGTCCTGGGCTTAACTGAATACCGTCTCTCTCTCTCTCTCTCTCTCTCTGAGACTCGGTCTTTCTCGCCTCGTCTCCCTGGGGGCTTTTTAAATGGGCGCCCTGCCTCTCCAGCGCTGAATGTTTACACATCATTAATGTTCAGCCTATAGCGCCACGGCGCCATCCCTCTCGTCTCTTTATGGAACGGAGATGTGCGTCTGAGGTGGACGACACGACAGCTCCGGCTCGAGCGTGAGAGAGACAGAGAGACGGATACGGAGGGAGAAAGAACAGGAGAGAGAGATACAGGGATGGATGGGGAGAGAGTAAGAACAGGAGAGAGACAGAGAGACAGATAGGGAGAGAGAAAGAACAGGAGAGAGACAGAGAGACAGATAGGGAGAGAGAAAGAACAGGAGAGAGACAGAGAGACTGATAGGGAGAGAGAAAGAACAGGAGAGAGACAGAGAGACTGATAGGGAGAGAGAAAGAGCAGAGAGAGACAGAGAGACTGATAGGGAGAGAGAATGAGCAGAGAGTGCTGTACAGTCGCATTAGTACAACGGTTCACACAATGAGGAAACTCTTTAGTTTTTATCAGAGACTTCTTGGGGGACGCTGCCCAGTGGTGATTGAACTCAACACTATTTATAAACTTAATGTTTAGGTATTTTTGGTGCCAGTCATATAGGATTATTCTAAACACGAAAAGAAGAGAAGTCTTCTTTCTCAAATGTTTCCAAAAATAATTATGCATCATCTTATTATCATCCTACACTATTTATTGATCGCGTTAAACAATCAGTCACGTCCTCCGCAATTAGGCCAGCGGCCATTGTTAGGAAAATCATTGTAATTATTAAATACAAGCCAATCAGCCAGGCTTTCATGTAGACTTCCATGATCGGTTTCTTCTCAGTAACTTTAGGGAATATTTTACTTTCTGAGAGTATGAGTTGGTGCTGGTGGTGTGTGTGTGTGTGTGTGTGTGTGTGTGTGTGTGTGGGAGAGGCCATTGCAATGCATGCTGGGAAACTCGTAGCGCGGCAGACACGTTAGACAACACTGGTAATGGAGCATTGGCAGAAAGTGATAATTATTTTAATTAATGATAATGGTTTTAATGATTCAACATTTTGGCTAATTGATTATGATTGATTGCACATTACAAAACAAGGAGAGTGAATCAGGGAGGCAATCAGGGATCTGACAGCACAGGTCAACACTACAGCGTGACGGAACATACACTACACATGCTAATCAGAACGAGGAAAGGTAGAGGGAGGCAGGCAGACACAGAGAGGGGAGGGAGAGAGAGAGAGAGAGAGAGAGAGGGGGGAGAGGAAGGAGAGAGGGGGGAGAGAGGAGAGAGAGAGAGAGGAGAGAGAGAGAGAGAGGAGAGAGAGAGAGAGCAGAGAGAGAGAGAGAGAGAGAGAGAGAGAGAGAGGGGGGGGGTGGAGAGAGGGAGGAGAGGAGAGAGAGAGAGAGGGAGGGAGAGAGAGAGAGAGAGAGAGAGAGAGAGAGAGAGAGAGAGAGAGAGAGAGAGAGAGAGAGAGAGAGAGAGAGAGAGAGAGAGAGAGAGAGAGAGAGAGAGAGAGAGAGAGAGAGAGAGAGAGAGAGAGAGAGAGAGAGAGAGAGAGAGAGAGAGAGAGAGAGAGAGAGAGAGAGAGAAGAAAATGAAAGGGACAGATGGAGATGGGGACAAAGGAAAAAAAGGAAGCAAATGTGAGAGCAGGCACCGAGGAAGGAGTGAGATGAGGGAACATACAAAGCAGGGAAAGGATAATAATAAGAAGAAGAAATAAGAAAAATAATTAAATCTAAATTTTGCCGTTGGTTCTAAATATGAATATATCTAAGCAAAAAACACATGTTTTAATTTTCAAATGAAATCATCTCGTTTGAGATTCGATATGAATCTACAATCTGTATTTGGACATGTATACAATGCAATTTATTCAGTTATGTATTGTTTAGTTTGTTATTTGTTTGTTCGGAGTGTAATGCCAGGATGCTGAGGTAGAAATCCACACTTTACCCCAGTGTCGGACTTATTTAAATTGATGATTTCATGAGATATTCATCTCTTTTCCACAGGAAGGAAGTCAATTCCGCACGTCTGCAGAATGGGTTCATCTACCTGGATCCCTCATTATCTCTTTTCATCTGTATCTAATTGTGCATCTCTCTTGGTTTTGTTGCCACAATCTACACTCTAATTGCAAAGAATGACAAATGATAATGAAGAGATGTGTGTCTATGTGTGTGTGTGCTTGTATCTCTATGTGTGCGTGTGCGTGTGTATGTTTCTGTGTGTGTTGGTGCATGTTCATGGATGCTTTTTGCGTCTGTGTGTGTATGTCTCAATGTACGTGTATGTGTGTGTGTATGTTTGTGTGTGCAACTGTATGAGTGCGTGAATGTGTGTGTGTGTGTGTGTGTGTGTGTGTGTGTATGTTTGTGTGTGTATCTCTATGTGTGTGTGTGTGTGTGTATGTTTGTGTGTGTATCTCTATGTGTGTGTGTGTGT
>OLKM01000581.1:0-60000 GCA_900291075.1 Melanogrammus aeglefinus
TCTTGCATAACAAGTCTTATAAAAATGTATGATACAATATTCCGATATCAATATCAAATCAAAACAATATTTGTTTGGAAGTTTCCATATTTACCATTTATATTATACTTTGAAAACCAATGGGTTTCAGTAAGTGTTTAAATAAAATAAAAAGGGGGAAATATGGTAATTTTTTAGTTAAAATTACCCAAAGGAAATTTAATATAGCTCAAATTTGTTAATACAGTTCACATCCATTTGATTATTCCTTCATCCAAACAGTCTTTTTTCCTTTCAACACTTTAGCGGTTCAGAACTGCATTATTTAGCTGACACTGCCATCTATTGGCTTAGACATGCAACAGCATAGTAACTACGAAAATCTTGGACAGGAGAAAATATAAATCACGGATAATATACTTCATTTACAAATGTGTTGTCTAAAGTTATAAACTATTTATTTTCTCTAAGAGCTGGAGATCAGCCAAAATGTGTTTAATCCTTTCCTCTGGGATGAAATACTCAAGTTTAATTGAGGTTCAACTGTTACAAAAGATCTTTGCTTTTCTGACGAGAGCAATGTTCAAAAATATACAATGTGTTGGATTGATAGATAAATGAATAGATTTACCCCACCAGTATAAATATAGGATCTCCCCCAGGTCAACCTAAAATGTATATATAATATCTACGATATTCAAAATCATATATACTTCATATAACCCTGTAGATTCCTTGGGTAAGAAAAGTCAGATCCTAGAATCGCCCCTGATGCCAAGCCAATTCCAACATACTAGATTCTGCTTGTTTGAAGGGCTGACCATAAAAGCCTTCTTCGTAAAAAGATGAACTAGTTTGAGCCTAATTGTTTTCTGAACAAATTTGATCAGTTGACTTCGAAGAACTATCCAGAAAACTAAATGAAGTACTGTAGATATGACCACACTGGTAAGGTAGGCGACTACTAGAAAATTTCCCTGAAAACATTTAGATCAACTTGTAAAGCCTTTGCAACCAGAAACAGAACTGTAATACAATCACTAAAAGAACAAGACTAAACCTAGCCTTCTACCACAATATCATATAATCAGTACCATCAAATTCTGTAGGGCACCCATTTGTACAAACAAAAACATATCAGTGTGCAATGTACATTCTGCCAAGTCTTCTCCTCAAAAACAATAACGACCAATGGACCAGCAAATCGATATCAATCTTTATTGTTAGAAATCCACGCATCAAATCTCATTTTTCCCCCCCCTCTTAAGTTACTTTTTTTCCCTTGACCATTTACAGGGAGGGGCTAATGGAGGAGGGTGGGAGGATAGCGAGAGAGATAAGCTAGACATCATGCCTTTCCCAGCAGGCGCGGTGCACTACAGGATGGGCTGAAATGAAGGTTGAGGGGGGCAGAGATACATAAAGTGCTTTTGTCAACAAGTTGTTTTTTTATTTTTTTAATAGAAAAAGAACCAAAACAAAGGGGTTGGGGACGATGGGAGACATTAAGTGTGGGAGGGTCAAGGGTCATAACAAGGCGAGTGCATGTGGAGCAAGAGGGGGGTTGGGGGTGGGGAACTGGGCAATGGAGAGGAAGAGTGTGGGGTAATTCATCTTTGAAAAAATAAAAATAAAAAAAGCGTTCCAATGGAGAATAGAAAGTCGTGTGTGTGTTGCATCGTTCAACCCAGGATGAGGCTGGACTTGCCACCTGGAGGGTTTCTCCGCCCTCCGTTGGCTGCCCCGGGATTGGCGTTGGCACCTCCCGACGGGGCGGGGGGCTGTGGTCTCTCCTTCTGCTCCTCGCTCTCCCCCTCAACCTCATCGGGACAGTCTGCAGAGAAACATGGGCACACGTGGGCACGTCTGCAGAGAACAACGCCTCTGTGCTACGCAGAGACGTGGAGAGGTCTTCAACGGCGTGGCTCTTCACGGACATGCGGTACCTAGAACTTTCAAATTAGTTTTAAGGAGCACAAAGACTTGGTACGATGACATCCTTCGGATATGGGACAGGATAGTCTAGATGTCTCTAGTTGTTTGGTGCCAAGTATAAGGTTACGAGTACACACCCGGAGGCTTGCACTCTTCCCATATGCCCCTTTAGCAAGAGGGGCCAACCCCTACCTGCTCCTTGGCATGCATCAAAAGAAATGCTAGTAAATAATGAAACATGTGTGAATAACTAGCAGAAAATACACGATCGGTTGGGTACGTTTCAACACCTCACTGCCAAGGCTCAGAGAACCAGAAATACAGAGTGCTATTTGTGTGACTCAGACCTGTGCATGACACCTTATTAGGTCAAAACAAACCAGGCTTGAAAAAAGAAAAAGAAAGTCATTCAGTCATGTTATTCAGAGTTCACCTATACTTTGCATAGCCAACCCCTCCTACTTATTGTATGTCCTGGCATTTTATGTATGTGTATCATCTTATCCTAGCCATCTTCGCTGTATAAGGGGAATGGGTTAACCCAGCGATTGCAAGTGCTTTGCACTCGTTTCTATGAGCATCCTTACTGTACCGATAATATATTGTTTCACGTTCTTCTGACAAATGTACTAATTGTAAGTCGCTTTGGATAAAAGCGCCTGCTAAAAGCCCCTAAAAGTAAGTCACAATAAGCAAGTAGGAGCACACCCTCAACAGAGGGTGGACGCTGCAGTAATGAAACCTCAGTGCTGGAGGACAGGTATATCGTCCATCATCGTCATCATTCTGAAATAGCCCCTAGACTATTGCAACTTGCCGACAAAATGTTGAAAATGAAAGCGCAACCCATTACTTTTGATAATCAATCTATAATTAATCTTTTCTGTATTTAAAAAAAGAAATGGGGAGAATTTATATTTTTTGAAGCGTCCAGGACACACACTGGGCTAGCTCGCCAACTTTCACACATTCCTCAAGTTAAATCAATAGACTGCAGGCGGCGCATCCAATATCCGGTTCCTATGTACATTAGCAAGGAGTTTTCTCTGAACGCAGCCATGAAAGGAAAGTGTTCTTGATCTCTTAAAACCTTCTCCTGATTCCTCCATTATGTGCAGAGAATGCTAATGGCACCCAGCACCTGGACCTTAATAGAGGACACGGAGTCCTCCATCAAAAGAACTGCTGTGCGACTACAGAGGAGACAGTCCATCATAACCAGGCAAACGCATTACATATTATGGGATGTTGATTCAGGAGCCCGTTATGAACAACCGTTTGCATGTCTGAATTAATATTTGTACGGCATTGTAACTACCTTGGGATTTTTTAAGAGGTAGTTTTACATAACGTAAAAGAAAGGGAAACTTTGCAGTTTACATCTCTGCAAATGCAAATATTCTTTTCAAGTTATGCCCGAAGCGGACGGGTCAGATCAGACATGCTCCGACAGTAATGACATCAACTTCACCGTGTGAACGATTGTACGTTTCAGTAGTGCAGATGATGGAAGCTCCAACACCGTTTCATGTTTGTAAAAACCCCCTCACTAGACAGGAATCATTAACACAGCATGTCATAGCCACTCTACATTGTGCCGCGCGCTCCCATCTGCGCAGGGCCTCTGGTCGGGAGACTCTTTTTGATGAGCACCATGTGCGCGTGTATGGGGCGGACCAAAGCAGATGAAATACGACTTCACCTTTTAGAAGGCAGGAAGCATAACTGCAGGGCCATGGGGGCCACCAAGAATGCTGTCCACTGCCAACAGTCATTTAGAGATCAGGCACTAGCTTTGTTTGTGCGCCAGTATCTTGGGAGTGGTGCGCAAGATGGGATTTGGAGGATAGGGATGAGTGTCTTACCTTCGCTTGCCTGGTCTTTGCCATTCTCCCCCTGCAACAGAAACATCCAACTGAGATAAAGGAATCACAAAGTGAGGTGCAATGCTTTAGTAGACAGTGGACTTACCAGGTCTAACATAGAAGAAGCACAGTAAAAACATGTACATCTTTATACAGCCCCACACCGATGTGCCCTACCCAAGGACACTGAACCAGGCCTACCTCCCGTCTCTGGTTCCAGACCAGTGCTGCTCCGGAGTTGTGGATAGTGGTGAGTTCTGGTTCCGGATTCTTGGGGAAGAGGAGGGGCTGCTGGCACCGTCTCAGGGGCGCAGAGGGCTCACCACACAGGGTGCCCTGAGGGGCTCCGGCTGGACGCACACAAACACACGCACACACACACGTCCGACTGTCAAGGGTATGCAGACCCTTTCCCAGACGTTAAGCCAGTCAGCAACAACGGCACCAGAGCAATTCCAAGACTGATACGCCACGATCACTGCCAGGCTTATCCTATGGGGGTTAGGCCAAAGTCATAAATAAACCCTTAACGTGTCATAAGGGAGTAAAGTCTGGTAAAACACAAGACCAATCCGCTGGTTATAAAGTACAGTATCAAACATCCTGAAATACAGAGACGGCAATGGACTAAGAAAATAATATGGACGGTTTCCAGAAAGACAAGTGAAATCCGAAACACATATTACCCTCATATTCCCACTCCCCTAGCAAGGCAGGGTATTACAGGCCAGCGTTTGGCCTGCTGCAAGAGGCTGGTGTGTATGTGCGTGTGCGTGTGTGTCCACATAAGGCAACAGCTGTAGTAAGCGCCAGGGGAGGTGGGGGACAGACTGTCCATGACATGGAGGGGGAACAAAGCCAGACAGAGAAAGACGTAGGAGACGCCATTTTGGACGAGAGCAAGGCTTGCTGCTTGTTAATGGACATCAGTGAATCAGCATTGTCTTCCCCCTCGAAAGAGCCACTACGCATCAACAAAGGCTTCTTTATTAAAGTGATTCACATTACTTAGTCTGATCAATTAATATGGGCAATAGGAGACCAGCAAATGAAAGGGTCGGGATTGGACTTAATGACAGCCATGAGAC
Source organism: Melanogrammus aeglefinus (assembly GCA_900291075.1). NCBI lineage: Eukaryota > Metazoa > Chordata > Actinopteri > Gadiformes > Gadidae > Melanogrammus > Melanogrammus aeglefinus. Next base: position 4,868 of record OLKM01000581.1, read on the forward strand.
AACAGTTGCTGCAATGTGGACTCACATCAGACGGCAGGTCCTTTAAACTTATAGAAGCACAGTAGCTCCATGAAAACAAAGCCCCAGTTTCCTAAATCTACAGAGGACTAGGCAGCAAAGCTTGGGTTTGGCTAGGAGGCCCTGCTGCTCCGCTTCCTCCACTAGAATCCATAGCATGGTCATCTAAATGGACAAGCTGCCAAACAGACTTGAATGTGGGCCTATAGGTCGGAGATTAAACATCAGCATAACAGGGGTGATGGTCTGGTCTTACTTGACAGAAGAAAACCGTTCTATCAAGCTGTTATCATGAAGCAACTCTGTTCTCCTTTCTCCCCCTTGTTGTATATAGGGTACTGAAATGTGCCTGTGCACATACCATCTTAAATATGGTACTGAAATGCGCTTTTCCCTACATACTATTGTATGTAGGGAAAAGCGCACAGCACATGGGATACTTATCCGGGTGTACACGAGTTATGCAAGTTCTCAGTAAACGACACTGAATGTAAAACTGCCTCCTCTGCCATCTTCACAATGACCCCTTGAAATCCTGGCAGTGTAGCACAATGTTGTATGCGGGAGAACCCATGCTGTAATTTACGTCACTTGATTGGCCTTTTTGATCAGCTATTTTTAGCCACAATCTGTCGATCATGATCTGCGTCTGATCAATCGGAGCATCTCTTCTTGCTACAAAGTGCATCATCGACCTAGGACAGTTGGATGGGAGAACTGAAAGCAGAATTTCATTTCTCCACACCCAGCTAGCGTATAGAACCAAGATGGCCACCAGGTGAATAAGGGCTATTGGCTCCTCCCAATACTGCAAATTAGTTTAATGCCTCTTCCTGGACATTAGCACAAATCTGGCCTCATCTTGAGTCACTTGAAGAATCAGCCAGCCTAATCAAACATGATGCATAAATAATTTAGAAATGCACAAACGGTAATTCTTGATGAAAACCGAGGAAGGAATTGGGTGTGGTCAAAATAAATCAGGGCCCGTTTCCTTGGTAGAACTTTATGTTGTGGGGCTGCATTTGTTGTCGGGCTGTCATTTCACATTCATGGCACCTCTACTCCAGCAATGGAACCTTAAAAAGTAAATCATCTTTCGATCCTCAAACCAGCACAGCATTCTTTGTTTTGTGGATTTAACCAAATTGGATTATGTGTTGTGAATTTCCCCATTGGATCGATAAATATACATTTAATATGCCTCCCTTATGATGATTGAGATTTCCCTAACATTTTCTGGCAATTGGTATTAGCAGGCAGGTTATAGTCACTGGCCATTCTTATATGTCCTTACTAATAGAGGGGCCCAAGCTCTCTATGATTAAACTACTGCATTACACTATAATACTGGATTTGCATGTTCATCCAGGTAGTTAAGCAAGATAACCTCAAGACCAGGTGGGTCTCCCCAGAACCAACAGACTGTTTAAGCTAGGTAAAAAGAAAAAAAGAAAATGTAACTTACTGGGTGGGTTGTTCCTTCGATGGGCGTGGGGGTCATCAGGCTCAGCAAAGATGTTGGAAGCCATCTTGTTTTTGCGGGGGGTGGATTCGTCATCCGTACCGAATGAGATGTTTGAGGCCCCGCCCGGTGGTCGCAGTACCCTGGTGTATGACAAGAGGACAGATTGTATGCATTGGAGACGGTTTGTTTTGAAAAGAACTTACAACACCCAATCAGTCAAATCTACATCTCACACAAACATACACAAAGTCGTTCCATTATGAAATGTGATGGACTTTATAGTTAGCATGGTAGAACACAGACGATGTAGGTCACCCAATAATTACTTTCTAGAACATGGATCGCCTGTATTTACCCGCTAAACAGAAGGAGCCAACATTTATTCCTCAAAATGATGGCTTCACAAAAGGGGAGTTGATAATAAGTATGGGGGCGAGGTTCTCCTCCATTAATAAGAGACTGGGGGGCGGAGGACAGATACTGATGTGTTAGTGGAGCCACCAGCTGACACAAACGGCAGCTGTCGGAGGGCCGTCGGCGGGCAGATGGATTCCACAATCCAGCCTTACAGTGGGGCGAGGTGATACATAAACTATGCATTGTTATTATTAGCCCCAAAATTATCAATCGTTTGAATGCTAGTGGTTGTGACACCGAGCTTACGGTAATATCTAAACTAGAATTCACCTCCCAGGCAGGGATGAGATCATGGTTTCCGCGAGGATTGCAGCGAGGAAAAGGTTTTCAGCTGCCTGGCAACCGCAGACCCCACCCTAAAATAAAGCTTGCATTTTTTTTCCTCCAAATAATCAATTAGAGAAACGGAAGATATACCGATGTTAATAATCACAAATAGTCTCAAGGAGATGGGCGGTCATAAATCGTAGCTGCACTGTTTAAGATGCACTGGTCGTCGTTAGTCAAGAATGGGCGGCTTTCGGGGGCCTTGGTTTTGCCTTCAAATTGGACTGCCGCTGGGCAGACCTCACGGCGGTCTTTTGCCCGTAAAACCGAACAGCAGTTAGCTAAAGACTTGGTAGCATTCGGTAAAGCAAGAGCAGCAAGGAAAGATTAACCGGCTTTAGCAAGCTCAAAGCCCCCCAACCCTCATCACTCAAACAGTTAAAACTGAACGACATTCATCATACTCAGTGAAACCAAACCAATGGAATCACCCATTTCTATATCAAGTCCGGATTAAAATCATCAGCAAAGAATTAGACACTGCAAAGTAAATGTGCGTGGCGACTTCAAGCAGCATCACTTTTAGTTGGCCGATAGCGCAGGGTTTTGCATTATTTTTTAAATAAAGTTGTATTTCCCCAGTAATTAAAAGTAATAAAGCAAATAGGATTGATGTAAATGTATGCAACCGTCACGATATAGCAAAAAAAAGTAAGTATCGGTGTTGAATGGACAATTGACTGCGCAGCCAACGCTAATGAGAAAGGTCTGGCCATTTTCAAGGATAGGGCGTTAGACTAGGGTCCGTCTGATTTTGCTAAAAAAAAAAAAAAGAGTCCGATACGGTCAGCGTTTTACTCAGTGGCATGCGATTAAAGACGGGCAATAGTACATTTAGAATGCCAACTGCAAGGTATACAGTTGTTGAACAGCTTTCAACTGCCATGCAAAAAACAAACAAAAAAAATCCTAAAAAAAATAAGGTTGGTCTGTATGTTCAACTGACCCAATTAGATAGAAAGCATAGAGCTAGCCTCGGGATCATAGCTCAAGGCTATGGGGTAGCGAGACCAGACAGCCAACGAGATTAATTAGCTGGACGATGGTACAGTTCAGCTAAATAAAAAATAATCCCCTGCCGGCCATCGACGGGCTAGCTATCAGAATTGTCCCAACATGAGATCAGAAAAGCTGAAGCAAAGAGGCGTCAGCGAAGCCGAGAGGGCTGTCCGCATTGCATTCTTTTGTTTGTTCGTGGAGCCTTTCCGATTCTTTACCTTGAACTGCTTTTCGCACCGGGTTCCAATCCTTGAAAGGTCGATGTCGTCGTCATCTTTGGGATGGAATACAGTTGCCTTTTGCAAGGACTAATAGCTAATTTCTAAGACTATAAAAATTGGGGTTTCGGCAATCCTTTCCGCAGAGATGATAAGAGGATGTAGACTCCACCCGACACTGAAAAACGCTCGAAATTGTAGGCGTTTGTCGTTCCTTTAGCGTCCCATAAGTCCCAGCCCACTAGCGATCCGCCCGCTCTGGTTGGACAGAACACCAGGGATCGCCTCTCTGGTTGGTAGCATGCTTCGCCGATTAATGTCAACGATCAGACAGCATGAGCAACATCCTGGTGCTTAGTAAGTGTTTTAGTCATTCTTTATATGTAAAAGCACATGTTAAAATATGCTCTTGTCATTATGTGTTGTAAGGGCTGGGTTTTTCTTCGACTTTTAAGTAAAACAATTTTATATATATATTTTTTATAAATAAACAATAACTGCCACAAACAACCGTACAGGAAACAATAATTGGGAGTTTGGTAAAAACAGTCGATTTATTTAAACAAACATTAACTTCAGATTAAGATTTAGACTAACATGACATTATGGCCTTGTATAACTAAGTCAAGGTGGTCATTTTTCCTACACATTCACTACTTTATTTAAAAAAGGGGTTAGAAAATCAATTTTTTAGGCAGATAGACTTAATACAATAATCTGCTCTGCAATATCCAGCCCAAAACAGATCGACTTGTAGAGCTCTTTTCTCAGATGACAGCTAAGCCAAGCCTATAGCCAAACATTCAATTAATTCCTTTCAATTCATTCTTTCCATTCATAGTCTGCATCTTCAGAACAAGCCCTACCAAGTCTAAACGAGGTCGAGTAACATTTGCCATGGCATGACATCAGCAAATAAAACCATAACTTAGACTGCATTATGTACAACAACAGCAAAGTAACATGGGTGAGAATAAAGTCAAAAAAACTATACAAAAAAAACAACTTGTAGTTGAGAATGCTGATGTCTGGCCATTCTTTTGTGACAGAGAGTTGCAAATTAGCATATTGAGCGTGCGTTTGTGTGTGTGTGTGTGTGTGTTGCGATTCAGGAAAGGATGATGGAGGGAACCGGTTGCTGATACATGGCAGCGATTAAAGCAGACCGCCTGTCTGTTGCTGGAATACGTCAATCGTATCTTCATCCTCCATTTCCAACTGTAATTTGAAACGATAACAGGGAGGTGGGGTCAGAGGAGAAAACAAATGATATGGTTAAAAGCCCAACCCAGTTGCTGGTAGAAGTTAAAAATGCTGCTCGTGGTGAGATTTCTCTTTGCTCAAGGGCCTGGGAAGGCCATGTTTTCGTCTAGTTTCCTCATCCAATGATGTTCTTCAACAGCATATACGTTACCCTACACCACATGGTCAGGCTTACTTGTGATGGCGTATCCGTCTCGTTTATTGGCTGTCCATCAAACCGAAACCTGATTTGCCGGATAGCCAGTCCCTAGGAGGGGTTTGGGCAATGACAAATTAGTTAACAACGTACATACATGAAACTGTACTCAATTGTCTCTGCATGTTTTCAATGTAATTTTGAAATGGCATAAAGCAAGAATGAGGTATTTGTAGGCATATCTCAAACACATGCACTGATGGGGACTTTTATCTCAAATGAACTCCCTTCATGTGGTGCCTGTCCCATGTCTGACCTTATTTTTCCCTTCACCAAAAGATCACAGGGGAAAGACAAATAAGAACATAATAGCTTTTATTATCAAGAGCTAAAGCTTTGTTAGCCGTCACATATGTCTGTTTTAAGTGGACTATAATATGATGATGATAATAATAATTATTATTATTATGACATATTGTAGGATTACATTTGTGGCATAAAAATATCAGGTTTGAATACGTTTCAAATATGTTGGAGGAATTCAATAAAGCATTTAACAATTGCTTTTGCTTGTTCATTGAATATTAAATTCATTTTAGTAAATCATTCAAGTATTCAGGTATATTTAAATTTACTACTATATATTGCCATGATCATATTGAAAGTATATGTTTTCATATATATCAACCAGCTCCATATATGCAATAGCGGCACAGCAAAAGGCACAGTGTGGGGTCGAGTGGGGCTGGATCAGTGACCTACAGGATGGAGGCTTGCACAGCTCTCTGCATTAGACCCCAGGATTAAGATGTTAGCATCATGATGTTATGGTTCACTGGCATGATTATAAATTGGTGCCTCTGCCAAATGTTTTTATGGCCAGCCCATGTGGTTTTTATTCTGTCATTTAGTAGTTTATATCGATTTATTAGGTTGTATCCATCATTGTCAATACTGAGGTGGACTGGGGGCTATCTGGCTGTGTAGAGTTGGATATTTTTGTACATGGGCCTTTTTCTAGTGATCCAAAATCCAGAGGGGTGCGTGTCTTCTTTTCCTTTCTCCTCATGCTCTTGAATAGCTCTAGGGTTGTGTTGTCATTCAAACGTTGCAGTGTTCAAACCACCTTTTTTGTTTTTATCCCCATATGTTCAAAATCATGCCCTAATTGGAAAGGTGCAGTAAAGTATTTTTTAAATGTGCATGTAATCCAGTGAACATAAGAATTATGTTCACGGTAACTCTTTTAATCTATATAGGTTGTGGGACCCTTCCCCGGAGCCTGCCATGTTGGCGAAGGGTCCCAATGTAGCTCAGAATGAGAAAACAGATTTTTTGTTTTCGTTTTTAGTTGTAATCATAAATGCTGTCTTACTTGTAAATTATGACCTAAATTTTACAGATTAAATAACTAAATGTAATTAAAATATCTATCAAGAAACCTCATCACGGGACACTTAGCTACCCGATTCTATCGTAGACGATGGCGTCATTTTGGAAGAACCTACTTATAAGCCAGTAACAGGCCATCGTAGCCTCTCCTACATCATTGGAAAATGAGGGATGCAGGGAGGTATGGGGTGCTAATCAGTTGATTGCAATCTGCTACCTAACCGCTAGATACCACTAAATCCTTCACACTCCATGTTTACGTGGGTTTTATTTCCATTGAGAGCACTCCTACAGTTGTGCCATAACTTCAAGCCCTGCTTGAAATCGTTGCCATATGAACCGTGGCTGAGGGCTGTGATTACATCATTTTTAGGTTTTTCGCATGACAAATCTCACTTTGGTGCACACAGCATGCAGCCACTTGAATTGTATCAGTAGATAACATGTATGTTTACAGCACTTGTGTGCAATACCTTTCTACAAAGTTGATGCTAGTGTTCGCTATTCATTGTTCTGGCCTGCAGATTTTGGGCAGCGTTTCCAAGCTGTAGGAACCTCATTCAAACCTCACGCTTGATGGATTTCCTAACCGGAATCAATCTAAAAGTGTTGTGCTGTTTTAATACTGCTAAATGTATCAATGAAATAGGAAACAAGAAAATAAATATTTTAAGCGCGTAATGGGTAGGATGGAGCCCCTCCTTGTTAGTAGGAGACTACTCACTGAAAAAACTCTCAATTACATTGTTCCTTCTAATCCAACTTGCTTTGTAATTGTGACACAACTACTGTAGCTTGGCTTGCTGGGTGGAATGAGTGGGAGGGGTTAAGGGAGCGTCGATAGTAAGTTTCTTGTATGGTATAACCCATAATGTATGGGTTAGCCGGCATTTTGTATTTTTAGAAAATATCAGTAATGGGTTGTGATTTCATTGATACGATTATTGAAATCCCCATCATTCACCTTTGACTACAGATATGTCCAGGTTATTTAAAGCTACCAGCCAGGTGAAATGTTATGAATAACGTCTTTAAAGGCTGCATCAGCGATTCTAGGCCAAAACATTAATGATCCCGCCCCATAAGCAGGCTGTCAAAAAAGAACACGTCTCTGTAGGCAGCCTATGTCACGAGATCGTACACAATAACAAATGGTAATACCAACCACTGAAAACCTAAATAAATAGTATTCCAACCAATCAGAGAAGGGTTGGGTTTTGCGCTGCGTTTATGATAGTTTTTACTGGATGCACGAAACACGGAAGGGAGGGGCGAGCTAGCTCTGTTTGTTTGGGATCTCGCTTCAAATAGACCTCTGAAGAATAAGTGTTACCGGTTCCCTCGGTTAAATGTCTATGGGAAATAACATGCCGTATTTGAATGATCGTACATAACAAACTCTGTAGGTGGCGAAGCAGTAAAAGCTGCGTTTTGGATTGTCGGTGCCCTTAAAGTAGCATTAATAATAGTTTACTACTTTAACTGCAACGACAATCCAAAAACCCAGTCGAAACTAGATGGAAAAAGTCTGGAGGTCAAAACGGGAAACAGCTTTTACTTCTTTGCCACCTACGGAGATTGTTATGTACGATCATTCAAAAACCCCATGTTATTTCCTTTAGACATTTGACCGAGGGAACCGGGTGCCTCGGAGGCAGGACGTATTCCTCAGAGGTCTACCAACAGAAGTGACGTCACCCAACATCGCTGATACAACCTTTAACTTGTTCCAGAAGGTAGCCCAATCATTGCATTGCACGGTATACTTCATTGTTACATTCAACTCACCTATGGGTGATTGAGCCAATTTGGCCACCGTTAAGTCATCTATGTCTTTTATAATGATATCGTTACCCATGTTTAAAAAAAAAAAAATAGGCATACAACTGACTGATGGTTTTGTCTCAACAATATCATTGGCCAGGATGACCGTTTGTTACCTCATTTCACATTGCTAAATAGGATACACCTACCTGTCTCTCGCAGTAGGCTTTCATGAGTTTGCTGAGGGGGGTGTGCCTTTTAATCTTGAACTGAACCACAGAGCCATCCTGTCCTGCTACCTTCAGGTTGATATGCTCGCTGCTTTCCGTTTTCACTCCTTCCTAAAAAATAAAAAGGGGGGGGGGGGATGCCTTACAGATTAATCATAAAACATGCAAAGAAATATTGACTCAGAAATCCGATGATGCCAACTGTAGAGTAAAGGCAGGCCAATGTAGAAGAAAACGTATGGTTTTGTCTTAACAGCGTCCAGACATGAATTGTTGAGTCATTCCACCATTCAATTGAATTAATGCAGGTGTGACCCTTTAAGGAGCACAGATAATTTCGCAAAATAATCGCAGTCACAATGAAATGAACCTCACTGGCCGAAATACATTGTCTGAATAAGAGAAGATACACCTAATTAATCCCAGATGGGAATTTGGGTATATTTATTCTTACAACATGCATACACAATTCATCCATTAATGCTTTTTGGTAACTTTTTATTTTATTAAAGGAAACGACGTGTGGAGCCCATAAATAATGAAGGAGAATTCAAAGTAACTTTCGGAATGTTATAATCAACAAAACAAGATTGGGCCAACAGTAGGGAGACTAGTCAACTAAGGGACAACGACTGGGTTGATAGCCACCATTCATTCATTCATTCATTGGAGATTTTATGTTTAGGGTAAAGCAACATCACTGAGCGCATTGGTTTGCGGTCTGTAATCAAATGGAGCAATATACGCGCCTATAAATGCGCGTTCACAATCCTTCCGGTGTATTCAAGTAGTAGTTGATTTTTTTTTCTGTCCACAACTTGAAATAAGGCATTTTAAGAATAAGATGTCAACTTTTATTTTAGACCATAACCTAATGATACAGCCTATTATGTGGAACATTGGGCGCAATATTTAGAAACTCACCTTAGGTTTTTCATCAGCCATGGTTACTCTTTTTGCGCTTCTCTACGCTGCAACACAAAGAATACGGGTACGCGCACGTGCTCGCTACCGCTTAAATTATTATACAAGCGTGCGCGTCCACGAGTCCATACGCCTCCACTGTCATCGTACGTGAATGGCTAGATCAGTCACGTGGTACAATGCGCAGTCTATTTGTGGGCGGGATTGACCGGATCCGCGGCAAAGAAGCTTTCAATAGCACGTGCACGCGCATTTCGTTTTTCTCCCCTTTATTTCGATTTATTTCAAACGGAGGATGTTGTAAAGTCTTTTTTTCGTATGGGCATTTGACAACGATTACATGCTATGTTAGTCACAGTTCTTGTGCAGTAAGAAAATTAACATATCGATTTCAGGATGGTTAGATTTGAGTCATGATTGGAGTAGATCACAGTGGCCATCTTGTTTTTCTTACTGCCATGACCACTGCATGGTTGTAGAACGAGGACAGTAAAGATATTGGAGCATAACGTAATATCTCGACACCGCAGTTTCTCCGATTTTCTCCTATACGTCTCTATTCTTTAAATGAGTGTGCTCAAGCTATATTCAAAATAAAGATGAAAGATGAATACGATAACAAATACATTTGAAGTTGTTTTTAAGCAGGCGACGATGACCCCACACTGACGTCACCACTTCATGCGTTTGGGGTCCTTTGACTGAATCTTTGAGGCGGGGGAGCGAGCAGCGTTAGCAGTAAATGTCATGAAATATTTGTGTTTTATAAAAGTGCCTAAATTCAAACCAACCAACGGTATATTGATCTGATTGGTTTAATAATGGAGGAGTTAGACGTTGAGCCGACCACAACTGTAAGTCGAATACTTTTTCTTGAACGATTAGACTGACTGAATGGCATTGCTAACTTAGCTAACAGTTACCAAAAGTAACGTTGAAACATGCTTCGCTGACATACATTTTCAGAAAGGAAACGTGTTGTGCCATTGTTTTGCATTGACACGTTCAGCTTTTACCAATATGATGCTCAATTCCAGAACATCCCGGCCAGTGAAGGAAATCATTTGGGATTTGTTTGGGGTCCTGGAGACATATTGGTGTATGACACTATCTACAAATCACCAGGTGTGTATTACCAGATACCGTAGTTATTATTCTTACATGCTTCAATGTCCTCTTCACTTTATCATCATACCTTTACAATCGCTGTGCTTGTCAGGCTCTGTGGGTACATGCTCCTCCTTCATCCATGAGGTTAGGAAAGATGAGGACATCTACTCTCCTATTTTACGCAAACTCTTTAATGAATCCCACCACATCTTCGTCGGACTGCAAACCATTAGAGAGGACCTGCCTAACAAAAACAAGAAAACACAGTAAGATCCTCGTTCTGTTTGTGATAAGAGATAACTTTAGTTATATTTGTGAAATCAGTGAGCGACTGATGGCACTCCTTTTGTCCTTCCCACAAGGTTCGTCAGCATCAGTAAAAACTACAGATCAGTTATTCGAGCGTGCATGGAAGAGCTACAGCAAGTTGCAGGTATTAACATTTAAATTCAGTTGATGTATGAAGCCCTCTATTTTTATTATAATATATTTTTAATAATGCATTTTTCCCATATTTGTGATACATATTTTAAATATACTCTTCTCTACTTTCCCAGTTTTAACACAAGATACAGAATTGGCCACACAGTATGGAAATCAGGTATTGCTATGTCTAGGTTCAACCAGATTATTTCATAATTGTATCTACTTGTCTCTACTGGCTGCTAAATGACTCCATTTTATAAATGAATTGACAGTTGCATTCTGTAGACAAGGGAAACCTTAAGAGGATATGCATGTGTTTCTTGACAGGTATCAATTCTCTTGGCTATCGAGTTGATCTGGAATCTTTGTGAAGTGCTTTTCATTGATGCTGCTCCAGGTTAGAATCTGCCCAACCTTTTTTTTTTTAATTTAATCTCATTCACTCACACTCAGGTGTGTTGTAAATAGATATATTTATGTTAGATCTGGTTCTGGTAACACCTTAATTCCCTTGGGTTTATTACTTGTATAACTATTTGATGTTGATCAAAAATAAAACAATTCCACTATGTATGAACAGTGATCTTAAAGGTTCAATGTGTGTTTCACTTAGGGGGGTCTCTTTTGCTGCACCTGCTGGACTGGGTGAGGCTGCACAAGGCTGATGTGGATGAGAAGGCCCAGGAGGTCCTTCAGAGTGAGAGCCCCACTGAGCACCATGGGTACTGGGATGTGGTGAGTGCAACAAAAACACTTCACAGGTTAGCTTCCTTCATAAGTCCTACAGCATACTGTAGATTTAATAGTGATTTGGTGGTTCATTTCTTGGAAAATGAATATAATTTTTTAGTCATAGAAGACCTATTAACATGTTCACTGCCCAATGGTACATAGCTAGTTCACACACCCAATGGTATCAAAGCGTCATGTTTTGTCTGAAATATGATCTAGTATTATAATACTGTCATTTGGTGGGCACTGATACCACATTTGCTTATATTCTTAGCAATGGTGGCCCCTGTCAGTCAGACCGCGCCCTAAACCTGGCAGGGTTAATGCCATATCTAGCAGCTGAGGTACACATGATGTGTTGAATGACCACCACTACCTTTGCCACAGGTGCTGAGCTACATGATGCAAGGCAGGATGGACGAGGCCAGACAGATGCTGGTGAAATGGAGCGCGCTGAGGCCGGCGGCCAGAAGCATGTACAAGCAGATGGACAACCTGCTCAGCAAGATGCCTGTCTACAACGTAGGGCTCACATACTTGCATGGTCCTCAGCATGGTCTCAGTCATGTTCTAGGGTCATTACATCGTCTACTCTCCAAATATAGTTTTAACCAAATGTCGCCAGGTCTCCTCATCCGAATCAATCTACCATGGCTCTCCTATAGCTCTTTCTAGTTGGTCACCCTTGACCTCTGTGACCCCTTGACCCTCCCCCCCCCCCCCCCCCCCAGCCTGGCGGAAGCCAGACACTGACAGAGTTCGACGTCAAATGGAGACACTGGCACGACGAGGTGGACCACAGCCTGCAAGACAACTCCTTCGCCAGTGATCCCAACCTGGAGCTCATCTGCAAGGTCTGTGGCCTTTACTGTGAATGACGGATGCCACATTCTGTTCCCCATCCCTGCTAGTGATTAGACACGGTCTACCAAGTGGCAGCCATGATGCTGTTTTTTGAAGCTCATGTGTAAAAGACAAGCGTGTAGCTCCTCTTAACAGCCTTGAACTGGTTTGCGGTGGGGGGGATGAGGTTGCTCCGCCACCATTCTAAGTAAAGGGGAAGAAATGTAACTTGGTTCTCGTAAAACAAAGGCAATGTATTGTTTTGTTCATTTGATACCTGGCTAGTTCTCTCAAATACGGCGCATTCTGACGAAGGCAAATCGACCGGCGCAAAATAGTATTTTTTTTTTACGGATGCTGCGTCCATACCAAGGTCTTCTAAACCCCTGTGGTCTTATGCCTGGTAGATCTTGGTGGGGGATGAGGATGCCTTACTGGAGCAGAAAGACCTGCTCAGCACCTGGTACCACTTCCTGGTCACCCGCCTGCTCTTCTCCCACCCCACGGTCAAGCCCACAGAGCTGCATTACTATGCACAGGTATACGCTACATTCTACTTACTCTTAGTGAGTGCGTTATTACCAGTAACAATTAGAATTTTACTCATTATTTGATTAAGTTACCGACACTATAATTCAATAATATTGTTGATGCTCTTATAGTGGTATTGGATGGATATGAAATGAAAGATATTGCATTATCTATTTATTGGGATACATATGTATTTTCTTTTTTTAAACTCGATCTGTGTGTTTTGTAACATACTGCCTTTGGGGAAATGTTAACCTAGCGGTATGTTCTAGTCATGCCTGGCCATGTTTGACTCGGGAAGCGCCCCAGAACCTCTGGACAGCATCTTATTGGCTGCCTTTGAGTTTGACATCCACCAGGTCATCAAGGACTGCAGGTAATGCCCACACACAGACACAAACTGTCATCAAGTAATGCTCAACCGCATAGTGTTCCTGTCATATGGCTGTATCATTAAGTGAAACACTGTATTGTTTCAATCATTTGTATACTCTTTTAGCATTGCCCTCAACAACTGGTGGTTTGTTGCACATCTGACGGACCTACTGGATCACTGCAACCTCCTTCAGTCCCACAACCTACAGTAGGTGGTTTTGACTGCTCTGTGTATTGTTTCATTAAACTAACTCAAGCACCAGGCTTTGCATTAAGAGCAAAACGGGAACACAAAGAGCTAAACATCCATCCATACATGGATATCATTCTACACCGCCGAATTATGGGAGGAATGCATCATTTAATAGTTATGTCAATAAAAAAATGTACGATTTCTAACATTTTCTGTTGTGCTCAGTTTTGGCTCGAACCTGAGGGAGTTTCTGCTGCTGGAGTACGCCTCGGGCCTGTTCACCCATCACAGGTAACAGGACAGCACCGCTCACTCTGGGGGGGCCTAGTGGGGAACCTTTTTGTGCTGCTTAAATAGGGGTTCTCCCTATTTATGGCACGACTTTGGTGGAAAAATATCTTTCAAAAATGACGTTTTTCATCTTTCCTTTCCAAATGAAGCACACATTTCGTGTTGTCACCTTTCTGGCTGGGTCGAGAACTTATGTTAGAATTTCCTGTGATTTTTGTGTGACCTACTTAATGCGTGTGTGTGTGTGTGTGTGAAGTTTGTGGCAGCTGGCGGTAGACTACTTTGACCACTGTCCCGAGTTTGGCCGCGTATACCTGGAGCAGCAGATTGAGCATGTTCCCCTGGACACAGAGCGCAAGGCTCTGAAGGTCCTCAGGATCTGTGAACAAAGGCAGATGTCCGAGCAAGGTTGGTCTCTAAGTCAGTTAGTCTCAGTCTGTGTGCACACCACCATTATATACACGCACATTCAATGGCAGGAAAAGCCACATTTCCAGATACACCTTCTAATTTCAATCACCTTGTGGGGACCTTCTTACGGGAACCTTCTCTCCCAAGTGCGAAGCATCTGTAAGATAATGGCCAAGCGGGCACTGAGGAACAACCGGCTTGGATCTGCCCTCTCCTGGAGCATCAGGGCTAAAGACGCCGCCTTCGCCACACTCATATCAGAGAGGTTAGTGCTAATGAGTAATGACGTATACATCCGCAAGAAACTCTATTTAAAGATTGTGCGAGCAGTAAGTGGATTTGTGGCTTGCTACAGACCCATATCCCTCACATCCTAGTAAGAGTCAAGAATAAATGCAACACCGCAAAACAAAGACTGTAAATGCCATTGTTTATGATTTGTGCAACCAGCAGCGGAAACGGTCCATATTTTGCAGATTGAGGGCAGGAATTGAATGTCATCGAGGTAGTCAGTGGCCAAAATTTGTTCATATTCAATCCCCAACTTTTTAAAGCTGGGGTAGATGATTTGCCAGAGTAAGCGTGATTTTGAAGTATTCAACCCAAAAACCTACCCACCCCTCCATTTAGGCCACTCCCCCAAAACACATGAGTAGCGTGCCATCTTAAGCATTAGGTCTGCCTAGCCTTGTGTTAGACTCGTGTCGTGTGCAGTGAATGCACAGGCGCAGTGCACGCAGGTATCCGGGTAGATAGGTTACAGGTAGGCCATCCAATAGTTCCCTTTGGGCTGCATTAAATAATAAGAGCAGCTTATTAGGGCGCACTCACACTAGGCCATCTGTACCGTACTCAAGTACGTTTGTCCCCTAAAGTCTAGATCGTTTGGCTAGTGTGAGCACACCATCCGTACTCAAGTACAGTTCAATTCCGTGGCCTGAGTACACTTCGGAGAGGTGTGAGGATGACGCATAGTCCATGCGACCCTTCTACCCCATAACAATAAACATGGAGGCAAGCAGTTCACCATTTGGTTCACGTTGGTGCGATGGCGAAGTTGAGTGTTGAAAAATCAAAGATCTCCCGTTCGTCACGGCGCAGGCTTTCTTGGTTCACTGGAGAAGGCGTGGCTGTGCACGGACTCTAGATCTATTTAAAATAATTTGCATACTGCCAAATGAAGACAGCCGCATGCAAGAATAAGTTCACGTCTTGAGTGTAGGCTACAAACGCGATTAGCCTACACTCTATTTACAAGGGCTATTTACAAGTGCCAAAACACCAAAATGAATTGATGACCACTTGTTTTTTATCCCGGCAAAAGCCTGGTAAGGACAGTTGCTCTGCGTCTCTCTCGTAGCTCGCCCCATCTTTCAAGGTCTTTGTTTAATACGACTACCTTCTCTCACATGATCACATCGCGGATTAAATTTTCTCTCCAGTTAGAATTGCTCATGATGATAACACTGCCTTGTCTATGACAGCGCAGCAACACCTTTACCCCCGCGCCCCAACCCCTCCTAGAACCGCGGAGCCATCGCATTTATAACGGATATGAAACTCAATAAAGCCCCAATGTGTGCAGGGTCCGGGAGGGTACATTCAGGTGCTAGCTCAAGCAGGCAATCATACTTGAGTACGGCACAGGGCAACTTGGCCTAGTGTGAGTGCGCCCTTGCAGGCCTGCGACAGCCACAGATACAAAATGTTTTTCTATTTTTGCCAGCACCGTTGATTTACTTATTGATGGTTGTGAATTAGACTTTTTTTTTTAAAGTCTATAATACAACTTATAATTTGGTATTGATAGCCTTAATGTGGTTACAAACTTGTATTCAAAATGACAGCGTCATCTGCATGTTTTGCAGCAAAAGAAAGTTTCCTTGTAATGGCTACTTGAGGCACGTGGGTGTGTCTGGGTCTCAGAATGTAGGCCTTCTAGCTTCTTCTCCTGAATGCATATTATTGTATAGGTAGGGGATGCTCCCTTCTCTCCGTGAGCATTATGTGTGTGTGTGTGTGTGTTACAGATTCCTGCAAGACTACTGCGCCAGGGGTACCTTCTCTGATCTAGACCTGATCGACAACCTTGGGCCGGCCATGTTGCTTAGCGACAGGCTCACCTTCCTAGGTAGGAGTCCAAAGCCATGGTGTTTTCATATGAGCTGGGCCTTTTCCCTGTCTCATAAGGTTGAATGCTTCTTCACATGGACTTTGGAGCACATTCAGGCCCATTAACGGTGTCCTGGCTGGATCCCAAGAGCCATTCCTGGACTGTCATATGATGCACACACACTCTTATAATCGACCTTGACGCACCAGCATGTGATTCTTGTTGATTCATGTTTCATGCTTTTGACTAAGGAGATTTGGAAAAAAAACCTTTGACACAAAAATCCATAAATGACTAGATTATGTATAATCTTGCATCTGATAAAACGCCAATTTATTTCCAGCATTTATAGACCCTTGAGTGTAAAAAGTAAGACATACAACTGGGCTCAATTCAACTGCATTAATTATGAGGAAGCATTGAACAGAAATTAGATTTATGTGGCCCATCGACCCTCCAAACCTGACACTGTTGTCCACCAAGCCCCGGTGGGGGAGCTTCAAATTCTGACCCCATGACACACACAGGAGGGATCACAAGACCAGCTGTGTGTGTGTGTGTGTGTGTGTGTGTGTGTGTGTGTGTGTGTGTGCGTGTGCGTGTGCGTGTGCATGCACACACACACAAAATGAAATGCATCTGAAGAATGTAGACTGCTACGTGTGTTTCTGTAGGAAAGTATCGTGAGTTCCACAAGCTGTACGGGGAAAATCGCTTCTCGGATGCCGCCAAGCTCCTCCTGTCCCTCATGACGGCCCAGATCGCCCCGCGTAGCTTCTGGATGACCCTGCTGACGGACGCGCTGCCCCTGCTGGAGCAGAAGGAGGTCAGACTCCCACCTGAAGTCACTGAGAGGAAACTGGGAATGTCATCAATATACGACTTGCACCAAAACAGTTCAACAACTCAAAAAAACAATTCTATCGACCATTAGTTGGCTCGTAAATGGTGATGTCTGAATAAGTCCAGCTGTAAAATCACAGCTGCCACAGATTTTAGCCGGCTCATTTTACTGACGAAAAATGTACCTACAGATACCCTGACCACATGAAGAGGTACCACTGATTGGGTGTTTAGGGTTAGTATAAGTGTAACCAATCAAAAAAGCTGTTACAACACACTTGCCAGCCATGTGTCATGAGACATTGAATGCAAATAGCTGTTTTAGATAATTACACTGAAGGTAGCAGACAAAGGAGGGGTTCTTTCTACCTAGCTATGTATGCAGTCCCACCAGTGGCAGTGTTGTTATGTCGTCATGGCAGCCCCGGGGGGGTGGGTTAAACTCTGCTGCTGTTATTCCTATCGCAGGCTATCTTCTCAGCGGACCAAACCCATGAGCTCATCTTCTGTCTGGAGGACCTCACTTCCTCACTGAAGTTCACCACGGGCCTGGATGCACCCATGCAGGTACTAATTTCAACCCCCCCCCCCTTCACAATGCTCAGTCTATACAGATGGTCATTTAAGCACATGCATTTCTGCAAAGTGACATTCATTTTGGAAGCATTTAATTAAGGTAGGGTTAGGTATCTTGCTTCATAATGTACTGAGAGTGAACAATCAAATTTCACTTAATTGGTTTAGTTTCAGGCTATGTTCATACATGGATGAATAAGGAGGGCAAACTCATCACTGTTCGGCATGAGATGGTGTTTTTATAATTTACTAATTGTATATAACTTTTCCTTTATCATTTCACGTAAAAAATACATTTGATTTCAATAGGCAACAGAGTTGTTTTTATTGTACGTCTGAATATCGCTGACAGGCTTTTATGTCACTTAAGTTTGTTTTTTAAAAATGCACCATGAATATTAGGAAGCGTTGCCCAGCCTAAAAGTTGTAAAGCAGAGGTCTGTCAAACCCGTGACCTTTCAGGATGAAGACATGGAGGTCACCAAGGTGGAACTGCTGAGGCTGGCCCTGGCTAGGAACCTTGCCATGGCCATCGTCAAAGAAGGGACCGTGGCAGTCTGAAGACCAGTGTTTTAGCTGAAAGCCTTTGTCTTTTTTTTTTTTGTATTGTATATTAAATCAACTGATTGAAACATGCTTTTTGATAATAAACAGTTAAGTAAATACATTGAAACATATTTCGGGTCCTTACAGAGCACATAGCATAAGAATGGGAAAAGTGCAAGGAGGTAGACACAGTACTCACCCATTGAAAGTAATATTTATTTCCTCATGCTGCATACAATTTAAACAAACATTATATACAGACTGGTCTCTCCACACTTAACATGGACACTTGACTTGCACAGATGCTCACACCTATTTACACTACACACACACACACACACCCAATCCACACAATGTCAGCAACTCCCAGTGAAGCCACAATGCTTTAAGGGAGGCCCAGGTAGGACATCCCATAATGATTATACTGCTGCAGTTGGCATGACCATACCAGTTGCCTAATTTTACTAAAACACATTTTGGGGACTTGATAAATCAAACGCTGTTTAAGCAACACTGATTGCAAAGAAACACAATTAAAAAATATCTGGGCACATAACTGCAATTACGGTTTCAAAAACAATTACAATTCAATGTAATAAAACGGCAATAGTGCATCATCGCAACTCAAGAGAGCACAATAAAAATGCAGAAATAAAGTGCTAGAGTTTTATTTCTCAGGCATTTTGCAGATCCATCAACCACCTTAATAGAATCATTAGACATCTCAGAATGTCAAAATGATGCAACAAGTTCTAAAATACAAAAACGGCTCAAACACTTTGATATGCACCAATAAAAAACATTACCCCAAAAAACAAAGAAATAACGCTTTTCCCTATACAGCCTAATGTCCCACCTTCATCGGTGCCAACATTTTTTCCATTTCACAAGCCCATCTCTTCAAAAATAATACATTACTTAACTTAAACATAAGGGTTCAAAGTGCTTGTCTGCGTGACAGTTTGCAGAACCTCTTAACAGTTCAGAGGTCTGTAAGGGGAACCTGAATAGTTATGCTGGGGTGTGTTTACTTCAGATTGAAAACGGGCTCAAACCAAAACACTACTGCTTGATTGCAGGTTTGAAAAGCAACGTGTACAGGAGTCTGCAGTTGTACATGAGGCAAGCAAGGGGGCACACAGCATGCAACACGTTGGCCGGTTGAGAAATAAATTCATTACAAATGACAATCTGAGCCAAAGAGAAACAATGTGTTATGTTAGAAAGCTAAATATTTTTTAGTTTAAATTAAATTAAGATGGCCAGCGACAACTCATGGCCAGCATAGCCCTTTGGTTTTTACAGCAATGTACAGTATCTAAAACTTGATCGCACTCTCTGCAAAGCATCTTGTTAATCAAACAATGACAGTAATAAATAATAAGGAATGATAAGCTAAACAACAGCAGTGTTCATCAGCAAATCTCCTTATGAATCTCTTCGTTTCCTCTTATTCTCCTGGTAATACATACAACAGAACCCCCCCCCTTGGTAGAGCCCGACATGGTACGGCCCAGCAGTGTGCAGGAATAGGCCAGCGGGGGATGCTATAGGTGACCCCACGCATCGGTGGGGGGGAACTGGTCTATCTCTCCCGCCTCGTTGCACTGGTGCTCCCCAAGAGTGAAGCCCAGCTTGTAGCGCAGTCGCACCTTCTCCTGTGAACACATGGGTGGTATTGTAAGAGGAGGTCATCAGCCTTCATTTTACTAGTAAAGAGTAACAGAAAAAAAAACCC
This sequence comes from Melanogrammus aeglefinus, assembly GCA_900291075.1. Taxonomy (NCBI): domain Eukaryota; kingdom Metazoa; phylum Chordata; class Actinopteri; order Gadiformes; family Gadidae; genus Melanogrammus; species Melanogrammus aeglefinus. Next base: position 24,752 of record OLKM01000581.1, read on the forward strand.
TATTTCAGCTAAACTGTAGGAAGGTAAAAACAACACTTCACTATTGACTGACAGCAGTTTTATCTTGATGTCATCAGCGATTATTTATCACGCAGGCCAAAACCCATTAAGGGTTTGGCCTGCGTGTGATCGGCTCCTAAACGCCTTTAAATATTCAGGATGAATATCTTCCCGAAGGCAATGCACATTTATATGCAGTAACCCTTAAAGAAACTATGTTAGTGTTCAGCATTCTGATAGTAACTCTGACAGTCATAATCAGGCTGTGTTTAGGGGTACCCTACCCATACCTTGGCTGGGTTGGCTAGCAGCATGATCTGGGTGATGGAGGCCGGGGGAAAGATGGGGTTGAAAGCTACCAGCTCTGTTCCAGATGGAGGCTGCAGCTTCACCTTCATGGACTGTGGAGCAGATTTTGATACACCTTGGACTAACACTAACAAGTTATGTCTAACATGCAACTTAAGTCCTGTACTGGAGACGCTAACCCTAACCCTAACCCTATATCAGTATCGGGAAAGGCCTAACAAAACACTTGTTCTATTGTCTAGACTTCGTCTCACTGTTTCCAAAGAGTGAACTAACTTTAAATCCAAGCCATTATTTGTAAACTGCAAACATAAACTATACCCCTTGTACTATACTATACAGAGTGAACAGTGCGGCACAGTTTAAACAATCATCTTCTAATGATCCTGTAATTAGTAGTTTGCGTGCGTGCGTGCGTGAGTTACCTTAGGAACAGCTGCCTGCAGTACCATGTTCTGGACAGCCACGGGTGCTGTGTTCAACATGGACACCACCATTACCAGTACATCAGGTCTCCCCGGGGGGCAGTCCGCGGCAAAGTTCAGCAGCATGCGCATGCCGTCCTTATCGTAGGCTGTCAAGGGCAGCACCTTACCTAGTGACGGACAAGACAATCACACCCACCTCCTTCATGAACCACCCCACCCCCCTCCCCTCTTGTAAAAAGGTACCTACTGGGTCTGATGGCCTCTAGTGGGACATGGACGCTGGCCAGGGACATTTCGGGCCCTCTGGAGGGGCTGGCAGTCAAGGGGGGATGGCTGGGGGACATGGACTGGAACAGCGGGCTCCCGGGGGCCGAGCCCAGGCTCTGGGCCTTGGACTGGGACACGGCGGGGGAGCCGGGGTGGAGGACCTGGGCCATAGCGGACGAGTTGCTAGCTTGCCTGGACACAACGGCTGGCATCCCGAAGCTAGCGCCTAAAATCTGTCCAGTCAGGCTGAAAATTAATTAAATAGGTCACATTAAGGTTAAAATATCGAAAACAATAACAATTGCTTAATATAAAGGATTATAAAGGAAGGAAGATTAAATGGATCTCTCTAACCGATGAGAAAATGAGGCTGTCGGAAGGTTCTCAATTTGAATGATTTCCATATCCAAATGAGGTTGTCCAAAGGCTGAGGCTTCTAATCATTAAAAAATGAATCCCCCTCCCGACGGCACTATCTTGGATGGAAGACTGTTTGAAATTCAAAATAATCTATGTTCAATAAAACTAATATTCTGTGATCCAGTCATTACTGGATGAGAGTTGCGGATGTTGACGTCACGCACTTACCTCTTGTTCTCCCCAAAGCCAAGCATGGCCATGTCTTGGAGGTCCTGCAGGGTGTTTGTGGGGTGTGGGGTGTGTGTGGGTTGTATGGCGTGTGTGGATTGTGTGGGCTGTACAGCGTGTGTAGTGTGTGGGCAGTACACAGTGTGTTTGGGGATGGTAGTGTGTGTGGGGGGTCCCATCGGCACCATGACTGGGTTTTGCTGAGCGAGGCTCCCCAACAGGTCTACCCTCACTTCTGGTGCCTATGAGGAGAGACATGATGTTCATCATTTAAAATGATACATTATATATCTTATTTGAACAATTAAACAAACCACAACCCTTTAAAAAAAAAAAGTATTATTGGATGGTTGACTATTGGATGTTGTGCATGTGTGTAATAATGTCGCAAGACTAGCGTTGTTAAAAATGTCTTAATAATGTACTAATGTAAAGCCGAGCTGTTGATGGCCACACTACAATTGTAGAGACAAATAAAAAGCCCCAGCCCCCTGCTGGAACGTGGTACTGGTATCACGCGCTCCTCTCACCTGAACGGAGCTCCATGGAGCCACACCCTGACTGAGCGCAGGCAGGACTGGGTCACTCCGAGGGGAAACGGGCTCATTCAGTCCTAAGGGAACACCATTTACATTTAGTCATTTTGCAGACCATGCATTTATCCAAAGCGACTTACAATTGATGCAGAGAACAATCAACGCAAGTAAAGATTCTTGGTTGCACCGAAGAGCTATAGGACGAAAACTGAATCACTCACTGGAACCCCACTTACATATATTAAAGAAAGTATTTCTCCTAATATTAATTGAACTTATAAAAAGGTACTATGTGTAAGTATCAGAAATCACTCATCATTACTGACCCCTTAGGCCGGTAAGTGATTGGCAGCCTGTTTGAGCTGGTGATTCAGAGAGCCCTGCTGTGTGATCTCTTTGGGCTGAGACGATAAAATCAGATATTTATGGTATTATCCGCGCTGGACATGATTTTCTCCCATTTCCCTATCCAAATTGGCTCATTTGGAGACTTTGCAATGGAGAGAGTTGGGGTTGAATTACTTCCTGTTTTTGATTATATTTCAAAGCAATTTGTGCCTGTAGAAATCCTACATATGGTCCCTTTAAAAAGGAGCCAAAATAATTTGACATGGTCTCATATGACCAACAACATAGTAAAAGCTTCTCGTAGCATTAATGTACAGTGAGTGGCATAATTCAAGTTCAACATCGCTTACTCACAACAGTACTCAAAAAGGTGTTAAGGTTAGTGTGGGCTGTAACCATGGGGACAACATCGCCCCCTCCTTCCTAGAGGAAACCTCATGGTGTTCAAATTCGTTCTCAAACAGGGGGTCACTTAAACTTTAGGTGGTCATCATTTTTTTTTCGTACAGCTACAAAAAGCTCCTCCTAAACCTGGGTGATCGTGAGTAACGAGTGAGTAATAAAAACCGAAACCCCACCTAGCGACAGCAGCTCGTCGTCCAGAAGGGAGAGAGCTGCCGAGGCTTTCCCGCTGGGGGCCGCCAGGCGGGGGCTGTTGCCATGCGAATCGTGGGTGCAAGCCGGGGGCTTGGGAGGCGGGGGCAGGGCGGGGATGGGGATGGGGAAGGTCATGTGACCACCAGATGATGGCAGGTCAGGGTAGGCGACGGCTGGGGGAAGCGGCGCAGGCTGACGGTCGGGGGGCTCATCATCGAGGCCAGCCAGGTCTATCAGGGTCCCGGTGTTCTCACAGACCCCTGCAGGTTCTGAATGGGGCGCAGAAAGACAGTCCAAGGTTTACATTAACTACCCATGACCTCGTACATCAAAGAGAATACAAGCTTTTAGACATTTGTTGTCCAATTCACAATCGTTGGTTTGTTCTCTTATAAGCTGGTGGAGAAGAACAATTGGAAGCGAGAGAATGAAAGAGGGTGAAAATAAGAAAATACTTCACAAATATGGGAACATTATGAGAATGTAGATAGTGTTTGCTCGGCATACCTTCTGGTCTGTTACCAGTGGTCGGTCTGATGTCTTCGGTCTCTCCGTTGACTCTCTGGCCCTCCACAATCTTCCTGTAAGAGTTTATGACTCTGGACAGGTCGTCGCTAGCTTGCAGGATTTCCCCTGCAGATGGGTCATACATTTATAAATGAACAGTGTTAAAGTGTAAAATCATTATCATACAGGCAACTATCGATTGAAATGACAGTTTTAACAATTATTCTTGCAATTATCCACAATTTAAATGTGTTAAGTTATTGAGCATTTGCATTGCCGCTGTAGACACAAAGTCTGATACTGAGGCCCCGTCCACACAGGAGAAAAACTATATTTTGATGCGTTTCAGGAATATCGAAAATGCATCTAGCGGTAGAAACGCTGTGGTACATATTCAAGGCCACTGTGGTAAATTTAATTACCACAGTGGCCTGTTCTCCACCAATAAAAGAAGAACACGAGGCGGAGAAAGCAGTTTTTAATATAGTTAGTAATTAAATGTACCAAGGGGCTGTATTTAAAGCCACAAAAATAATAAAAATCAAACAAAATAAATCTCTAACGTTCCCCTCCTGGTTGGGGGGCGATGACGTCATCGTTATCTGACGCCCACACAAATCCGAACACGAAAACGCATAAGGCCGTTTAACACGCTAAACAAACCCCCCCGAAAAAGTTGGTTTCCCACCCAAATTCATGTCGTTGTCTTCCGTTTCCGTTGCCATTTTGAAGGTAGCCCGCCTCAGCTTGTCACAGCGCTCGTAGAGTTCCTGGGCACAAGGTTAAAGGTCCCATGGCATGGAAATTTCACTTTATGAGGGTTTTGTAACATTAATATGAGTCTATGGTCTCCCAGTAGCTAGGAATGACGTAAGGTGTAAAATGGGCACTAGGTATCCTGCTCCGCCTTTGCAAAATTAATGCTCAGACGCGCTGATTTGGTATTTGGCCCCATATGTCACAAGGGGCCAGGTTACCTCCCCTTTCTCTGCTTGGCCCGCACAGAGAATGAGATAATGAGCTATGGCCATGCGAGCGCCACATGTGTGTGTGTGAATATTCACACACTGTAAAATGTGTACACACTTCTTGGTTATTTGGATAACGTTTTGGTTGAGAAGGAATTGGGGAAAAGGAACTTTGGGGTTGACTCCCTGAAATCCAGATTGAACTGTGACATGGAGGATAAAGGGATTGTTCCCCGCGATTCTTGCGCCTCCGGATGATATTATGAATCCGAGCTATTGCGATACACCCACTGTAAACACTAATGCAAGGTACCGTGGCCACAAGCTGCTCAGGGCCACACCCCCACCCTCCACCTTGACCCGCCCCTAAAAAACGTCACGTTTATGGAAAGCTCATTGTGGGACTGGCTCGTAGTGGCTGTAATTCTGCACCAAGGCTGAATTTATTGAACGTCTTCAAATCCTGTATTAGGGGCCCACTAACACCTATATAAAAGCATCCATAAAGTAGCATGCCATGGGACCTTTAAAGTTGAGTGAAAATTCAACAGCAATTCAGCAAAACATTTACGGAAATGTTATTAACATTTTACGGACAATTATCGAAAAACCAGACCAGACATAAATGAATAAGCGTCTAGCACAATATACTGCAAAGACGTCCTGTACACACATTGAAATGCAGATACACTACAAGTGAGTGTGTGTGCACCTTGATGATCTCCCTGTCTGAGTCGGTGGAGTGCTCCTGGTCGTAGTGGGATAGCATCTCTGCCAGCAGCTTGACGTTTATGCTGACCTCCTCCAGCGTGTGGACTCGCTTCGTCACCTTCTGCACCCGGGCGTCATCCTGCCGCCCGGAAACAAACATTACAAATTAATTACAAACTCTATACATTTGAGAATTACCAGATGGTTTGTGTGCTAAAAAATATAACCAGTAACAAAAACTTTGCCTCAAACCTGTATCAACATGTATTCCAATTAAGAGATAAAGTCCATCAAGCTCACCCAGAGAGACAATTCATTAACATTCAACATTATAAAAGGTGCAGTTTTGCTTATTTTTCGATGGCATGTTTTATTTGAATGTGTGTATAAATCAAACTGCAATAATACATGCTTAATGCGCAGACATTACATCACACGTGTTCGATAGTTAAACGACGGTGTCCGGTCATGGGACCGGGCCGGGGTCACACACCTCTTTCACCATGCTCTTGATCAACCGGTTCGCCTCCTGGAGGTCTTCTGGGTTTTTGCTCCGAAGAAGCTCTGCAAGCAGCTGCAGATGTGTGTACACACACACACACACACACACACACACACACACACACACACACACACACACACACACACACACACACACACACACACACACACACACACAATTGATATATTAGTTAAGTATTTGTTCTAATTGCATATCTGTATATCTTTTTGTGATATTATTTTTGGGGTTGGCGGGGGGGGGGGGGGGGTTTCTAACAGATAATGCCATTTTTTTTTAAATACAAATCATGTAGCCACATGAGGGCCAATGCCACTATGATTTAATACCCTATCAGAAGTGCCCGGCATTAACTTCAAAATTCAAAGAACAAAAAAATAAGTAAGTAATGTCGTACAAAACCGTGTCCCTGATCAACGGTGATGGACAGCTGTCAACGAGACATTTTCCCGGGTGTGAACAAGCTGTTGAGAGTCACGATCACGCCTCAACCACAACCTCATGCACAGCAGGGCGCATCTTTTCCACCACGGGGAGAATTCATACGAGCCTGCGGTCCTCCACGATCATGGGATATTTGATTGGTTTGAGATAGCGAACCAATCAAATTGCGCCATCTTAGGAGATTCACATGTAGCATATACTAAATAAGTATATACCATATCAATACTTTTTATAGTTCTCTTCTCCATGGTCTTGACTAGCTATTTGACCAGTCTGTATGTTCGATATTAAAATCACATGCATGCATGCTGTGCCTTAAATTCCCCCCGGGGATGAATAAAGCATAACCTATTTATCAATGTAGCCTATTATGGTTTACCATTAATCGTCTGATCTGTGATGAAATCATGTGCTGTTTAATTTTCGGAAAAATTGCTGTACTGCCTATATCAGAATCAAAGACATTGAATAGGGGCCCACCCTACTTCGCGAAAGTCCACCCTGGCAACGCCACTGAGGCGATCCCACAGCTGTGTGGGTGGACGTGCTCTCACCTTGCCCATATCCTCGTTTTCAAACACTGGGTTCTTTGGACGGGTCGGTGGGGAGGGGATCAGAGTCTTGTCTAAAGGCAGCTTCGGATCAGCGGTCACCAGGCCTGCAGAACAAGATGGTGTGGGTGTTGTCACATGCTCTGCTGTCCGGAAAAAGTTTTACATCTTTCGAAGGACCTACTGCAAAAGTCTACCACCAGTAAAAAATAACTTGTCGCTGTATTTACCAATAATATCCTTAACATAAGAAAAAAATACAGAAACATAAAACACGGAATGAAACATATCTTACATGAACAACATTTACAATTCATACCTACTCTTTAAATTTAACATTGCCAAATACTTGTTAGAATTTGAATTACACCTGAGAGATAATAGGTATATATTTTCCGATTAGACCAGGTAGGTTTAAATCATAGTTCAAACTGTGAATGATATGGGATCAAATGCATCACCATTATCTTCCAAAGAGAATCACACAATCATACAACCAATCAGACAGCCAATCCTGGGAACACAGAGATAAACAGGAGGGGGGCCGTATTGCAATCATAGCTCATCGCTAGTGTCAGCCTCTTCCGTTAATTAGCACTATGTCCCCCTGTGACTCGTCCTGAATGTCTGATACATAGCAGGTTAAGCCGTGCAGTATCTTGAAGGACCTCAAGTCCCGATTCTCATTGTCTGGAACCCGTGTCATTCACCGAAATGTAGACGTGGTTCCGGCACAACACGCGTGGATCAGGTTTGTTAGTATATTTACATCCATGGGTTTATTCCGCCGAACGGTATAGCTTTATCCACTGAGGAATTGTAAGTTAAATCACATTTTAAATTACGGTTGTTTCACCACGGGTCTGTTTTTCTACTTCTTATGGTCCACGATAAGTAATCAGTCCTTGACACGGAGAAACAACGCTGAGTCCAGGACACCTCATATGGAAAAGCTGGCACTGCGAGACTAGCTTATCGCTTACCCTGTCTCCTCAGAGTGTCATACGCCTCACTGATCTTGGCCTCGCCCGGGAAGGCCACAGTCCAGCTGTATAGCATCTCGATGGTCTTCGCCTTTACCTTCTCTGACACGTTGTCGCCCATGTACTGTGTAAAAACAAAATATTAAACAAGAGATTCATGACATCATACACCTGACCCTGACCAATTTGTCATGTTTCAACTTCCGAACAGACCTGTGGAAGTAGTCTTTGCAAAGTTCTTGGTTTGGGTAAAGGGAGGATGTCATAAATATTTGGCCTGTTAAGCCCTTTGAGACTGTAATGGTGTTTAAGGGCTATACAAATAAAATTGAATTGGTCTTTGAAAAGTGACCTATGGAACTAGCGGAGCACAAGACACTTTGATTATTGCCCATTACTCAAGATTTCCATCTGGAGTTAATAAAATACATCTACTGATTTTCATTGCCAACTCTTTATTGTTCTGTGACCTCTTAGAGGAGGGGAAGCCAAAGAGTTGCATTATTTGGAACTCCATGGCTGGGCAACGGCTGGCTGTGAGGACGGTGACTTGCCCATCAAATTTAACTTGACTAGTTGAAGACGTTTGTAAATATGTCCATTTGTATGTTTCATGTTGAACACATTATAGCTTCACCTAAAGATCACCATTTTTCAGAGAATTTTCTTGGAGAAAACAATCTTCTGACGGTCTACATGCATAATCATAAGCCATTTTCGCACGTCCTCCGCATATTCGCCACATTTGTATATCAGGAGCTTCGACCCCAAGGGTGATTCACACTTATTCACACTTAATGCTTTATATGCAGACATCAATGTTGTTCCAACATCAATAGAATCAACGGGGGGTTTAGGGGGCTGGGATTGCAAAGGTCAGGATATGACGTAGGGTCCAAGTTCGCAAAAGGCGAGATGTGTGGCCGCTGTCACTCTAGTTTGTTTTGGAATGACCGCAGACATCACGGAGGCAGAACGGGCATAACTCATCGTGATCACCTTAAAAACATGGAGTGCAAGGCCGGAAGGCCCTCTAATGTTCCGCTAACTAAATAATAATAAAAAAAGAACATTTTCTATATCGACTGCAGCTGTGAACTCATGTATTTCAAATTATTGTATGAAGTGTACTTTTAGGGTTAAGATATCTTTTAGCGTTCACCACGAATGACTCCCAAAAGCCGTGCCAACATTGCAAAAGGCAAATACTTATATTTAGGGTTCCACTCGGAAAGACATCGATGACCACCTCCTGTTGTCGTTGGTCACAATACCTCCGACAACAGACAATCGCAGTTTTGCAAGAGGCAGGCAGCAGATAATAATCAGAGGCAAGGTGGTGACCTTTCATCTTAGACCATAAGATAACCTGCAGAAAGAGTTGTCAAATGCAAACCAATGTACATGTGTGGAGGGGTTTGGTGTTGGTGGTTTGGTTACCCTTCAATTATAATTCCTTTTGAATAAAATAATCTGCTAAACCACCAAATAGTAAATAGAAGGGCCTCACCTTTGGGGAAACAAGTTTAATCAGTTCATTAAGGAATCTGTATTTTCCAACTTCGTTATGAAATCTTCTCCCGCAGTTCTTCATACATGCTTCCAACACCTGAACGAAAGACAGAGCTGAGGAGATGCTCGTATGGGTGAAGGAAGCCATTGTTGGTTTAAGGTAATAGATCCCCTTATTAACAGTAATGAGGCATGTCTTACTGTCAGACCCTGCGAAGCCTCCCATTCTTGCGGAGAATGGATTTTGTGGATGAGCAATTTCACTGCAATCTGGGGACTGTGAGAGAAAAAGAGATTAGTTAATATGAAGCCTACCCTGTATGTTTTTAAAACATGGATATAATTGATAATAATAATGATATACAAACCCTTCAAGCTCCTTGTTTATCTGGTCACAGAAGCCTATGATATACTCCCAGTCCTCTTGTCTGTTGGTGGGGTGGGTGGCCTTATCTACGATTCGGAAAAAAATATGATTCGTGGGAAAGTTGTTAGGTCAGGAGGTCAGTAGGAGGCATTGTCACCCCCAGAGAAATGCAGTGTCACAATCTAACATATGCCAATCCTCCGATTTTAACACATTGCCTGTGATGCATTTGGTCATCAATGAGAATGACAATGACACTAATTATTCGACATTTACACCTAACGTTATATTGCTCTCATTCCTGCTTCACACTAGGAATGCAACTCGATCAGCAACCACAACATGACAAACACGTCGAACGCTCTGTCCACGAATGTGCTTTTATACAAACCAAAGTATGAAGTGTAGTTTCGTGTCTCTAAAATCATAACCGAGAACATTTAATTATTAAATGTTTTTAATCATTATGTGGTAACATTCAGTTTGAAGCTCTCCACCCTTTTCCTCCTCATGACTACAAGAATAACTTAACTCTTTTACCTTTAGCATTGAGAACTGCATGACCCTTTAAGTAAAGGCAAGCTTATTGTGAACTACAACACCAGCAAGCAACATACATTCAGTTAAATGTGTGCATCTATTCATTGAAAAAATTGGATTAATCACTCACTGAGCCAAGACTCCAGCGAGTCCCCTTCCTGGTACGCCATAGCACTGAAAACAAGCCGTGATGTCACCGATGACGTGTATGCGAGAGTAAAAAAATGATGTTGATGTATAACTCAATATGTGGGTAACCATAAATATATATATTTTTAATTTAATAAAAAACTGTTCCTCCTATTATATACTGCACATAATGCATGTTGGTTGTATTATTATCTGCTTTATCGGATGGCATCTTATTGAGGACCTAAAGTGGGGTCCTTGAAATACTGTCACATTTTCAAGATGGCTGCCTCCATCACAGGTTTACTGAAACCTTGGACACCAAGGTAATGGTTTAATGTATTTAATGTATATATTATAACCTCTTTTATATATTTGGCATTGTACTGTAAAATAAACGATGGAATGCGAGAAACACTGTTACTGTACATTCACGGGCCTATTTAGTTATTTTAGCTCGCAATATTTAAATTTGAATGACATTGTGCTTTCTTAAATGCAAGGTTAGCGTTTTAGTCAATTTATACGGTATCAACAACAGTACCGAACCAGTTACTTTATAGCAATGCGAACTGTACGTTATGGCAGTTGGATTTAATAGACTATCATCTACTAACTACTCGCATACATTAGATCACGTGTACTGTTTTCTTAAAAATATTGAGATCCAAAGTTACACTAACTATTTCCCCTCATCTGGTCCTTTCCTACACAACGGAACCCCTGCAGGATGATCTTGGTGAGATGGAGCAGGTACAACCCGTACTACCTGGAGCCGGAGATTCAGAGGGAGGCTTACAGCGTTCCAGATACAGAGCTGACCACTGAAGAGAAGCAGCAGCGCGAGCTGAAGGAGCTTAGACCCATAAAAGCAGCCACCAGTGGGATTACTAGTTCGGTTTTCAGTGACCCAGTATTAAGGTAACACACAGGCCGCTAAATTATACAGTCCAGAAAAAGTATTTTCATGCTCCTGTCAAGTTATTTGGAAATTGTGGATGTTTGTTATTCAAGCTGAATACCTTTTAGATAATGCATCTGGACATAACAGGCTGACAACCTTGCCATACAGTCAGCAGGTCACATGGCTCAAGCACAGTGTTTATGCAGTTGTAATCAATGTTTATTCCAATATTCAAGGTTGCACACCCAACATTCATTCTTTTTCTTTCCCTGCAGTAAATTCATCAACATGATAATGAAAGGTGGAGACAAGTTTTTGGCCAAAAACATCATGACAGATGTAAGTAAGAAGCTATACGCTCATAGATCTCTTCGGTGTGCTGTATTAGTTGACATTACCTATACTAACCACCTGACCACCCATGACCCCAATACAGACACTGGAGCACGTGAAGAGGAAACAGGTGGAGAAGTACCACAAGGCGCCCCAGGGGAAAAGAGAGGACATTGAGTGTAATCCGTACACCATCTTCCACCAGGCCCTTGACAACTGTAAGCCCGTCATTGGGCTGGCCAGCATACAGAAGGGAGGCAAGTTCTACCAGGTCAGTGAGATTCAATGTTTTCTGATCAAATGTGGAGTTTTCATTCTGTACAGTGAAATTCTTAAAGCAAGGGTCAGGCACCTAGTAAAAATTATACAAAAGACTAGGTCTAGTCATAAATGTTTCAGATTTATGAGATGCAATGTGTGTATTTGTATAATTACTAGTTTTTTTTGCTAAACATTTCATTTCTAATTTATAGAAGTATGATCATAACTTGTTTTGAATGCAGTCAGATATTAGGTATCAGCAAGCAGGAGTGTGTCCTTAACCTAAATTATGTTTTGAATTTTACCCATCCAGGTTCCCATCCCTCTTACTGACAATCGCCGGCGCTTCCTGGCTATGAAGTGGATTATCACCGAGTGCAGGGAGAACAGACACAGGCGCACGCATCTCTATGAAAAACTTTCCCAGGAACTTCTGGCGGCCTTTGTGAAGGAGGGCAACGTAATTAAGAAGAAACACGAGCTACACAAGATGGCAGAATCCAACAGAGCCTATGCCCACTACCGCTGGTGGTAGTCAGTTTAGAGCGCCCCCCGCTATAAGTGTGGGTTTAAAACAAGACAAACTCCACTGGACTTGAAACACATTGTACCACTGCCCCGGTTGCAGTGGAATCCATTCTGGGTTGTGGAGTACCTACAATTAAATTGTACATCATTCATCATCTTAAGCCCAACTGTATTTAGACACTTTTTTGTATTGCGTGTGTATGATATATATTAAACTTGATGCAGCAAATGTGGAAATTTTACTTTGGCCCTCATCAATTCTTGAAGAATATTGCAACGTTAATTAGTATGGCTTGTTAATGACTGATCAACTTGTGTCCACCAATAGCCTTCCCCTTCTAAAACAAACACAATTCAATGACTGGCTGTGAAACCTGTATAAGGTAAATACAAGGCCATTAACTTTTAGGGAACTAGTCGTTTTCCACCTGTTATAATTGATTCAGTAACTTAAGTTCCACAGTAAGGGTACATCAATAAACAACTTAGCATTCATTTAGTTAGTGGCCTAGTATAATTGACATATATTCATGTTAATGACAGATCAACTTGTGTCCACCATGCGTTAATGCTAAGGTATTATTGTAAATCATTTAATAGGGTTTCCTAACCCCTTAAGTTTTGGCTGAGGCTAATCCTCAAATTCAACAAATTAAATTCAAAAACTCAAGTTACACATCTTAAGAAATATTTTATTAAATAAAATCTTTCACTTATTACAGTGATCCCTGTTTTCAATGGTTCTAACCCAAAATGTAGCTGGTTACTGGTCTGATTGTTCACTTTGGTCACTGAAGAAGCTGTCACCTAGCAAAGACAACAGTTGTAGACCCAGCTGCAAAAGACTTGTCTCATTCATTGTTATAAAATGTATAATATAGTCACTTCTGATAACAATACCAATGAAGTAAAATAAAAAACATTAAGTGAGCAAGTGTGATATCAAGAAAATACTATAGGTATTTTATTAGGATTGTTGTATTCTCTTGATAAGTTATGGACACCTAAATAAATATACCGTAATTGTCTGCATTGGTGTAGATCACGTTGGCACTTTGATTTGACAGGACAAATATGAACCCTGATAATCTATAACCAAAATAATGCTAATAAGGACATCTGGCTAGATTTCCCGCTGGTTTTGATTAGAAATTCTGTACAATCAATAACTTAAAAAAAAAACAGTAGATAAAAAAAATCTTTCAGGCATTTGCTATAGTAACAAAATGTATGTGGTTTCAAGGAAAATGTAAAAACTTACTACACACAGATTTCCTTTTGTAAGCTATCTAGCACATCTGTAACTTTAGTAAATTATCATTGTTCAATGGAAACTAGGACAGGTTCCACAAAACATAAACCATTAAAGCTGCAGTAACATATGATCTAGCTAGTAACTTAACAGTAACCAGGACATATGCTCAACTCTGATTGATAGTGATCTGTATAATGTTATCAATAAAATCAAATCCTATAACTGATTTTTTTTGTGTGTGTGTGTGTATATATATATATATATATATATATATATATATATATATATATATATATATATATATATATATATATATATATATATATATATATATATAGGCCAGCCCATTCTGATTTAGCTGCCTGGAATGTCTATCCCTCCCTAAACCTCTATTTCAGATTAATTAAAATATATTATTTAAGGAGGAGAAAAATCGGAATGTTCACCAAGACTGGACTGCGAACAAGATAGAACCAGCTTTCAAGAAATGCATTTTCTCTGGAATCCATACCTTCATGTGATACCTTCAAAACATGGTGATTCACTACCTCATTACATCCGCACTCGTAACTCCTAATTCGGCTATCCATCTGACTTAACAGAATGAGTAGCTGTCAATCAAATGAGCTTTGTCCCAATCAGCATGGACTAAGGAAAGGGAGCTGTGGAAGAAGTCTTTCTCTCTATATCCTACTCTCAACATCTGTGTCTCTGCTTTAAATGTCATATGATGCATCAAGAGCGAGGAAGTCTCTGGTCCTCTCGTGTTTCTCTCTCCATTAGCTGTGGCGCAGAGTGGCTGCAAATCTAGCATTGGCTGGCTGAATGGGGCACTCCTGGCCCACTGGCGCCTCAGTCGCTCAGCTCGCTGTAGTAGTACTTGTTGGCCGTGCTGCTGAGCTTCCAGCCGCCCGCCCTGAACTCCAGCATCTCCAGCAAGAGCAGGCGGGCCATGGAGCCAATGGACTCCTGCAGCAGGAAGCCGTCCCTTAGCAGGAAGAAGAGCTCGTCCATGCGCTGGCCATTCACCTGTTCCAGCTGGTCCCCGATGCGGTGCAGCTGCAATACCAGGCAGTCCACCTGGGGAGGGGAACACAGGAACAAGACAGGAATGGGCTCCAGGCAGACTTGTTTTTCTCCAGAGCGCTGTCCTCCTCAGTCAGAGTCTCAACATTTAGGGACACAAAAAGAGATTGGAGGGCAAAATACCCCTCAATCTGCAATCCAGAAAGAAGTAACAAGCAAAAAACAACTGGACAGAGTATAGATTATCTAAAGAAATGAAAAGTATTTTGGGTTTATAGATTAAGCCCCAGGTAAATGCATCACATATTTTAGGGATGCACCGATCCCAGTACTCCGACCCGATACTGTTCTCATGTATTCCTACTAGTAAAACTTCTCCCATACCACTTGTTAGGGTTAGGGTCATTTGTCCTATATGATCGTTGGCATTCAAAAAAAGGGCCCCAGAGGCAGGTTTTGTGTGGACATGTGAAGCTCTGTCTGGGTAGCAGTTGAGTGTGGCGTAAACGTATAGTATACCACTACGCAGTGTGTGGATGGTGATGCTACGCCTTAGCATCAATTATAATATTAAGATTTAATACCCCTGTACGAGGGTAAAACTAATATATTATATAGACTCATTACAAGTGAAAGTGAGATATTTCAATCCTTTGTTATATTTTTGATGATTATGGCTTACAGTTTATGAAAATCCCAATTTCAAAATCTGAAATCAATAAAAAAAGAATTTTAAATACAGAAATGTCGGCCCCCTGAAAAATATAATCATGCATATGTACTGGTTTGGGCCCCATTTGCATGAATTACAGCTTCAATGCGGCGTGCGGCATTGATGCCTATCAGCCTGTGGCACTACTGAGGTGTTATGGAAGAACAGGATTCTTCAACTCTTCTGCATTGTTCGGTCTCATGTCTCTCATCTTTCTCTTGGCGAGGTCAGGCGAGTTTGCTGGCAATCAAGCACAGAAATCCCATGGTCTTTGAACCAGGTTTTGTTACTTTTGGCAGTGTGGGCAGGTGCCTAGTCCTGCTGGAAAATTAAGTCAGCATTTCTATAAAGCTTATCTGCTGAAGTGTTTCTTGGATTGATTGCCTCTCCATTCTTCCTCCAGAATCTGGGACCTTAGTTTCCAAATAAGAATCAGAAAACCATCAGCAAAGAGGATGTTGGACCACTGATCAACAGACCAGTCGGCCCAGGTAAGATGCTTCTGACATTGTTTGTTGTTCAGGAGTGGCTTGACAAGAGGAACACAACATTTGAAGCCCATGTCCAGGATCCGTCTTTGTGTGGTGGCTCTTGATGCAGAAACTCCAGCCTCAGCCCCACACTTTTGATTGGCCTTTTCCTGACAATCCTCTGAAGGGTGCGGCCGTGATTTGGATTAATTAGCTCATTAGAGTGTGACACTTTGAGCCTAAAATATTGAACCTTTTCACAATATTCTAATTTTGAATTTGGGGTTAGGGTTTTCAGAGGCTGTAAGTCATTTTCACAAAATAATAACAAATAAAGGCTTCAAATATCTCACTTTGCATGTATGAGCCTATATAATATATTAGTTTCACCTTTTAAGTTGAATGACTTATTCCAATTTTCGAGTTTCCCCTGTATAGCACAACACTGTGCGGAAGGAGTAGCTCTGTATGGGCAGCGATTTGTTTAATACCTGCGTACGAGGGTTAGGCATCCCGGACACATAAAGTATAACACTGTGTGTGTGGATAGTGAAGCTCTGTCTGAGCAGCGAGTTATTTAATACCCTCGTCAGAGGGTTAGGATTTCCGGACCCCTATAATACAACTCTACGGTGTGTGGCACATTTCATATACAATATCCTTAATTGTAACCCATAACATAACAAAGGTCTAAAAAAAGTATCACAAAGTTGCCGTGGGCCGTAACCATGGCGATAACATGTTTTTAAACTGTAATGGTATTATTAAGTACTCATACCGGTACTCGGTATCTGCGTGTACCCAAATGTAAGTACTTGTATTTGGTCTGAGAGAAAGTGAAATTTTCGCATCCATAACTTCTTTGGTTGTGCAACTTTGCACACAGTCTCAAAATAACGGAGGACTTGAATCTCAAGATGGAATTCCTAAATACAGTCCACAGGGGACCGACTCCACTTCTATGACCCCCAAAGCTGAGCCAGCACACTGACCTCCTCCTCGTTCAGCAGGGCATCAGGCTGGGCCAGCCTCAGGAGACAGTCGTACACAGGATGCACCAGAGCCACCATGGGCATGTTGTTAACCTGAAGGACCCACGATCAAATGCTATCAGACAAGGAGAACAATAGTCTCAACACAGGAGGCACCGGTGCCTTCTAAGCTTGTTCAGCTCTTCACAAAGGATAGGTTAAACCAAGGGAATTGATAAGATAAGACAGTAAAATAGCACCATCAAAATGGCCCGTACCTTGAGGTAGTCAAAGATGTTGCAGATGAAGGTGACATAGCACACCCACTCCTGCAGCGAGTGTGCTCTGGTCTCCTCTCGTACCTTGAACTCCTGCTGGAGGCGCGTTAGAAGCCGTCTCCTGAACACGCTGCCGTTACTCTGCTTGGCCTCTGCCTGGATAGACGGAGAAAGGCAAGTCAGTCATAGTAGCGTCCTTGGTGAAAAGAGTCATAGTGCTTGGGAGGTTTCTTCAATGTCAAACGCCATGTGGCCGAAGTGCTTACCACCCTGTTTTAAAGAGATTGGGTGATAACAAACTATTCATTGAATTCACTGTCGAACCCCCGTAAGTTCTCCTTAATAAGCTGCATTTGAATTCACTGTCTAAACTCCTACCTTCACCTTAAAAGGAGACATTATGGCGCTTTCCTAACAAGTAAACATAGTATTTGAATTCCCAAAAACATGTTTTTGAAGCCGTTTGCTGGAAATAGCTTTTAGGAAAAAAGGAACCTTGCCTGCCACTTTTCCCCTCTGTTTCCGTCCCTTCAGAATGCGCTGTTTCTGGTATCTGTAGCTTTGATGCAAATGAGCTGCTGCCCATTGACCAATGAGCTGTCAGACTGAACCACAGCATGGAGGAGAAGGGAATGTGGCCGTTTACGGACTCCTGGAGCTCTATATCTATAATAATAATAATATTATATACGGGTATTTATATAATCTATCTAATATCACAGCCAAAAGCTATGTGCACCTCGGATGATATTATGAATAATAAAGACTGTCTGACGTCTCTGGTACTTCCACAAGTAAAGACTCGTAGTGGGGGATATCTCAGCCATGGTTGAGAAGAATTGGGGGCAAGGAACTTTGGCATTGACTCTCTGAAGTCCATGAACCGCGACATGGAGGAGAAAGGGATTGTACTCGGGAGCTGAGCTGCCAGACTTGCCGCCGAGCTCCCCGCACTGGAGCTGCCGGACTGCCGCCGAGAGCTAGAAAAAGCTAGAAAAGTACAATCCCTTTCTCCTCAATGTCTCCTCCTCCTTCGGCGGCAGTCCGGCAGAGAAAGGGATTGTACTCCCGGAGCTGAGCTGCAGGGCTGCCGCCGAGTTCCCCCCGCCGGAGCTGCTCGTCCGCTGGTCCACAAAATCTTAGCTATGCTCTGATTGGAGGGGAGTGGGGAAGCGGGAGGTAATATTCAAATGTGCCCCCTTCCTACGTAGGAGGGGGCGCCGAAACTGACTCGCTCGTTTGGTAGCTGGAGGCGGAGTACTTTCAGAAATACATACAGTAACTTATTCAAAAAATCATGTAGACTTTTTTCAAAGTTTGTATGCGTGTGGGAGCACCAGAGACCCAATACAACACCCCAAATCCAAGGAAAAGTGTGTTATAATATGTCCCCTTTAATGTCCTGAATCCAAGTTTAGTGTCTAAGCCCCTACCTGCTCCTTAATAACCTATATCTGAATTTAATGTCAGTCACTTTGGAAAAAAGAAGCATCTTCTAAAACTAAACAATATATTAACCATCGTCCAACATATTGGCTTTTACTCTGCTCCATGAAGTTATTGGTGCCATTACTGCCATATAAACAAAAGGACGGACCTGTACGATGGTGTAGCAGATGCGGCCCGCTTCTTTGCTGAACACCTGGTCCTTCAGAGATTGGTCCACGATAACATCAGCTACCTTCTCCAGGTCCACTGAACTCGGTTCTGAAAAATGACGTTACCTATCATTTAGACACTTAGAAACTTCTTTCCAAAGCAGCTTAGCCTACGATTCAGATTTCTTCATACAATTTAATAAAAAAGAGAAATACATTTTAAAAAGTACTAAACTATTTTCAGTATGGTTGAGTATTAAAGTAAACGTATTTAACTTTCGTTGCTGACAGTACATAATAGCAGTACCTTTGAGAGCTGTTTTCAGAAGGTTCTGAGTTTCTGGGTCAAACGACTGGATCTTGTAGTCTTCTTTGGCGGACATTTCCATTTTTTTGGTATCAACTTACAATCCAGATATCTCACGCTATAAAACAATTAAATGCTTTTTAGACCTATGAACAATCTCCCCGAGAAAAGCCATTTCTCACTCTCACTCACACACACACACACACACACACACACACACACACACACACACACACACACACACACACACACACACACACACACACACACACACACAACACACACACACACACACACACACAGGCGTTCCCCCGCAGGCACACACAACAATAACCACAAAAATGTGTTGGCATCAATGTAGCGGTTATCCTCGGTGCATCCATTTGGTAATGAAAGGGATTAAAGAGAGTGAACTAAAGTGAACCGCCCAGAGTAGGTTAGCTGAACAATCGATGTATATTTATTATAGCAAATGCTGTTGACCTGACTTCGAATTGTTAAGTCATTTCAGATGTATTTGACAAGAACCTCTTTATACGAGATCAGATATTCAGGGTTTTCATCACGTATCATGGGTGAATAAATAAACCATCACTCACTTCGATTTCCAATCTGAAAACGGAAGAGGACCGTCAAACCTTCTTATATATTCACATTCAGGAGATTGATAAAACAAAATGCATGGGTATTCCATGGTGATCTACTTAAGTAAATATTAAATGTGAGTTGCAGCGAAAATACTCAATATTTGTTAACTTAATTATTAAACGTTAGCATTGTCGGCTAACGATGCTAGTCGTAATACTACTCTTTTGGAATTCCTGAGATCATATTGGTTGTTTACATTGAGTCAAAGTTATTTATATAATTGAAATGTACTTTCTCCATTCATCCCACTGGCATTGTGTTTGAATAACGAACCATTAGGTTGCCGTTTGGTTAGCGTCTGGTCATTATGTTTGAATGTAATGTTAGTTTGATATACAAGTAAAAGTTCGCTAAAATGAGTATATTAAGAAACACCACATATCTAACTCAATGGAAGGGGAACTTAAAAGCATCAAGAGATTACTCACATTTCAAGCCGGGACACAATGAAATATTTTATGGCAGTTTACCTCGTATAAGAACGAACACATCTGCCCTGGATAACCAGTTCCTGGTTTCTTTCCATGTGCGCATGCGCATCTATTTCCACTGATTCATCGTTTATTATAATAGTTAATTATATAAAAACGTCTAGGTTAAAGCTCAGCTTTTGAGGGCTAATTCATAGTTGAATAACCTCCCCACCAACACAAAATGATTGAAGAAAAATAAACAAGCAGTATAAATGAACAAATATGATTACTTCTGTGTTTGTGTAATTCCCATTTAACAGCCAAACATTACTTGACACGATATTGAAAGCATGCCAAGGTCTTTGAAAAGTGCATTGGCTTTGGCAAGGGATATGAGAAATATATATATATATATATATATATATGAAACACTTAAAAGACAAGATTGGTTCTAAATATGTATATTTATAATGAATAATGATCTAAAGCCCTTGCGAAAATATAGAGCTATAAATATAATTGCCTCTACAATAAGAAGCCACAGCTTACAGTTCCCTGTTAATATGTAAACACAAAAATAAATATATATAAAAAAAACATATACAGCTGACCCCCATAAAAACCCAGGGAGGGTGTTCTCAGTGCAAACATAGAAGAAGCCAAGTTCTCTGTTCCTTTGTGCGTGTTTTGGGCCATCTTTGTTTTTCCTCCTGTGCCAATGTGTGGACATGCGCACATACCAGCATGAGAAAATAATGTCTTGTGATAAGTTATTCAGTCCTCTGCCGCTCCTTGAGGTTTTTCATGGCATTGAGGAACAACTCGTACCAGAAAAAGGTGAAGCCAGTGGAGAAGGCAGCCTTCACCAGGCTGGGCGACAGGCCTTTGAAGAACCCGCGGAGGCCTTCCTCTCTGCCTATCTGTACCATGCAGTCTACGAGGCCCCGGTAATGCCGAATCTGAACCAATCAAAGAAGAGATGTGTGAAGCGATGGAATGTCTGGTCGAAGAGCAATGGTGCGCGCACGCGCACACACACGCGCACACACACGCACACACACACGCACGCCACACACACACACACACACCACGCACACACGCACACACACACACACACACTATTTTCAGATCCGATCTTCTAATATTGCCACATTAACACTTTAAATGTCTTAACTTTAACTTAATTTAAATTCTTCAATTTAATTAAGTACGATTTTCATTGCATTGCATCTTTATTAGTAAAAAAAGATATAAATAACATTTGAACATTTGAAGTGTAGCCGTCATGCTCACCTCTCCAAATTGAACCCTGGCCTCCTCAAAGCCGCCAACCTGTAGTCTCTTCTTGAAGAGGTCAAAGGGGTACGTGATGGTCTTGCTGAGCACGCCAGCAGCGCTGCCACACAGCAGGCTTTTCAAATTCCCTGTGATGGACAAATACCATTATGACAAGGCTTCAATAACACACACACACACACACACACACACACACACACACACACACACACACACACACACACACACACACACACACACACACACACACACACACACACACACACACACACACACACACACACAAATAATAAAGTTAATAAGTGTAGAACCTATATGGTTATACCACCTTATGTCTATGCACTAATACTTGACATTTTTAATACATAATTAATAATATACATATTTAATATCCAGTTAAGATGTACCTTGAATGAAAAAATCCTAAAATACGCAAATCTGGCAATAAACATTTGGATTATTTTGTTAAACTGTTTATTAGCCACCACTAACCGCCTGAATAACCGGCCTCCGAACTCTTTGACAAAAGCTGACCGAAGAGTCTGTAGAAGAAAAACTGTAGCCCGGCGTAGGGGAAGACGGCCACCAGCGTGGGAGCCAGGCCCCGGTAGAACGACAGCGGACCGCTGGTGCGATACATGGTGGACACGGCTTGGCGCAGATTACGGTACACCTGAGGCAAGGAGAGGGAGTCCATAGCAGTAAGCACCTGTGTATCAGCTAGGCCTGGGTTCCGTTACATTCAAAAGTATTAATAAGCATGTACCCGTGAACTGGCATTGGTACTCATACCCAACCCTTGAAGCACCACTACCTTTACAAAAAGAGTTTTCACCACCATCAGGGTCATGTTAGGGATGGTCACCCAAATCATGGCTCTGTCCTACCTTGGGCTCTCCCTGGGCAGCGAAGCGTGTCCTCAGGGTGTCCAGGGGCTGGCAGACCAGCGTGGCAGAGCAGGCCGACAGGCCGCCACAGATCAAGTGAATCCCTGCCGTCCGGCTGTCGTACGGCGTAGACTTGTGCACCGCTTCAGTGAGGAACTCAAAGGTTGCAAACTGTGAGGGATAGGCAAATTGTATTTGTGTTTGTGAGAAATACTAGGGTATGAAGGAAATGTAAGGTATATTGAGATGGCTTAAGTTATTTACTTTTTGTGATTGTATAGCAAAACAAATAAGAAAAGATTCAAATACATGCAGGCAAGGGTTAGGCAGCTTGAACGAGGATACCTACTGAACTACCTACAGAACCTTTTGTCTGGAAGTATAACACCCTAACCACCAGACTATCCCTGTATATACTGTATATCGTCATCTCCCGCCTCGACCAAATTCTTCCATGTGACCCCTTATTTTCCTTGACCTCCATTGGCTCCCAGTATTAGCTCGAATCAGATTCAAGATGGCCCACAAGGCGGTCAATGGAACTGCCCCTGCCTACCTCCAAGCGTGGGTCAGACCCCATACCCCAGCTCGAGCGCTCCGCTCAACTACCTCAGCTGGACACCTGGTACCGCCAATCGCTAAGAGCAAGCAAAGGTCGATCATCGAAGTCACAGCTCTTTTGCACCGCAGTGGTGGATGGAGCTCTCTGCCGATGTCAGCATGGTAAAGCGCTCATCAGCTCACGAACAGGACTCACTTGCTCAGTGACTTCACCTAGACTCTGCATAGCCTCCCCCTTACCCCCCGCACCCATCTTACGCACTTATTGTATGTTGTACGGCCTGGTACTCAATGTACGCACTTATTGTATGTTGTAGATCCTTGCGTCTTTGAAAATAGAACTTAGCATTGTGTAGCATCTTATAGTAGCTATCTTACACAGGGAATGGGTTAACCTAACAATTGTTAGGGCTTTACACTTGGTTCAACGAAAACCCTTACTGTACCAACAGCAATATATTGTTTCTTTCTTCTGACATTTGTACTCTAAATATAAATAAAACATCATGCCCTAAATATAAATCTTTATGAATACCGTATACATTTGTGTGATAGGAAAAATGATAGAATGCCATAGTATTAACACACACACACACACACACACACACACACACACACACACACACACACACACACACACACACACACACACACAACACACACACACACACACACACACACACACACACACACACACACACAACACACACACACACACACACACACACACACACACACACACACACACACACACACCTGAACAGCCCCAAAGCAGACAGAGAGGAGCTGAGCGGGGAAGTGTCCTTTCCAGAAAGCCGGGAGGCCTTCCTCTCTCAGGATGCAGCGAGAGGCCTGGAGCAGGCCCCTGTACTTCCCCTCAGGATGCAGGTAAGACACACGTTCTATCTGGAGCTGCGAGCAGAGAAAAAAGGCAACCACATGATGGTAAATAGCTTACAGGTGACCACATGCTCATAACACTTTTTGATTATGAGGTGGAAAAATTTAATCATTAATGTTCTCCAGATGTAGGATTAGAGTGTTACATTTGACATGCATGTGTATTGCAAGAGCCAAGAATAGTCATCATGAAGGCGGCCAATTGAGTATATGACGGTTATACGTGTGTATTACACAATGAGTAATAAAACAAGCAATGTTATCAATGCTTTGTTTTTATTCTTTTCATTTTATATCCATCGTGGTGTAACTATCGATTAATGTTATGTCGTTATCATCATCATACATATATCATAAATACAGGCTATTGTCTTTGTAGTTAGTCGCTTACAGATGATGTCCCGACTCCATATCTCTTCACGTAGCAGTTTATAAAGTAATTTATTGCCTTTTCAATTATTATTGCCTAATAAGTTTCAGATGGCAGGCTACTATTCAATGGAAAATAACCTTATTGAAAATGATTCAAGGTTGGCACGTTTTCATTTCAACGACGATAAATGACGCCTTGACAGACAGTTTTGGAAATCAGTATGGGTGTGTTTTAATGCGTTAACAGGTGAAGCCTTCCATTTACCTGAAACCTAATTTTGACGACATCCAGCGGGTTGATGAGAGCTCGAGTGACCATCCCAGCACCAGACCCAGCTAGCGCTGCCTCTTCTGGAGACAGGACGACGCCAGGGGCCCCAGGGTCAAAACCAACCATCCCTCCACGACTGATGAACGTTAGGAGAAGAACCCTAAAGTGAGACATACAGGTAATAAAAAGCCAGGGGCTCGAAATTCAATGTAATGCTATCTATCTTCATATGCTGCAGCAAATTAAATACAATAGGCAAGCTATCATTGGGAAAGCTAGTATTGTCCGAATATGTAATAGTTTGTAATGTGAAATAGTTTGGTTCACATCCTAATTATTTAACTAGGTAAACAGAGGACTGACACAAGGTTGAATCGTTGACCGTTTAACCGGCGGACCTTGAAAAAGCCACGAGTGACAAAGCGAAATGGGTACCCTGAAAACGGTCATGATATTTAGATAGTATACTCCAGAAGCACATGCATAAAGTAACTCACTTTAGACACAATCCATAATGAAACTTCTTATTAAAAGAAGCAAGGTCGATCAGAGGAACGAGCGTTTACGAAGCTATCAGACACATCACGCCTAAATTCGACTTCCGGGTATGTCCTTTCAAAGTAAAACCCACCCATAATATCCTGCAATGATAGTATAGTATTCATACTTTGTTTGCAGGTGACGTCACGACGACTGGCTGGCGGGCAAGAACAACGTTCTCTAGCAATTTAGTAACCTAATCAAGGATCTGCCAGGACGTCGCCAGTTTTACCATACGAACGAAAGTTGGTATTTTGAGGTGAAAACGATATGCCAAATAGTTGCTGTGCGATTGGATGTATTAACTGCCGAGGAGTGAAGCCGGGGTTGTGTTTTTACCGGATCCCATCTGAAAAGGAGAAAAACTGTATTATTGTCTATAAGATTAGAATTTGCCATAAGTAATATAATGTTTAATTGCACATTATAATTACGATTATTTCAAAATGAAAATAACCCTCCCTCTGCCGTCATGTTGATAGCCCGTGTTGCCAGATTGGGCGGGAAATCTGGCCCACTGGCGGAAGCGTCACTAAACGATTCTAAACAGCTTTATTTCAGAGTGCACTCAGTGCAGCAAAAAGCTCCGCTGCGCTGGAACTTCAGAAATGCTTGAGAAAATGTAACTTGTGTGGACGCTACCGCATTACTTGGTCAATTAAAGAGCTACTTAAAAGTTATTTGATTTAGAAAAAAAACTATTTGTTGATCGTTTTGCGGGTATCTAGATAGTACTCACTCAACTTTGCTTTGATTATGAAGATATTCCTGTTTTTCACCTCCCATACGAAAATGTTGTTAATCCACCCACTCTTGAAAAAAATGTAGCTATCCGTACTTTTGTAGGCTTTCATCTTTTGTGCAGTAGGCCTATAAGGTGACGGATTCTCTATAAGATAAATGTAAATGTAAATATCTCCAAACTCGCCAACTTCAAAGCAATGAACGAATCAGCGGGTGCTTATGGATCACAAGTTCCGAGTATGTTTATCTTTTCTTGATATCTTAATTTGAACATTTGTGGTCTAAATAGTTGATTGATTGTATTATTGGAAATCTGCAAGGTTGCAATTCCCCTGGCTGGCCGCTGTTCGTCGCCATTTAGTTGGCGTCTGTTGCCTCCAGGTCGCCATGGTAGTCACGTGACTGCAAAGTATGAATACGTATCCATACGTTATCCTAATAATGTGCCCACCTTATGGCAGACACGCTTTCCGGACGCATCCCATTTTTCATAACATCTCTCTATGGCTGCGTCCGGAATTGCATATTAGCATAATAAATAGTGTTTAAGCTTCAGTGACGTTTGAGCTTTAAAACGATCCAGAAGCACGATCATAAATGCCCTCATTGAATTTAATTTATTACAATTTAAATGAGGATTTCATCAAAAAGCACAAAATTCATTATATAATAAGTAGGCCTATCAACAATATTTTTATTTTGCCAATACAAAACACAAGAACAGGACAGTGTTGGTTGAAATGGATTAATGCGTCAGAAAAGACAACTGCTGATAAAACAACAAATTAACAATGTACCAATTGATCGAACAATCAAATTAATCCCAACATCCAGGAAATTATTCCACTGATGTCATAGAGAGAATAACATAAATACATTTATTTGCAAAATATGTGAATGCAAGCATCGGTTATGTAGTATGACCTAGAGCTATTTTAACTATAGGCTACATGGCTTTACTCCATTGATGACATTAAGGAGAGGGAGGGCATAAGCCTTTCTCTAAAATGCGTAAGCAATTTCATAGCAGCATGAAAACAGGCTTTTTTAAACAAACGGCAAATCAATAGCTCTTTACATATTTACACAAACAATCACATCACTTTTTCGAGCAAAAGTCACTACTGAAATAAATTCAACAGTCAATAGCCTAAGCAATCTTTCCACAGTCTAATAATCTGCATAGAAATCTCAGATCACAAGTGACAACTTCCAAGTAGAAACTAAATGCAAAGCATGAAAAAAAATATAGCCCCAGTATCCTCGTCATTTTTACAATCAATCAATCATTAAGCTTTCCTGGTAAACAAGAGCTGGGCTGAGAAGTCAGCGGGATGATACGAGATCAGATCTTTACAACCATACCGATATAACCCCCTTGTAGAAGTGCACAATACTGTACGATATGCACCAACATGTAGCGTACCATATTCAAATGATTGGTACACATTACCCAATTCCCCCTCAGGGGTGAATAGAGTAATACTTTGACATGAGTCTGATTCAAGCCGACTGACTCCGTGTCTAGAGAGGAGTTGGAGGTGGAGGAGGTCTCCCTCTGCCAGGGGGCACACTGTTAGAATCCCACTTAGGTGGAGACGTCTGAAGGTATTCGGACACCAGCTGATCTGTGAAGGAGACCACAAGGAGCAGAGGGACAGAGGGACAGCGGGAGGGAGGGGCAGAGGGAGGGAGGGACAGCAGGAAGGAGGGAAGGAGTTGGGAGGGATGATCACTGGGAAGAGAATGTAAAGTGATGGGAGGGCTTGCCATCGTGACAACA
Organism: Melanogrammus aeglefinus; assembly: GCA_900291075.1. Classification (NCBI taxonomy): domain Eukaryota; kingdom Metazoa; phylum Chordata; class Actinopteri; order Gadiformes; family Gadidae; genus Melanogrammus; species Melanogrammus aeglefinus. The sequence continues at coordinate 52,115 of OLKM01000581.1, forward strand.
ATGTACAGTGATGGAAGGGCTCATACGAGATCAGATCTTTACAACTATACTGATATAACCCCCATGTAGAAGTGCACAACACTGTACGATATGACCACCAGGGGCAGAGGGAGAGATGGGGGGAGGGAAGGAGGGAGGGAAGGAGGGTTGGAGGAAGGGAGGGCCCACCAAGCACGCCGCGAGAAGTCTTCTCTACTCACTGTCACTGGCTGCAAAGGGGAAACATATTCACAGTGAAACGTGCTGGACGGACATCTTCATCCCTGTGGATTGGCACGCAGAGGGCCCTCAGGGTAGTGGTGGTGGCAGTGGTGTTGGTGGTTGCAGGGTCAACACCAGAGGGGGTTAGGGTGGGCCTCATTCTCATTCCGGCTGTGGGGGGGAGTTCCAGGAGAAGATGCTGGGAAGCCGGAACCCAGAGTTCCTGCGAGCGGGGTCGGGCAGGGTCAGGGTCTCCGGCGCCGACTTCTTCCTGGGGCGGTCCTTGGGCACGGCCAGGAAGTCGGGAGGCTCGGTGGTGAGGGGCGTGGTGGGGGCGCTGCTGGGACCATGGGCGCTGGAGGGCAGGGGCGTGTCGTTGATGGAGATGGCCGGGGGAAAGGTGCCGATCTTGAGGTTGGTGGCCTCCTGGGTGGCACGCTCGTACTCCCGCACCTCCTCCGTCGTCATGTCTGGTGGGGAGGGGATCACGCCTTAAACTGAGGTAGCCCGGTGTGCATATATCATATATCATATATCATGGGTCATAACCCTCGCGTTATCTTCGGGTCATCTCCGATCCAGCTTTCCTACTTTGTTATAGCAATAACACGCTAAAATTAATCTGGCCAAAAACTAAAAGAGGGCTGTGAGATTAGGCCTGGTTTGCTCTTTTTCTAGAGATATTCCACCGAACATTCAACAACACTTTGCGCAGTGTTGTTTTGAAACCGCTACAGACTCTCTTTACTAGTTTACTAATGCTGGCCGAGTTTGTGTTTGTCAGATCCCCGCCTCCCGCAAAATGATTGGTCAAAACAACAATGAGGCGAGATAAAGTCACGTATGTACAGGGATTGGATGGCTTGTCACCATGGCAACAATGTACAGGGTTGGGAGGGATGGTCACTGGGAAAATAATGTAAAGTAATGGGAGGGCTTGTCCACGCGACAACAATGTACAGGTATGAGATGGATGTCATTGTTACGGTGATGAACATGCATGGAGGATAGCACACCACCACCACCACCACGGTACTTACCGATCCACTCATCCACCCAGGCAAACGCCTGCTTGTGTCCAAGAAGCAGGACATCTCGAATTACCTGAAAGAGACGTATCATAACATATAAATTATATAATAAAAAAAGGGGAATAACGAGAGGATGGGAACGAGTATGGTCTCATGAAGTAGAAGATACACACAGAGCACGAACATGAAAGCAGAACCCACCAATGAATAGTAATGATAGTAATGATGGTGATGATTGTGCGTTTTGACTTCTGCAGATATCTTGCTTCAAGGACTGCTTGGGTCAGGCTATAGAGTATATTTTCTTTCTTAAATCAAATACAAATTTAATTGAATATAAATTGGCATCCTCTTTTTGGCAGTGCTCATTGTCTGCTGTATTAGTTATTGCTTTCGTGGTGTTAGTAGACTGAATCTAGACTGGCTTTTATTTATAGAGGGAACCCAAAACCACATTTTTATTGTTCCAAACATTGTCATTTGTCTTATATGATGGTCAACATAGAACCTATGCCATTTTATCACTGTTACTGAAATAAGTCCCCAATATAGTGAAATCATATTTTCTCTACACCCCCTGTCTCACTTTACTCCTTGTTTCGAATGTCACACTGTGCCTGTAAATTACCCGGTGAAATTAATATTGCTGTACTCTACCGCTTACCAGACAGTCTCTGGAAATTCTGTGAGGAATAAGATGTCCTATGTGATTTCAACCTCCAGACAGGGAAGTCAGATCTATTTCTACTATCCATTAAGTCCCCCCCCCCCCCCCCCCGACTCACAAAGCTGGCTTTGTATTCCCCATAATCTGCACTACCACCCTAGCCTGGCAAGACCCAGACCCACATCCAGATGTTTGGTCTGGGAACACTCCATGGGCACGGCCCAATCCAAGGGGTGGGATGAACGGTTGTCTTTCAAATTCCCTCAGCACACAATAGGATAGCGCTACATCAATCGTGTGGCAGGGACTACACAGACTTGAGACGGTACCGTCGCAACTCAGTCGTGGGCCTGACCAGAGTTTGGTTTCTCCAGCTCGCGAGCTAATGGAGAGTTGCTAGACCACCCTAGCCACTCTCAGCTTCTTCAGTCCATTGCTCCCGACCTCCGTCCTTTTCTCACCTATCTCATTAACACCTATTTGACAACTTATTCTGTTTCACAAACACTGTTCAAGCAGCGGGAGTGAACCCTCTTTTAAAGAAACCTACACTAAATTCATCTGATGTCAAGAATTACAGACCTGTGTCTCTTCCAGCATTCATTTAAAAAAATCATTGCACTCTCTTTACACTCTTTGCATACCCCCACTAGGATAACCTTCTGGGCCATCACCAGTCTGGATCCAAGGCAGGCCACTAAAATGAGACTGCTCTTTGCCGTGACATACTGGCTTTCCACAGCTAGAATAGATAGATTCTCCTCTCCTGCCAAAAACATGGAATTTCAGGCTCTACACTTCTCTTTCTTCACATCCTACCTTGTAGTCTCACTACTCGAGTATCATATTTTCTCTGTACACCACGTCCCTGGGTTATATCATTAAATCACATGGCTTTTCCTACCAGATCTACGCAGATGCAGATATGTGTGATGAAGATGATGATGGGGGTGATATACATCTTAAAAGAACAAAACAACAAATGCTACAAAGGGTAAATGAAACTAACCACATCCCTCAACCCAGTGTCACACCAAAATGTACTATAACTACGATGGTCTACAGCGGAAAACAGTAGTTTTACAATAACAGCTCTAAATATGGGTCATGCCTATGTTTTTTTTAGCATTGCTATTGTTGTTGCTATGGACGCTGGTGTCGTTAAAAACCAAACATGGATGACATTCATTTGATTATCAGTGGAAAATGCAATAATGACATTGTTTCGGCATTAAAATGCTAGTCTATTCAGAAATGTGCCTTTTATTGTCATAATCTAGGTTCAGTGACTATAATCAGGGTAGGCTATGTTCTGTTTAATGAATAACCTATATTACATATTTTATTACACAAAACGTATTTCAAACATCCCCCCGCCCCCTAGTTAGCGTATATATTCATATAGGAGTCATAATTCAAACCTGAAAAAAGTCTTTGTAAGTTAGAGAACCACTGCTCTATAGGTAACGTTGGATAGCTTTGAAAAATAGCTTAAAGTACAGTGTTGACACTGAAAGAAACATTCACGCAGGGGCTTTGCTCCGACCTTGTGAACAAACTGCTCCACCCGGGTCTGGAGCCCCCAGACCTCGAATTTGACTGTGACCAGCTTGTACGAACACATGATGGGCTCCTGGCTTTCGATCCAGCCCTCCTTCAGCAGCCCCCTGTTGGTCTTCTCAGACTTGAAGTACCGAAGGTCCTGTACCCAAACAAACAAAACAATGTACAAGAGAAACCAGAACACATGAAGTCAACATTTACATTTAGCAGACTTTTATCCAAAGCGACTTACATCGTTTAATACACACATTGACACACCGACGGCAGAGTCAACCATGCAAGGCGACAGCCAGCTCGTCAGGAGCAGTTAGGGTCTTGCTCAGGGACACATCAACACTCAGCTAGGAGGAGCTAGGGATTGAACTACCAACCTTTAGGTTACAAGACAACTGCTCTACCTCCTGAGCTAAGCCGACCCAAGTCAAGCAAACACACGAAAAAACACTGACCCACGTTTCTCTTTCCCATTTGCACTGTGCTCACTTCCACTCGCCCCTCTGTGTGTATTTCTGTAACAATGGAGCCGAGTGATGCAAGGTGTGTGGCAGCATCAAGTAGCTTACATCACCGTTACCACTACAGGCTCATTACTCTAGCATCTAGCTAATAAGTCCTAGCGTGTGTGTGTCTGTGCGTTGGCGTCTGTTTGTTTATGTATGTATGTGTGTGTTTGTGTGTGTCTATGTGTGTGTGTGTTTGTAAACATTATGGGGTAGCATTGAGGGGGGACGGGTGTTCTGCTGACACAGCTCTAGTGCAATGCACCCTTCTCAGTGCAGTCCCACAGTCGGACAAGATATATATATATATAGAGAGAGAGAGAGAGAGAGAGAGAGAGAGAGAGAGAGAGAGAGAGAGAGAGAGAGAGAGAGAGAGAGAGAGAGAGAGAGAGAGAGCGAGAGCGAGAGAGAGAGAGAGAGGGAGAGAGGGAGGGAGGGATGGATAAGATAAGAACTCTATTAATTGAATTCCTATGAATTCCTTTGTTACAACAGCCCAGGGGCAGTGGAAAACCCAGGATAAAACACAATCAAAGTATTAATGAAAACAGAAATAGAGGCTCAAGTAAATCCTAAAGTAAATGCCCAAAGGAAACAGAACAAACATGGCAAACAAAACGGTATGGTATAACGGTTCATAATGGTATGAACACTATAAATTCTAAATTATAAAGTGTAAAGTGTAAATTATAAAGTACCAGTATAACAGTATATTAAAGTGTATAAATGCAAATGTAAACAAAGACAAGCGGCCCAGTGATCAAATATATATATTATGGTTGTTAAAATTAGCACAATAATAACGCGTTAACTTAACTCGATTATAAAAATGCATGCATTAACGACATTCTTTTTTTAAAAGTTCTTGTTTTTTAGTTCCACTTCCTTTACATTAAATCATCTTTGCAGTAATTGGCTGCCTGATTACAATTGTAGTAAGTGACAGCCTTTGTACATTTCCAAAATCTGTTGTGCTACTTATTTGAATTTAACTACACTTGTAGTAACTGTGGGTTTACAATTGTACTTAGTAACTGCCTGTTTACTTAGTATTCCCAAAATCAAAGATTCCCAAATCGCTGGTGGTCTGGTGGTAATAAAACACCCTAAAGATCACATGGGTCTACTTTTTGCTTATTAAGTTCATTTGGTATGAATGATAATGTATCATTAAATTTGATAATGTAATTTAACTTCAATTGGACTGGATTTAAAATATAATTAATCGCGATAATTTCTTTTAATAATTTCACAGCCCTAATATATATATATATATATATATATATATATATATATATACTGTATATTTAACTACATCTATACACATATACATAAACACACACACATGCATACACATGCACACATGCACACACATGCATACACATGCATAAATCAGGTGCTGTTTGCAGCCTAATGAGGCGCTTTGCAGCCTAATGGAGTCTTGCACCTAAGGGAAATTAATCTGTGGTGAAAAGGGCTCCCCATCTGCCACAGCTCAATATAGAGGAGATGGGAGGGGTTTCACAGGATGCACTTGAATTTGTCCCTCATCCTCCTCTCCACCACCACCTCCAGACTGTCCAGTTCTAGCCCCACAACAGAGCTGGCCTTCCTCACCAGCTTGTTGAGTCTGTTGGACTCCCCAGCCGTGATGCCTCCTCCCCAGCACGCCCCAGCAAAGAACAGTGTGCTGGCTACCACAGACAGATGGAACATCTTTAGTAGCCGGCCACACACGTCAGAGGACTTGAGCCTCCTGGGGAAGAAGAGTCTTCTCTGACTGTTCCGATAGAGGGACTCTGTGTGGTCTGTCCAGTCGAGTTTATGCACATTCCAAGGAACTCGTACGAGTCCGCATAAACAATAAACTGGACTGTGTGGCACACCATACGGTGGTTATGGGGTCTGCTCCATTCACATATGTACAGCGCACCGCTATGGACGTTCACCACGCTAGTGGTCACATGACATGTGAATCAAATTAACCTGCTGTTAGAGTAAGCAGATACAGCTGTGTGTAGCCTGCTAGACTCCTCTGGGAAAAGAGGTCCATGAATCCACATGAAGTCATGAAGTGTTAGTAGCAACTTATATGAAAGCAGAAACTAAATATAACATTTTATGCCTGCAATGCATCTTAAAACAAGGATAGTTTCATAATTTCTCCATGATGTGGGGAAGTCAATATCTTGAAATTAAAGGTATGGTAGTGCCACTTGACAGAATATTGTGTTATTGTTCTGTTGCTCTTTTTAAAACCTCTGGGAATCTCTTTGCCTGTTCAGGCATAAACATGAATAAACAAAGCTCAGATTAGAAGGAGACCAGAGGGGTATTCCATCGACCAAGCTAAACGCAAAGCCGGGCTTATTTTGCTTAGCCTCGCTGCTTTCAGTTAGAGTTCCGTTCCGTTCCAATAACAAGATTTAAGGGAATCTCCGCTAAGTAACCATGGCAATTTATCCGACCAAACTAACCTGGAAGGTAGCAGGCTATCTGTCGGGCTTACTTGAGCGGTGTTTCAGAGAAGTCCATCTGTCGGAAATAAGTGTACCATCAGAAGGTTAAGCCAAGCCTAGTCCTCATGATTTTGACAAGTGAAAGACCACAGTTGGTCAAATTTACATATATGAAGTACAAACAGACTATATTTTCACTAAGAGACTAAGATAAAATGATGCAAATAAAATAATTTAATGAATTGCTATGTATTGTTATTGTGGATATTTTATGTCAGAGAAAGTAGGCCTAACAATTGACTTTTTATGTAATAAATATTTCTTACAATTTCCCCAGAACCCAAATATAACTTGCATAAAGTTAGGTTTGGAGAAACCCATGGAAAAGTTAATGTTAATATTAATGTTACTGATAGTGAAGTATTTGTCACTGCTGTATGGGAAATTGTCAGCCAAATAAATTCCTTTCAGTTGAGTTTCTCGGCAGGCAGCCGAGACCACTTCTGTTGAGATAAATATATGGTTAATCAATTTAGAATATTTTTTCTGGCTGCATTTACTAGGCCTGTCTCTTCAAAGAAATGGAAAATGAATGTCGTGAACAGTTATTTGATTTCTCCAGTAAACCTTCCTAAATTACTAATTGCCTGGGGATTTAACCCCGGACGACCGGGTAAAAGTCTGAAACGTTACCTTGAGACTATCTCCCTGATTACGAAACCATTGTCAATATTCAATTAAAATATGTTATGCTTAATGCTACTTATGCATTCAACAGATCGCCGATTTTATTTCCAGGCGGCCTCCCTGTTTTTTATTAATGGTTACCGTGTTCCCTTTTTGAGTTATTTGTACTCCTCATAGACCTCCAGCTTCTGATGGAAAAGATCCCGCTAGGTCCTTTTCGGACATTTGATCCATGATTTGACATTCACGGTTCTGGGCTGGTTACATATCTTGTGAGCGCACGTAATCCACAATAACGTTAGTCTGGTTTGAACTAACCTGAGGAAGGCGCGGCTGAATTGGCTTGATGGAATGGCCTTCGACTCAAGTGGGAAGTGTTAGTTCTAACTGGGCTTATTCAACTAAGCGCCGCCTTCGTTAGTGACTTTGATAAAATACCCCCCTGTTTGCTAATTTTTTCCTTCACCAAATGTTTCTCCCCTAATACAGCAAGATTGGGGACTGCTGACCCGGTACCTAGTCGCGGCTCATGTTGTACCGGGTCGCCAAGAAAGAATAAATAACCTATTATTTATTTAACGTATGTTAGTTTTATTGAGTCAGAATCTGATAGCTGTTTTATTTTGAAAATCCCTCACTCAATGGGCTCAAAACTAATGAACCCATCCAGATCTGTTCCCTGAGCGATGGCGATACAATTTTTAGTAGGAGTGTAATCAGTGTACTCTATAAGCACATCCATGTTTCTGCACGTGAACGACTTCATCGCCATCTACGC
>OLKM01000581.1:62500-167500 GCA_900291075.1 Melanogrammus aeglefinus
TGGATAAACATGCCTTGTGTGTGTGTGTGTGTGTGTGTGTGTGTGTGTGTGTGTGTGTGTGTGTGTGTGTGTGTGTGTGTGTGTGTGTGTGTGTGTGTGTGTGTGTGTGTGTGTGTGTGTGTGTGTGTGTGTGTGTGTGTGTGTGTGTGTGTGTGTGTGTGTGTGTGTGTGTTTGGCTCTTTCACTGTGTTGTATTGTCCATGTCTGCAGAATGGCGATGATTACTCTCTCCCTCTGTAGGTTTTCGGATTTCTCTCTTTCTCTCTCTCCCTCCTTTTCTCTCCCTCACACAGTCATCTCGCCTTTCACACTCACTCTCTTCTAATCACTCTCCATGCCTTTCACTTCATTTTGTCTCTCGCTTTCTCTATCCCTCTTGGCACGCACTTACGCACACACTTGCACGATAATATTCGTCTTTGGGACCTTGATTAAATTAAACCGTTACTATCATTTTAAAACCAATTGCGGTTATGTTACAGGTTGATGTGCGGGCGTGCGTGAGTTTTTTTGTGCGTGTGTCGGTGGAAGACAGACCAGACAAATAATCAATCGGTTTGCAGCATTGATATGGACTCTTGGTATTGTCTTTCCTAATTATAAGACATACTATAATATGACAATTATACGACATAAGGGTTTTACATGTGTGTATGTTTGTATATGTGAGTCTGAACTTGCATGTCATTGTGGAGTGTTTGGTTTCTAGCTACACTTATATGTCTGTGTTATATTTCTGTTTGTATATCCTGTGTGTGTGTGTGTGTGTGTGTGTGTGTGTGTGTGTGTGTGTGTGTGTGTGTGTGTGTGTGTGTGTGTGTGTGTGTGTGTGTGTGTGTGTGTGTGTGTGTGTTGGTGGGAATCCTCTCTTTCTTACATGTTTGTGTGTTTTACTCATGTGCTTGTGCTGTATCTGTGTGTGCATGTATGTATGCATTTGTGTGTAGCCTATTTCTCTCATATATGTGTGCTGTGTGTATGACTGTGTTTAATTATATTATTATCTCATCGATGTGTTTGTGTTTATTTCTCTCGTGTGTGGGCTATGTGTGTCTGATTGTGCATGCCTCTATGTGATTCTATGTGGCACTGCCGGGCGTCACTCTGCATCGTGCTGGCTGGGCTTTGCGTTGCATCTCAGCTCCCTGGCTGAGATTTACGAAGTAACAGGTGGAGACATGGAGGAAGTGTGAGCGGGACTGAAGGCACGTTATAAAGAAAAATAATAAAACAGTGAAAGAGATTTAGTTGCATTGATTTTTTAAAGATATTTTCATTTGTTCACAGGCAGAGCTTTGGTTTATCTTTTTTCTCTTACGTCTTGTTTAATACTTTTTCTTCTTCTTCTGTCTCAAAAAAAAAATGTTCTGAACCTTTCTGTACACGTGCTGAACCTTTCTGAACGCCATTCTGAACGCCGTTCAGAATGGTGTTCAGTTTGTTGAACGGCGTTTCGAACGGTGTTTGAAACGGCATTCAATACAGCGTAAGGTTTGTCGAAAGGACGTTGTATACGGCGTAAAGTTGGTCAGAATGGCGTTCAATAACGGCGTATTGCTTGATCGCCTTTAATTGTAGGCGAATTGTGGCACACTCGGCTTGTTCAGTTGTACAGTTCAGCGGGCCAAGACACGACGCCACCAAGGCTTTCAAAAGTATGACTACACTGCACGCATGAAGTGTCTTAAGAAATACGGGAGGATTATAATGCTCCGTTTATAATCCCAACCCATGTAATTTGAGCTACATGAATTAAGCACCTCATTGAGCATGGAGGAACCCAAAGAGCGGACGCTGCACGTTTTCGCAAGCCCAAGATGGACCAGCGTCTTCTCAAGAGGACGAACTGTCCATTATTTCAGGTAAGGAAAATGGTAACAAGGCTCACTAGTCATCTCTAGTGTTTTAAAACTTAGCCAGGATTTCATTGAAACAAAAATCGCGTTGGGTAGGCAGCGTCTAGGAAGTCGTTTGTTTGTGTGCTAGGTTTCACAATCTAACTTTACCTCATTAGCAGCCCTGCTGTAGTAGCCCCAGATACAACAAACCATGCTGACCATTGGTTTCTGACGGTAGCTTTAGCTTCAGTAGCGGCTCTGACCATACTTAGTGCAATGGTTTCTGACGGTAGCTTTAGCTTCAGTAGCAGCTCTGACCATGCTTAGTGCATTGGTTACTGATGGTAGCTTTAGCTTCAGTAGCAGCTCTAACCATGCTGAGGGCATTGGTTCCTGACCGGTAGCTTCAGCTTCAGTAGCAGTTCACCGTGTTTGGTTTATGTTTTTGCTATGCTTTTGGAAAGTTTGCTATAATACGTACCATTCATTACGTACCCATCCCTTAAATAGACTAACCTAAGCACTTAGCCTTAAGATGATCTTAGTGCTTTAGTGCCTAGCTCTGGATTAATCTTAATCGTGACAGTAGATCAGTGGAGATGAATATGTTTACAGAAAACCAGGTGAACAAATATCAGGTCCTTGACCGATCAAAGAAGGCATTGAAGGAGCTTGAAGACTAGCCCACAGAGGTCTAGCTGCAGAGCAGCCCTCCACCGTCCTGCTGGCGGTTGGTGGGAGAGGAGATGGACCTACCTCATTTAGTTTGACCTGGCCAGTATTCATCCATGTGCCCAGTCATCTCCACTCCAGTGGAGCGAATATGTTCAACTCCAGTAAAGAGCATGTCTTGCCCCAGAAAAGGCTGACATGACCATTTTTCTTCAGAACTGTTGAGGACTGCCTTAATTGTACAGTTTTGTAGTTAATAAATAAATATGTTAATTTGAATACTTTCAAACTGTTTTAGTGTAAATCATTTGGATGGGGAGGAGTCGTGGTCTTATACGAAACTTATTCCTTCCCTTCACATAATGGGTATTGAGTGTAGTAGAAAAAAAATTAAGAATAGAATTAAGCACACTATTGGTATCGGTGGCCCGCGATACGGTACTCTGTACTTAAGAAGTCAATCGACTAAGGATTTTTACATTACAAGTATCATCTGGTACGCACATTTATCAGTATAATGGCATTGTACAAGTTATAACAGTGTTGTACTTCAAATACACTTCTATTCTGTAGTAAACATGCCTTTTATTGATGCTTAAAATTTTGAAGGAAGTTACATTAAAATACATTTTTACTAACTTATCAGCACACTTTAAAAGTACACAATATAGTCAGAAAAGTGTATTTGAATTTTTATACAAATACACTCATATTTTCTACATTATACTATAATAATTTTGTACTTAAAGTACATGCCTTTGATGCTTAAATTGTGATGTGTACTTCAGTACACTTAAAGGTTGTCAAAAGTTGTGCCATTTTAGCATACTGTTTACAATTGGAGTATACTGAAGTACAGTATATCTGTATACTAAAAGTGTACTTAGTACATCCTTTCAAAAGTGTAGTTGAAGTATAATATTTTTTACGCATGGGAAAACAGACTCTAATTTACTTAAATGTATGATCATATAAATAAAAAAGTATCTCCTGGGAAATATTAGTGTGCTAAGATTTTTCCAAAGCCTTTTAAACAAAAATTTATATTTAAAGTCAGGAAAAGCCGAAAGAGGGCTTTATTAAACCTCTTCATATTCGAAACAGTTGGTTTGCACACTACAATATTTCCCTGGAAGCTTTCAAACTGTCAAAGTGTTGATCAATGAGCCATGTTAATACCAAAGTTAAGCTCCTACATCATGTCATCATAAGGCCCATTTCCAATCTTCCGTTCCTGTCAAAGGCTCTGGAGAAAACAGTTGCAGCACAACTTCAGGATCACCTCATACAATATAATCAGATTGAGGAATTTCAGTCTGGTTTTCGCCCTGGCCATAGTACGGAAACTGCTTTGGTCAGGGTCACCGATGACCTCCTGATGGCAGCAGACACCGGTTCACCATCACTTCTCATCCTCTTGGATTTAACAGCTGCTTTTGACACAATCGACCACAATATCCTCCTCCACCACCTGCAATACACCATTGGACTCACAGGAAATAAACACAACTGGTTCACCTCTTACCTCACCGGCAGAACCGAGCACGTCGCCCTGGGCAAAGCAAAATCACACAACCCACAGTGTCACCTGCGGTGTCCCCAGGGCTCCGTGTTGGGCCTACCCTTTTCTCCCATTCTACATGCTCCACTGGGCAGTGTCATCAGCGAGGCATGGGTTATCTTACCATTGCTATGCTGATGACACACAGCTTGTAACCTCAGAACCACCTCCACTTCTTCTTGCCCCTGCCCAACTCCACTGACACACTACCTGCCTGAGGAGGATAGAGGCGTGGATAAAGCTCAAATTTCTTCAAATACAACAGCTCTAGAGAACAGAAGCCATCTTCATCGGCACAGCACATCAGCTCCGCTCCTCCCACATCACCAAATATCAGTTTTCTCTGGCCAAACACATTCCCCCTTCCACATCTGTCACCAACCACTAGGTGTTAAATTGGACCAGCAGCTGAACTATGGCAGCACTCACATCAATCACCTCTGTGCAAGACGCATTCTCTCCACCTCAAAACAGTGCAAACTCCGGCCTACACTCACCCTGGCAGATGCAGTGAGGATTTACCATGCCTTTGTCTCTTCCAGGTTGGATGACTGCAATACACTCCTCATTGGGATCTCTGGCAAGAGCATCCAGAAGCTTCAGCACATACAAAAACAGCGCTGCCAGGATCTGATGAGGGTACGCAAATATGAACACACGACCCCATCCTCAAATCCCTTCACTGGTCCCTGTCACATTCAGAATTGAATACAGGTCTCTCTCCTCATCTACCACCAGTGCATCCATGGACATGCCTCCCCCCCACCTCCAGGAGCCCTTCGCTCTGCATCAGCACACACCCTCAGACTACCTAAGACGCAAGCTCTGCACCATGGGCGATCAGGCTTTCTCCGGCTGCCACGCCAAGGACTATGGAACGCTCTCCCCTGACCACTGAAGGCCCATAGACTACAGCTTTTTTGAAACAAAAGACTTATCTTTTAAAAAAAGCCTTTTTTTAAAAAAAAAAATAATAATTCTCTTTTACTGTTTATGTATTATATGTTTTAACAACCCTTTTTTCCCTCTTAAACTCTGAAGCACTTGGAGATTTTCGAATGTAAAGTGCTCTATAAAGTAAAATGTATTATTGTTTATTATTATTATGTTCATGTCAATGTTTTTAGAAAAATACTTGATCAGGGTGTTCTGGTCCGTGACCAAGGCCCAATCCCAATTCACCCTTATCCTTAGCCCTACCCCCTTAACCCTACTCCTTGTGGTAGGGCTCTCCAATAGAAGTTTCATTGAGGGTTAAGTTGAAAGTACCTTGTACCCTTGAAAGTACGATTTTTCGAGAGACACACTAAAAAACAAGGGTTATGAGAAATCTCCCGCAATGCCTTGTGAGAAAATAGAAAATCAAGAAAAATCCTGGGCAAGATGGCGGCGAAAGATGAGGATCGAAAAACGTGTGTTTTCGTGAGTGTGTTTTCTTCGTTAATAAAAATTAAGAATAATTAATAAGAATGACCCACACATTATCCTTATGCCATTTCAATGCAGTATAGACATCTTCTTTATAACAAGAATAACCACAAAATCTCTATAGTATACATTGCTCCAGCTAGGAAAACTTGCTACCTAGCGAACTTTACAACATTGATGATTGTACATGACAGTCCTGGACATATTTCCATGTCAAATTTCCCCCCTTTGATGGCATGTCGAATGTCGATTGATGGCATGAAACTTGAAAGATGTTGTCTTTGGAGTCTGAACAATGTTACATTAAATTCATATGTTCCATTGTTCCAGGGACTCCAAGTTTGAAGTTTAGCTAAGATTAGCTATATGGAAAAGGAAATAATTCATTTAGAAAAATCCTTTAGTCTGAATTGGAGGGACTTTAACTACTTGAAACTAGTTATATTGAATGCATGTGTACGGTATTCTATCCTATCAGATCTGCACAAGGATCAAAACACAAATCAAAGTATATTTATAAGTTTATTTGACATTATGTGTGTCACAAAGGGATTCATCCCACAACATCAACGTTAGTTATACTAGCATGTTGTGTAGGTAGGCTAACTACACAACAAAACCTTTTTGCAATGTATTTCTAACATACCTCAAACTCATCCACCAGCATTCCAAGGCGTTGAAAACGGCCTTGAAATAAACCGCAAAAAGGTGTTGTTTAAAATCAAACGCAAGAAAAATCACTACAGCTGACGCCCGGTATTGTGAGACTCAAAACAACAAGCAACAAACTCATTGTGTCTATTTACGTAAACGCTGTTGATGACTACTAATGACATGACTGGTTTTTCAAGGATTGTCCCATTTCTTAGGGAAAGAATACCCCTTGGCCCTCTGTTTCAAGGGGGAAGTCAAAGCAGGTCAAAAGCAAGGGCCACTCAAAAACTAGGCATAGGGCTAAAAAGAGAAATGAGATTGAGCCTAGGCTTAAGAATGAGAATGCTATCTTCTCATATTGACATTTATCACAAAAAAGTGTCACTTTGGATAATAGTATCAGCTTAAATTGTATAAATAATTAGATAATAGCAAGTTGTCATTCCTTCTAGCTGCCATGACCTCACTACTCACTACTCAACAACTATTCCTCCAACAGGGTCTTCATAAGAGTCTTTGAGTATTTAGAAAACTGATCTATTATTATTATTATTATTATTATGTATTTGCGTTGAAGGTAAATCACCTGAAAAAAGGTTTTAGCATAGATGTCTTAACATCCGGGAGGGAGTAAGGTCAGCCGAGCATGGTAAAATACCTGGAAACCCATCCTTACTACTGCCTCTCATCAGTTCTAGTCAATTGACCCAGAGAGATGCTGATGCTGCAGTATGAGTCTCTTAATCCCTTCCTGAGGGAATCTACCCATTCAACGAGCCACAGGACATAATATAAAAACAAGAACCAGGCCAGGGTGGTTGCTACCACTAACTAGGGGGAAGAGGAGGCAGCGTTTATTAAAGCCTGATCTTGGGAAAAATTGGGAACAATGCCACCGTGTTTACCTCCAGTAGTTTCAACTCCCGTGGTTTTTGTTGAGGGGGGTGTTTTGCTTTTTTATTCTTTGCAAATAAATGTAGTTAGTTGTAAGTCATTTCTGTAAGTCATTATTATACATCTATAAATAAATGTTTACTTTGTGAGTTACTCTGTGTTGCACTTAGAAAGAAGCTTGGTCATTTTATCTTGTCATCTTTTCGTCTCATTGCAATTGATATGACCATTGGTTTGCCAGTTATTATGTTAATTACCTTAGTATTTTTTCTGATTGTTTAGTAATTCATCTACAAAACAATCTACTAAATAATCAATGCCAAAGGGTTTCTCATTAGAGACGTGGTAAAAAAAAGTTCTCATTAGGCAAGGTAAAGGTGTATTTACGTTTTGCATGCAGGACCACTTTCTTTTCCCGGTCAACCGACCATGCATACAGGATCGTTTGAGTTAGTTTCAAGTGCGTGGAAGAGTCACATACACTAACTTACACTAACTTACTATACACTAGCCTTATTATGAAGGACGTTCTTTAGCTGACGTAATTTCAATGAAACTGTGTTTCTTGCCTGTCCTTGGACAACTACTGTCCTACAACCCCATTCCCAAATGGACTGGTGTCAGCAAGGGACCATGTCTATCTAACAATGGAATCCCCTTTCTTCTATCTGTACATTTATACACTTTTCAGTTCAATCCCAAAGGACACTCACAGAGAAATTCTACCCAAGGATGTGCCGTCACCGGAGTTATAATGTATGTCTCCTGACATTTCCACCCAACATAATCGTCCATCTTAACATTAATGTATAATTATATATTCATTTTATTTATTTCACCTGTCAACTGCAAACTTCAACTTATCCCAGGATGAACAACCCCTAAGGCGGATAGACCATAACGGCGGTCAGACCCATTTAAGAACCTTGTCGATTTGTTTAATATGCATAATGAGTGTTACAACGGTGTTGGTACACGGCATATTTTGTCCACAGCGTAATATTTATTTCCGGAGAAGTATTTAATTTAAATTTAGCATGATCATTAAAAGCCACACTAGGAGCATCAACCAAGCATCTTGAATGAAACCTTTAAATCCTGGGCAGCAACAACAAAGGAAGAAGAATAAGGGGAATGACCATCATAGAAACTTGAGTGTTAGCCATGATTGGAAACAGCCTTGGCTGGAGAGGCCAACTTAATTTGCACTCCATGATCAGGGGAAGTGGACATGTCTGCGAGGACGCAAGACAACTAATGTGGCGGCAGTAGCTCAGGAGCATACCCTGACTGCTCTCTATGAGCCGGATGTCATGGTTGATGCTGTCGGTGTGTGAACGTGTGTTTGAATGGTTGTAAATTGCTTTGGACAAAAGCATCTGCTAAATGCCCTAAATGTAAATAATTGCCCGAAGTATAAGTAACTAATGGATTTAACATAGTAAAGAAGTCAGGAGATTTGCATGGCATCAGTAGGAATCATGTGTTTTGGGCTGCATTTGGTCATTGCAAATGCTAACTAACTTGACTCTCATTTAGAGAGATGAAAGGATATTATCGACGGGTGCGAGGAAAACAAATACAAATGATTAAATGAACTAAATACAATGTAAACAAGGTTATAAGGTAACAAGGTTCTACTATCATTTGTATATATACTTTGATATTATTATTAAATGGGTTTGCAGACAGTAGCGGAGAAGTTGACTGCGCCTGCCTCTGGATGAGATGAGACCATTCAATTTCAACCTCTCCCAGGCACATTTTTGACTCAAGGCATCTCTGGCCTAATGGATTCATGGAGTCCATGTTGCCTGTCAACATGGACTCCATGTTGTTGGCTGATTAGCACAGATTTATTTCACGACTACCTCTCGGATCCTTAACAATGACAAGAAATCGAGCCATGGGGCATTTTATCAACATTTCAATTCAATAATCTGGTGTATGTGTGTGTGTGTGTGTGTGTGTGTGTGTGTGTGTGTGTGTGTGTGTGTGTGTGTGTGTGTGTGTGTGTGTGTGTGTGTGTGTGTGTGTGTGTAAAATACTCACAGTGTATTCTGATTGGATGCCCCGCAGTACATTCATTCCAGGAGCCATCGGGAAGAAAGGGAGAGGATCAGAGTAAATGAGGAGAATTCAGCAGCCGCACGAAAATGTAAGATAAAATCAATTAGCTACTACCAATGGAAAGATTTGTTTAATGCTGGTCCTTCTCTAACTAACTAGCAATGCTAGTAATACTAATGGTGTATTTTTTATTGAGTAATACCTGTAAGTGTGTCTTACTAGTTCAGCAGTACATTTTAAGGTGTATCGAAAGTAGTAGTTCTAGTTATGGTGTTTTACTAATTGAGTACTACCTGTTATGATGTATTACTAGTTGAGTACTACTTGTTATGGTGTAATACTAGTTGAGTACTACCTGTTATGGTGTATTACTAGTTGAGTACTGCCTGTTATGGTGTATTACTAGTTGAGTACTGCCTGTTATGGTGTATTACTAGTTGAGTACCTGCCTGTTATGATGTATTACCTAGTTGAGTATACTACCTGTTATGATGTATTACTAGTTGAGTACTACCTGTTATGGTGTATTACTAGTTGAGTACTTCTGCCTGTTATGGTGTATTACTAGTTGAGCACTGCCTGTTATGGTGGTCTATTACTAGTTGAGTACTGCCTGTGTTATGATGTATTACTAGTTGAGTACTACCTGTTATGGATGGTGTATTACTAGTTGAGTACTGCCTGTTATGATGTATTACTAGTTGAGTACTACCTGTTATGGTATATGGATAGTAGTTCCAAGCCTTCTCGGTCACATAGAAGATTTTGGGGACGACGGCCCTGGCCCAGCTGGGCAGCTTGCTGAGAGAAAACACAACAAGGATGTAGGGTTGAGTGGTGTGTGTAACGCAAACAGACACCAAAGAACACACTGAGAGAGGAGGCACTGAGATACAGAGATAAAGAAAAAAAACAGTTTGAAGGTGTAAAGCCAGAACACAGAGTCCCGCCATCCAAAATGAATCCTGACCTGTTTCATGCGACCACCTTCTCCAGACATCAAATACAGGGGTAGCGTAAACCCGTTGATATTAATGTTGCACCCAACTGGGGCAGGTTTATTAGTTCAGCCAGGAATAAACATTGATTCGATTTGGGAAAACAATTATATCCTTTTTCTTTAAATGTTTGGCGTCATTTGTTGTATGTGTGTTTCTGTATCTCTCTACATCCCTGTTTCTCAGTTAATCAACCCATGGCGTGCTCCCTATCCCTCTCTTTTTCCCTCTTATATATACTCTCTGTCTCACTATCCCTCTCTCTTTACCTCTCTCTCTTCCTTTCCCTCTCTTTCTCTCCGCCCTCTCACTTTTTCCAATGCAGACATACATACTGTGTATTTATACAGTCTGCAGCTATTACATTGTGGCAGGTGGTTTGTGGGCGGTGAGAAAAGAGAGAGGTGGGGGGAGGGGAAAGGGTCCAACAGAGAGATTGCTCAAATTAGCCATCATGTGCACATGCCTGACCTCTTCTCGTCCCTCCCATCCCCCGTCCCGCGTCCCTCCAATGAACACACACAACACACAAACACACAACACACACACACACACACACACACACACACACACACACACACACACACACACACACACACACACACACACACACACACACACACACACACACACACACACACACACACACACACACACACACACACACACACAGAACTTTCTTTAGTTGTCCTCAGCTATTTTCCATTGTTTGGTGGTTGCATCAGATACACACCTTCATCTCACTTAGAGTCTCCCATTGGCATTCTATTAGTAAATGTGCTTCAAACACTCAAATTAGAAAATAAATTAACAACAGCAACAGCTATGATAGTCATACAAATGTATGAGGAATACATACAAATAAATGAGGAATACATGAACTAACCATGTGTAACTGACGCTGGGGTCAGTCTTACTATCCAAATGATAAATGGAACGTGAAGCCACTAAAACAAGATAGGTTCGACAACATACTCCAGTATTTTTGGAAACTTGTTTCACAGATCTGTGACTTTATTGGTCAAGTAGGCATTGGGACATCAGCATAGCTTTTCCATAACTAGAAGGATTCAAATTACACCCCCTGGCTGTTAGCTCCTCGTCCCTGCGGCCTGATTTAGACCTCTATGTATAATACCTATAGGGGTGCATTATGTGGCAAGGGCCGGTTTTACTGTAAGGTCACCATGCACACGTGTTTGGTTGTAAATACACATGCAAAATTTTGTATGCAACACAGACATGCATACGCACGTGCACACACCACAATTGCGCGCACACACACAAATACACAGAAGTGTATTTATGGAGTACTGTCCCTCCCAAAACCACCCCCAACATGTGAAGTCGATCATACAACCAACAGCGAGCAACAAGGGTATTTTCCAGAGACACAGTAGGCACCCTTGCCCCCCCCCCCCCTCCTGATTGGGCCACACACCAGAGGAGATCGGCCCTCTGGCTTAGAGGCCACAGCTGACGGTATTCAATGATGCTCCAAAGCTATTGAAAACACTGCACACTCTCGTCAGGCTTGTGAAAAACATGATATGTGTGTGGCAATGTGTTTGTGTGTGTGTCTGTTTTTTAAAGTGTGTGTGTGTGTGTGTGTTTGTGTGTTTTGTGAGTGTGTGTTTTGTGTATTTCTGTATTCTTTGGTGTGCGTTAGGGGGGGACATATATTATTTATTTATATTAACAGCTGTATACTATTAACCCTGTATGGCTTTGATATGATTACTATCATTGCTGAATGGCCTTCCTCAGGTTAAACCCTTTGTAAAACACAAAGAAATACACACAGCATCAAGCATTATTAACTATTAACTACTAATAGCACTTGTTCTTATTGAAGGGTCTTATAATGACAAGAATGTACTAATTCTAAGTTGTCTAACACCCGTCCCCTACGTTGATTGTCTTCACTCCCTCTCCTTGTGTTTCCCTGATTGTCCTTACTCACCTTAATTCTATTAACCTGTCCCTCGTCAACATTCCCCTTTTTTAGTATTTTACGGTTTCCTTTCCTCTGTGCCAGTTCGTCTTTGTTATCTGAATCAAGTGTCCCAGCATTTTCCTAGTGATATTCATGGTTCCTGGGGCCTCATTTATTAACCATTCTTATGCAAAGATTTGTGCGTAAGGAGTGTGCACGACCATTGCCACGCAAAGAGTTAAATTTCACCAAAATGTACTTATACTTAGGAATGTGTGTAAATAAAAGCACAGCTCTGGCCATTCGTACGAACAGAATCTATTGGTAGAATAGCGATATTATAAGCAAAAAGCTAAGCAATTAAGTGTGTAAAACTATGCATTAAGCAATCAACACCCACATATGTCCTGTGTTTCCATTAATTAGATGATATTACAGCACTACCTCATATTATTTGGTTTAATTCAACCTTGTTTATGAGCATTTCCATTCCATTTCGAGAAGTTTGTTTTTCTTTTGCTGCGCTCTCTTTGCCATTATAGCGGTGAGGGGAAAAACACATTCACGTGGTTGTTAAAGGGATGCGTTGTGTCCTCATCTTCATCTTCAAACCGCTTATGGTACTTAAGCACAGTTAGGATTTATCAAGATAGATTACTTTTGACGTGCATATGATTGCCTTGCGCATGTGTGATGAATACAGATTTTTTTTGTACTTAAGCACATCCTAAATTTCATATGTAAGAGAGAATTAAGAGCCTTCTCTACGCATGGTGGATAAATGAGGACCCTGGTTTCCTGATACATGCCTGTTGACTCCAGACTTCGACTTTGCCTCCTCCATGCCGGATTGTTTGCCTGATCTACGTCTGATTATCTGTGTACCGACCAATTATGCCCATGCCTTCTCACCGCCGGATTGTTTGCCTGAGCTACTTATTTCCCCTGTACCGAACAATCCTCTAGTAAAGACCATTCTCTCCACAACCTTTTGCCTCCTGAGTCGAGCTTTTCAGTCCTTTATCTCTTGTTGCTCACCCAGCCGATAAAAGTCACTTAGGATAAAAAGCCTCTGCTTAAAGACAAAAATGTAATGCTAATAAATGAATGAATTTTATTGAATCTTTCATCTAGTTTGACTGAAAAATAAATGATTCCTCAATCAAACTACTACTTGCGTACTTGCTTACCCGATACTGCATTTTAGTATCAGAGACATTTCCTATATTGGTATTGGTATTGGAACAACTCTAATCAAAAAATTAATATATCTCCCACCATCCTCGGCCATGGAGCATAGGACGTTGACGCGTTGTGACGGCTCTCCCTTTAACATTAGGGATAACTGGGCAGACAACTATCCTTTTACTTCTAGAGATGACTGGGCAGAAAGTATCCATTTAACTTGGTTATAGAGGACAAAGGATGATGACACCAGCTCCATAAAGCTCAGTGTGTTTGCATGCAGGGAGGACATGATACATGTCCCCTCTACACAATCCGGGCATGGATCAAGCTTACTAGAAGCACCGGGATGAAGGCATGTTTGCTGTTTTTGGTTTGTTGATTTTTTGTGGAGATTGTGGATGGTGGTAGGATGA
This sequence comes from Melanogrammus aeglefinus, assembly GCA_900291075.1. Classification (NCBI taxonomy): domain Eukaryota; kingdom Metazoa; phylum Chordata; class Actinopteri; order Gadiformes; family Gadidae; genus Melanogrammus; species Melanogrammus aeglefinus. The sequence goes on from OLKM01000581.1 coordinate 76,153, forward strand.
CAGTTCATGTCCCTCAGGTAGGGGTTTCATCAAAGAAAACAGGAACGTTTGAGAGCACGTGGGCCGCTGATTTAGTCAAAAGTTGAGGCACACCCTGTTTGTGGAGGGCATGATTATATATAACTTCTTTAATACTTTTTAAGGGTTACCGTCGGTGTGACTGATCATTTTTCATATTGTTTCAATATCTGGATAATTTTTTTGTTTTTCTTTTATTCAGAAATCTTTCTACAGTTAACTTTAAAAGCACGTCTGGTGATATATTTTGTGGTACAAATATACCTTGATGACCATTAGCCTTGACCATCTCACCCTCAATTGTTGTGTTTGGGAATAAGATCACTCAGCTACTTACTTACTTACAATTTTGAGAGAGTTGGAAGGACACTGAGATAATAATTATTTATCTCTTTAGTCAGTTAGGAGGAGACACTTAGAGTGCCAAACGATGTCCTTGATATAAGGTAAAAAAAATGCGTTGAATAACAGTATCAGTGTTCTAATAGTGTGAATATTATAATCAAACTGAAATCACTGCAGAGCAACATGCTGATATTTTGTAGTTGGGGAAACAACAGAGTGGAATAGATCCGTCATTGAGATCGACAAACATGACCCTCTGCATGTTGGCATCTGGCGGATGGGGAGAGGGACTCACTTGTTGAGGTAGACCCGCTTCTCTGTGAACTGTCCGAGGCCGTGCTCGGGGTCCTGGAAGGGCTCGTTCTGGACCACCTCCACACCCTCGCCCCGCTCACTCTGCTCATGGCTGTGCTTGCTGATCATGTACAGCTGGCCGATCTGGTACTGGAGTGCAGACAGGAATGCACAGGCAGACCGACAGACAGATGGATGAGCAGACACACACACCAACATACACACAAGCAGACACGGACAAAACAACAGATAGAGACAGATGGATGGGAACACACACACACACACACACACACACACACACACACACACACACACACACACACACACACACACACACACACACACACACACACACACACACACACACACACACACACACACACACACACACACACACACACACACACACACACACACACAAACAAACAAGGATAGACAGACAGGAATACACACACACAAACACACCAGACAGGAAAAAGAGAAACACAAAATACATGTTTCCCTGTTGAATCACGCGTAAAGCTCTGCCTGCCTGACGGCCATAGCCCATATCTCATATCTCCTTCTACTTGTTGCCGTTCACCTGAGATATTCCTTTTAAAGAGGGGGTTTTAAATGGCAGTAAGGTCCACACTTACCAGAACGATACAATTTTAATGATATCTGTTAATATAGAAGCATTAAATAAAAGGCCTAGCACTCGGTCAAACGTTGGGTGCCCCTATTGAGGCGGGTCCAGTACACTGGTGCAATTGGCTGTTTCCTCTGCCCTTGTATTCATATGAGCTATGACAGCAGGCAGCTTATATATCCTTTGTGCTAGTGATGCTACAACATACCATAATCAACCAGCTGTTGCTGTTTGAAAAACCCGGGACACCAACCCTTCAAGAATTCATTGAACTTCAAAGGCAGCTCAATTCAACACAAGGTCAACAACAGCAAATCCCAAAGCCTCTACGGGTAGGGGTTTGCCCTACCCCCTGAACTCCACACTCAAGTGTGGGGGGGGGGGCTGTCACTGATTGCGCTGGCGTTGTCATTCGTTGCACTCCCAAGCAACGGTTGTCATGTGAACAGAAACCGTGGAGACTGACCACTCCACCACATCCCGTTTTGGCTTCAACCCCCACGCAAGTAGAAAATGGCTAACCGGGGCAACGATGGTGACATCCAACCAGTCCAGCACCACGTCAGACTCCTCCTTTACTCTTTACCCACTGGCATAATTGGACCTCTATGTGATCGCCACAGGTGGGTCGCATGAGAGGAATGATGTCACACAGTTTAAGTATTTCCCACTCAGTTATTAAAATAACACAAGCGGGGGCGCGATTTCTAATGCCTGCTTGGGGCCTATTTTCTGTGTGAAGGAAAGGGAAGTGATACACAGCAGCTGGAATAGACCCAAGGGCCATGCAGGATTTATTCTGCAGTTCAGAGAACTTCAGCAAGATAGCCCTGTGTTGAGATGGTGGAACAAAACACACACAGATACAAGCATTAACACACACACAAACACACACACACATACACAACCACATCACCGTCTCCATATTTACAACCTCACGCACAAAATCGACATGCAAACACGCAAACACAAACAGAGAACTACACAACTACATATTATCACCCATATACTGTATATTCACACACTCACATACACACACATACACACGCAAACACACTAACACACTCTTACTCATGCACACATACAACTCACACATGTACACGTACACACATGTACACTGATAATCATACACACACTCAAACAAACACACACACACATTCAAACAAAAACACGAACACACACACACACACAACACACACACACACACACACACACACACACACACACACACACACACACACACACACACACACACACACACACACACACACACACACACACACACACACACACACACACACACACACACACACACACACACCAATCAGGAGATGGAGGGTTAAGAGTCAGATCTCTCTACATTGAACCAGGAAAGAGAGGAATGCAGGGGCAGAAACGTGACAGCTGAATGGAAAACCAGAGGATGGAGAATAGCAGGGTGGTCCCGTGTGGATTCTAGCAGGACATGTTGTTCTTGGAGAACAGCTGTTCTAATCAACAGGCGCAAAGTCACTTAGGACCAGGTAACATTACTGAGGTTAATTTCACCACATACCACATATACACATGCGCACACACACACACACACGCACCACACACGCACGCACGCACACACACACACACACACACACCACACACACACACACACACACACACACACACACACACACACACACACACACACACACACACACACACACACACACACACACACACACACACACACACACACACACACACACACACACGCACACTCATTTGTGTGACCAGGTTTTACAAAACAGACTGTTCATAGATTTTTCACACAAAAATCATGCGTTGTACAAAGTCGTACTTTTGCACGTTGAATGTTGAGAGATATAGTTTTAGAAACTGAAATGGATAAAAGGTTAGAGGGAGAGAGAGAGAGAGAGAGAGAGAGAGAGAGAGAGAGAGAGAGGAGAGAGAGAGAGAGAGAGGAGAGAGAGAGAGAGGAGAAGAGAGAAGAGAGAGAGAGAGAGAGAGAGAGAGAGAGAGAGAGAGAGAGAGAGAGAGAGAGAGAGAGAGAGAGAGAGAGAGAGAGAGAGAGAGGCGTTACAGGTAGAGGGTAAAGCGAGAAACAGTTAAAGGAGGGTGGGTAATGAGAAGGGTTATGGTTGTGGTTAGGGTTGGCCATGTGCAGGTTTGAGCCATGTCCATCTGCAACGGCTGTTACAACGAATTCTGCATCCCACCGAATAGTGTGACCCCAGGGAGCGCTGTTACACATTTTCTGCAACATGCACGAGTTTGAAGCATAGACAGGCATGAAGATGTTCACGAGATTAAAAGGTAACGTTTGCCACGTTTATCAACGATCACTCGGAATGGGTGGATTTGTTTTTTGACACCAGGCACACGTTAAAGTGGCTAAAGCAAAATGGTTGATGTGCCTTTGTGGTGGCAAAAATGATGATACAGATATAAGGGTGAAAAATGTAAATCAGGTTGCTGTCGGGGGCTTCTAACCGAGGCACGCCGTGCTTCTGCTGGAACTCCAGGCTGCTGCCGCTTCAGTTCACTCAGTGCGCAATACTGTCGGCTCTGTGCTCTCGCTCCACAGTGGGCAGCGTGCCCTAATAAATTGGGCTCTACAATTACCCTTACGCTGCATGCGAATCCAGCCAAGTCACTGCAATCACACACATACCTCACATACAGACATTAGCTAATCGTTTATTTCATATTGCAGTAAAAAAACTATTTGGCGTGTTGAATTTGGGAACGTTGAAAACAATTAAGTAGAATTCTTTGACGTTAAATATTTGATTTTGAAATTTTTAACATTGAGAGATTAAGGTGAAAATTATTTGTTTGAAATGTAACGACTTCCAATTCAGAGTCAAAAAATCCGGATACGTTATTTCGATAAACATAAATATTCAGTCCTTAAAATTCAATTGCTTTTTATTTTCAAAATCCGATGGCGCAGATTTACTTTCATACCACTGGCCAAGTTGTCACTTATCACAACTTGTCATTGACTTAGAATGAATGATTCACAGTATTTCTTTTGCATCACGTAACTAAGGAATAATGACAATAAGAACATGTTTTAGAGAGAGAGAGCGAGAGAGAGAGACAAACTATTTGGACTTAAACATGAAAACAATTTTCATTTTGGGCTTACATATACTTTTTTCTGAATATGAATGTGTGCCTGTGAGTGTGTGCAAGCATGCATGTTGTTTATGTTTGTATCAGAATGTCCATAATGTATGTATGTCAATGCGTGTGTGTGTGTGTGCATGTGCGTGTGCGTGTGCGTGTGCGTGTGCGTGTGCGTGTGCGTGTGTGTGTGTGTGTGTGTGTGTGTGTGTGTGTGTGTGTGTGTGTGTGTGTGTGTGTTCAAGTAAATAAGCAGTCCAGGGGACTGTTGATGGGGAAATGCAGTGTGTTGACAGCAAACTGGGGGTATGCAGCTGGTGCAAGTCATAAATTACATGGCAGCGTTGGTACGTGTATGTATATGTGTGTAGCTAAAAAGCATAGAGTTGTGCCTTGCAGTATGTGTGTGTGTGTGTGTGTGTGTGTGTGTGTGTGTGTGTGTGTGTGTGTGTGTGTGTGTGTGTGTGTGTGTGTGTGTGTGTGTGTGTGTGTGTGTGTGTGTGTGTGTGCGTGTGCGTGTACATGTGTGTGCGTGGCTGGCATGTGGGTGTGTTTCTAGTTCTCACATCTGTGCTGATGCAGCGTAACAGAGTGGATGTGAGGCACTTTATTGGCTTCTCCACATCCATTCCCGCTCTCATCTTCTGTTTCTCTGCATGAGCTAATAAAGAGCATACCATAGCACAATTACATGACCTAATGACTGCTAGATATCCACAGCAAATATATTTAATAACATCTGCAATGCAGGTAGATACATATTGTCGGGATAGTTTTCTCTCAGTCCGATTTTACACCAAACTTCATGCTTACCTATGCCATAACCTACCAAGCTAATATTAAGTCCTATTTTAATAACGTCTGTAAAAAGTATATAATAAGCTATTAAGGCTGCTCCTCTTTATAAGGGGAGGCTCACACTCTCCCCTCTCTCCCTCGCCTGTATCCCATCGCAACGGAAACCGTGGGGATGGTGCAGAAAGGCTTATGTAACGTCAGGTCAACATGGATCACTACGGTGTGTGGCTGGTTCCTCTGTTGCTGGGAGCACCGTGTGGGGTCCAGTGGAGCGAGCATATGCACTCTCACACACAAATCGACATTTGCACACATGCACATACACACACACACACACACACACACGCACGCACGCACGCACGCACGCACGCACGCACGCACGCACGCACGCACGCACACACACACACACACACGCACACACGCACACACACACACACACACACACACACACACACACACACACACACACACACACACACACACACACACACACACACACACACAACACACTTGAACGAGTGTACATATCTTTTTGGATGAAAGGGATGTACTTGTAAGTAAAATCTCTTCTATTTATGTTGATTTATTTTGGCTGATTAGGAATACCTTGAGCAATGCTTTGGGAAGGGAACTTTTTTATATCTGATTTTATTTGCCAAGCTTGAGAGAGGAGGCATAAATTGTAATGATATGAAATGTCTGACCACTGCAATGCTACTTGATGAATTGTAATCCCATGAGGGTTGGGCACTTTGTGTGTTTGACAAAAAATATATGACTAATAAAGAAATACAAATAAATATATGCATACACACATATGCACACACATGGACACCACATGCACACACACACTGTTTCTCACACAAACAGTTGAGGCTTGATAAACCCTGATAAAGAATGAATCGGAGAGAGATTTGTAAAAGGGTTGAGTTGCATGACAGGGGACAATAAGAAATAAGCAGAAATAAGCAGCTTGATGCAAAACGAGAGGCATTGAGACAAAAAAATAGATTGATAGTAAAACAGTAAATAGAAGATAAATACAGAAAGAGTTAGATAAAGATATATACTCCTAATATAAGCAAACAAACAACTTTAATACGGTTAATATGTCAGGAGAGGGTGAAGCTGAAGGAGAAGAGGAAGGTTCCAGATATCTTCTGCTTGCCAAAGGGAAGATGGACAGCAAACCAGGCGACTCTTGAACCATCAATAATATGGAAGGATTGATTAGGACTCCCCCCTGCCCCCCCTCTTTCTCTCCGCTTTCTCCAATTTGCCTCTCTCTTTCTGTCTCCTAACCCCATTTCACTTCTTTTTCTGCTGCCCCCCCAAGACACAACCACACACACAAACAAACACAAGCATGCGCACGTACAAACACTCATTCAGGACACGCGCCCGCATGAACGCACAGACGCAAACACAGGCCATCAACACCATTTCATCTCATGATATCATACGCTCTTTCATATAGATATCTCCCTCTCTATTTCTGTATTTTCCACACACTCCCCCTCTCGCCTCCGTCTGACCCTCTTCAAATCTCTCCAACTCTGGTGGTGAAACAGGGTTTGAACTTGAAGCCCTGTTCTGTGAGCCATCCCTTACAAAACTATATAGCTTGTTAAGGGAACCCTTCTCTGTGTTGAATCCCACTCCCTCCCCTTCTCTCTTTATGTTGCTCTCTCCCCATATCTTAATACCCCACCTCCCTCCCTCCCCTCCCTCCCTCCCTCCCCCTCTCTCTCTCTCTCTCTCTCTCTCTCTCTCTCTCTCTCTCTCTCCTCTCTCTCTTCTCTCTCTCTCTCTCTCTCTCTCTCTCTCTCTCTCTCTCTCTCTCTCTCTCTCTCTCCTCTCTCTCTCTCTCTCTCTCCTCCTCTCCCTCCCCCCTCCCTCTCCCTCCCTCCCTCCCTCCCTCCCTCCCTCCCTCTCTCCCCTCTCTCTCTCTCTCTCTCTCTCTCTCTCTCTCTCTCTCTCTCTCTCTCTCTCTCTCCTCTCTCACGCTCTCTCTCTCTCTCTCTCTCTCTCTCTCTCTCTCTCTCTCTCTCTCTCTCTCTCTCTCTCTCTCTCTCTCTCTCTCTCTCTCTCTCTCTCTCTCTCTCTCTCTCTCTCTCTCTCTCTCACAAACACACACACACACAAACCTCCCCAACTCTCTCTGGATCTATCCTCTCTTTTTCTTTCTTTTTTATCCACCCCCACCCTCCCTCCCTCTCTCGTTCTTTCTCTCTCTCTATCCATCCATTTGTTTCTCTTTTTCTCTCTCTCCCTCTATATCTTCTATGTAGACACTAATGACTGTGCCCGCAGAGTCACACGGTTTGAGTGTCATCTCAGAGTATTAGTCATAAAAGTAGTGACGAGTGCTTACAGGGGAAACACTGCATAGAGTTATTATCTCCCACAATAATAAATGAGGTCGATTGTGATGACCAATAATTCGCTATGTTGAAACCCAGCTCTATGTGTTCTTGATTTGGACCTAAGCTTTTTACTTTGTGTGTGTCTGTTTTAATCATTGGTTAAAAGCAAATGCTAAACTAACAAACTCCAAGAACTCGGCTGAATCAAATAATCGTATTAGGTGAGTGCTGCAAGCAGCGCTTAACTATCTTTCTTCTTAGGCTCCATGTTTACATTATTTACTAGGCCTACATTTAGACTTTTGAAATCTGTTTGAATCTTTTCAGTCGATTCAACATTTCTTTACGTTTAATCTATGTGGCTTTATTAAAATGTATTTTCAAGCTCACTTTGCACTACAGCACTCACCGCATTTTCTGCAGGAAATGCATTTTCTAGTTCGTTATTATTCTATTGATTTTTTACGGCTCTCGTCAGCAGATTAATCCGTTTAACCAATCAAATTTGAGTATCTCTATCATAGTCACCATGGACACATTACAAGTTGAAGGACATGGCAGAGGTAACCGCCTACAATATTGACATTTCTCAACAGTGTTCTTATTGCATCCATAGTGGTAAACTACAAACATAGACCTATAATTATCGCTATCTGTTATATATTGATTATTCTTCCCGATAGCAGCCGGGGCTACAAGCCAATGTTCACTTGCACTGCGGAACATGAATAAAGGGGGCTTTTGATACCATGAAGCTGTGTACTTGTATTACAACAGTTTCATTTTGGATACTAACTTTCTATGAAAAAGTGCCTATTTTAGTTATTATCATAATGTCCACTTATCATAATCCCCTAATCCACATACATTCGCTCCATACTTTCTTCGCAATAAATTATAGGTCAGATTGCTTTTATTCTGAGCGTGAATGTTTTTTGAATATCCAATATTTATTCAACAAAAATTTATTCAACAAATTCAACACTGCTATTGAGTTGTGTGATTCTTTAATTGCACCATGAGAATGGTGCTACGTTTTAATAGATTTAACTTTCAGTTTTGAAGTCGGTACATTCCTGGGGGGTTGTCCTTATTGTAAAATAATGCCTGCATACATGCACAAACTTTATGGAACGAGGTAGATACAACCAGATAAACACAAGCAGCATTCACATTTTTTACGATAAAAAACATGTCATTCATATGTCATCAACAAAGACAGCATACTTGCAAAACACAAATGTTTGTATCATACCAAAATATATATCTTATATTTAATATATATATTATAGAGGAGATGGGTGAGGTCTGGTCCAAGTGGTTAGTTTGAGATTACCGTTATTCATAAAAGGTGAAGCATCCTCATCACATTAAGCAAAAATCATAGCGCTAACAGAATGCCAGCTAGCGCTAGATGTTAGCCAGCAGAGGTGGTGACATTTGGAAGGAGACAGGTTCATTGGTTGCCTCTTCGCTCATCACAATGACCGTTATTTTAAGTTAGACTTTAACCGTCAGATAGGTGGATTAAACTGTAACAATGTTCTGCTGTACATTCAATAGTCACATATATATCGTATAATATTGTTTGATATAAAAAATAACCACAATCATTACAGTATTTCGGTCATTAAAAGTCTGTTTTTCCGCTAAATATGTATATCAGCAATACGTAAGAAGGATATATGTAAATAGGTGTATGAAAGGAGAACATAGTTTTCATGGCAACTAACCAATCCCCTATAAACTATTATTATTTTGGCAGTTTAGAATCACTGTTGTCTAAAATGTCCCAATTAAAATGGGACATTTTCGTCATTTGTTAACACCCACCAATGTGGTTGTTGGTGCATTAACAAACAAAACAACAGCATTTTAATTGGGACATTTCAGACAACGGTGATTCCAAATTGCCAAAATAATAATAGTTTATGTTTAATCCATTGACCACATGTATGTATCTGTGTGACCCACCTTTTGAGATTAAAATGAACACACTCATTCAAGCTCCATTGTCGGAATCCACGACACACTTTCTTGTTTGTATTCTTATATAGACACACACACACACACACACACACACACACACACACACACACACACACACACACACACACACACACACACACACACACACACACACACACACACACACACACACACACACACACACACACACACACACAAACACACACACACACAAACATATTGAATGTTCATTAGTGGCTCTCAGTCGTTTAATCAAGCTAGCGAGGCCTCTTGGTGCAGGGAGGCCGTCTGTGTGTGCTTGGAGACCACAGCCTCTGATACTGGACTGGTGATAGCACAATAATGACCCACCAGGTAAGTGTAAAGGTGTGTGTAAAAGAGAGTAATAATTAGAGAAAGAGAAAATATAATAAGCTAAAGAGAGAAAGATTGAAACAAAAGATTTGTGGAAGAATGGATGGATGGGTATATGGATTATGGATGGGTATACGGATGATGGATGGATTGGTATATGGATCATGGATAAATTAATGGCTGGCAGGATAGATGGTTCGATGAATGACTGCTTGACAAAGGCCAGCATAGCCCAATGGATAAATAAATGAGTGTGTTTATGTGTGAAGTGATGAACGGCGGCAGTATACCCATATTATTGTAGCTTAGTAATACAATTAAATTAAAGGATGGAATTCTGTTAGGTACGGTAGACACAAGCAACAGATGCCCGAGAGAGGAATCACGGGGCTCCAAGCAGCTAGGGCCACCTGTACCCATGTCTATACTCTGAGCCTTCAAGCTGGGCCAGGGACACAGACCATCTTGAGCCCACTCAGACACACACTTGTTCTTGTTTTTATTATTCATCCATGAGGTAACATCATGTATTCTCATCATTACCATAGTTTTTCACCGCCTCTCTGAATCAGCTAATTTATCCTAACCCTTTGGCCCCGTTTACAAAGAAACACTGCCACAATAATTATGCACGATACTTCGGAGGAGGCGGCCGAGTTTCCATCCTCGATGGGGGACGCTAGGGCCAACTCATGACTTTCACTCAGAAGCTATGCAATTCATTTTTGTAAATTAACCCTTAACAACCCTTAAATGACCCTTAACATACACTGAGTAATGATTCTGGCACTCTCTGTGGAGCACATGGAGTTGACGTCACAGTGATGGCGACCAGCGCAAGTATTTTCACTGTACAGTAAGTCTTCCATTTTTGTTTGCCCTTGTTAGTTCGTCACTATCTGTTTCCAGTTTGTGAGAAATCTCACCTGCCGTGGCACTTTGTGAGATTAGTTTAGTTTTTTTTGTTTGCCTGATTTTCTGTTTAGCTCTGCAAATATTTTTGGGTTAAAGACCAGCTCTTTTTTATAAACCCAATGAGTCAGCATTGTTTTTTCTGGCAAACAAATTATAGAGGGCCCTGAGTTATTGACATAACATTATGGCCTTCATATATCAATATGTAGCAGGGGGCAAAGAGGAAAGGGAAACAGCAAATTCAGAGAGATCCAGATAATAATTAATGTCACGGCTTTGGTCAGCAAGTGACAGAGAAAAGATTTAACATAGCAAAAGTATGACTTTTAATACAAAAAGAGGTCACATTTAAATTTAAACTACAATCACGCATGCTTTTCTCTCTCTCTCTCTCTCACACACACACACACACACACACACACACACACACACACACACACACACACACACACACACACACACACACACACACACACACACACACACACACACACACACACACACACACACTATGGACAAACAATTGATCATCAAAGAGAATTCTAATCAGATGCGAGCAGCTTGGGTTCCTATGGAAACCGGTGACATTATAGCCTGCCAATTTTTATTTATGCCCTGTCCGTGTTCACACAACTGAACACAGGCATTCAAGTGCGTGAGTTGATTGTTGTCCTCTTTTTTTGCAAGCTCCAGTTGATTATTATTTTCATTTTTTTATTTCACCTGGTGGGTCCTTAATGTCCCTGTGGTCTTCAAATGCACTCATTCAGCCTCAATGCAACAATTGGCCCTCTTTGGCTTGCTTAAACCTTGAGACTCACTGATGAATTTCAAATTTGTTTGTGTGTATGTGTTTGTGTGCATGTGTGTGTGTATGTCTGTCTGTGATGTGCATGTTTGTATCATTGTGTGTCTGTGTGTGCATGTGTCTGTGTGCGTATCTATAAACCCTTGAACTCAAAGTACTAAAAGTAGAATTAAGTACTTATCTATCCATCTATCCAGCTATCGTCATCAAACCTATGTAAACCCCAAACAAGTGCTCTTTGAGCAGATCTAAACAATAACCTCTCCACAGACAACCACCCATCTGCGTGGTTTTATCTTTGGGGGTTAATTGGCAGCATGGGAGCCGCCATAGAGAGCTCCACACACTTTATTCAGCACCTGCCGATACCTGGATTGAGTGTTGATTGTTTTTTGGTGTGGAAACTCGGTAGAATCAAATGGGCTTTTCAGTTGGGGTTCCTCAGCTGCTTGCTGTGTGCATATGTGTGCGCAAGAGAGTGAGAGAGCAAGGGAGAGAGAGAAGAGAAAAACCTAGGCAGCAGCCAGCAGAGGTTTAAGTAGGTGATTGGTAATTTTGAGACAGAAACATTCAAAAAGAGAGAGAGAGAGAGATGAGGAGGGCGAGAGAGAAAGAGAGAGAGATTTTATTTATTTAATATAATAATTGATTTATTATATTTATTTGAATGTATGGAGACTGCACAAGTCACTAGTCATGTTGTTTTTCTCATCACCATCATAACTGTCAATGCTTTGTCAACATTGCTTCTCATTAGATATATATGAATGTGAGTGATTTAATTTATAGAAGTAAAGCTTCATTGGCACGAGTATGAGGAATATGACCACTCAATTTTCTCTATGCCACTATTTTTTCCTTATCTCTTTGGGTTCTTATGTTTGTGTATTATTTTTAATTGTATTCTTATTTATTATAATGATATAATGCATTTATTCATATAATTTATCCTCCTGAACTTTGAACTGCTTTATAAATATTATAATTAGATTGAGTGTCCAGTGGAAACATGAATACAAGGTGGCAAAAAGCTGATAAAACATAAAAAGACAAGCCATGTGACTCATGCTCATGTGATTAAATCTTCCAATCCCTGTATGTCAAGTCATAAATGTACCTACACCAGCCTGAAATGCTTTATCAACACAACCTGATCTCATTACAGCAGTGGATTGGCCAGCTGTATCCCCTACCCATAATGCATCACTCCCGATACTTGTCCCATCTATGCAGATAATACATGCATGACAAGAGGGCCCTGATTCTATTTTTGTTTCTGTTTTGGACCAGATCATGGACTCGATATATATTGACGGTCTGGATGGGAAAAGGGAAGGCAGAGGAAGATGAAGTTAAAATGATGAAGGAGTGGACTAAGTGATGAAGAATGTTTTTGTTGAGGTGCACATACACACACATGGGTAAAGAAAGATAGTGATATTACACACATAACGAAGAGTTAAAAAAGGTGCATCCTTCTGGTGTTGTTGAATTGTTTTTAATAAATTCAAGCTGTTCACTGATCAATGCTTTTTATTAAAAAAAAAAGTAATTCTACCCTATATCTAGTATGCCACTGTTAATAACTTTAATAAATAAATTAAGCATACAAAACATGAACAACCGAATTATAAACTGTTTAATGTAAACCTGGTAAACTATAGATTTAACTAACAAAATCTGTGCCCAAGAGACATGTTTTGCTTTGTGTTTCCATTGCAGTCAATAATAGAGGATAGATACCCTTGTATGTTTGACACAGAGAACAAAGACTTTCTCTGTAAGGTCTGATGTTCCAGCTCTTACTATTTAACAACTGTATCTGGTAAAAGGGCAAACACAAAGCAGAGACTGGGGAACAGCTTTTGCAGGAAAACTATTTTGAGTTTCTACAGTTTCAGTGACTGGAGGCGATGGTGTTTGAACAGTGCAGCTATAGCCAGATGATGGAATGCATCTCACTGTGGGATGGCTTATTTTACTAAATTGCAGGAACCCTGCAGAGGGACTGTGGGTGTGTGAGACACATGACAGCCACACAAGAATTTAAAACACCCATGCTTTAGCACCACATATACTGTACTTGTTGAAAATGCTTTTTTGGGATTATTTCACGCTCTGAGCAAACTCTTGTCAATTTAGGATATCACTGTATTCAGACTGTAATTTTGAGTACCAAACTCTCTGACACTTTGAAGAGATTAAAAGTGTTACTCAATGCAATGATGGTGTTTTAAGATGTAATGCAGGGGTTGTTGGTTTTAAAGCCTTAGTTTTATTTAACCTGTTCAGATTGATTAAGAGGGGGGGGGGGGGGGGGGGTACAAACAGGAAGGAAGTCATGAGATTACCCAGCAAGCCCTGAGTCTACATTGTATAACTGTCCAGATCATTAACTATTGACTTTGCTGTTGATTTAAAGAATGGGTAGGAGTTTAGCAACAAATGAGTAAAAAGTATTTAAAATAAACTCAATCTTAAATTGGAAAATCCTACTTGCGTCAATGGTGTAGCTGGAAAGAAATAGAGAGAGACAGAAACAGAGAGAGAGAGAGAGAACAGGAGGTAAATGTTTTTGGTAGAGGGATGTGCACATTTGATTCCGCCAGACTGAGTGAAGTTTTTCTCATCTTTAAGTACCAGGCCTCCCCCCCGATGCTGAATGTAATGGTGGGCCTCCGCCGGTCCCAGCAGTAATCATAAGTGCAACTACTACAACAGCCCTCAACCCCCCTAGAGCACAACTGGGAGCTATACCCAACGGCACACACACACACACACACACACACACACACACACACACACACACACACACACACACACACACACACACACACACACACACACACACACACACACACACACACACACACACACACACACACACTATATTTTATTCTTTTTCAAAAGAGAGTGTCTGATTGGACTAATATCTGGACCTGTCCTAGGGTCCAGGTATACCTGACCTAGAGATCAATTTATAGAAAAACAGTAAGAGTAAAAACAGATCAGCCGTTTTTATTGAATGTAGGTTAGATTCAGATGTGTTTCTACTGCTTCATATGATATATTGGTTTAAATTTGTTGATACATTTGTTAAAAACATAAACTTGATTTTAATTGGAAGGCAAAAGTACCAATAAAGCATGCTACAGGATTCATAGATAAACCTTGGAGAATGAATAACGTTATTTTGTGTGGTACATAGCAGAGCAATTTTAGTAATCCTCTCCTTTCAGAAACTGCCCACTAAGCCACCATTACACCCATGTTATTGTATTCCTTGACCGAAATAAAGTGTTCGAGACTCAACGTTAAGATGTTTCATGTCCTGGTAAAAAGAATAAATAACCTTCCAAGAGACCTGCAGACAACATCAGTAGTACATTGATGAAACCAACTTGCATCAACTTAATGATCTCGACGCATATCAGAGAGCATTATTTCAGTGTGCTAAATGGGAGGCAGTGGGAGAACTACTGCATTGACATTATATAGGCCTATTACATAACACAAGTCCAACTTGAACTTTATTTATCATCAGCAGTTAAACCTGGACAATAATAAGTATTATAATTGTGTGTGTGTGTGTGTGTGTGTGTGTGTGTGTGTGTGTGTGTGTGTGTGTGTGTGTGTGTGTGTGTGTGTGTGTGTGTGTGTGTGTGTGTGTGTGTGTGTGTGTGTGTGTGTGTGTGTGTGTGTGTGTGTGTGTGTGTGTGTGTGTGTGTGTGTGTGTGTCTGTGGCCTATAGAGTGTGTAAGTTGAAAACATTTAGCTAACTTAAGCCTCTAAATGTGGGAGAGAGAAGGGCAGTGCATGAGTGAGCGAGTGGATGATGGATACGTGTTTGTGTGCGAGTGCCGCCATAGACACATGTCAGATGGATAACAAAAAAAAAGACAGTAATAGATAAATAGATAATAGATAAATATCGGTAATTTATACCACTGTGTTATAAAGTCTCATTTTTCGGCAAATCAATACGCTAGTGAACAGTAATACGGAACACATGTGCAATTTGCACACTTATTTTAAACTGGACCTTTGTTCTCTAACTGCGGACTGTGCTTGAATCTCATTCATACGTTTGTCGTGTTTCAACACCTCGAGGTAAACAATGCCACTACACCACCTTCGGTACTTCTGCAGATCACATAGTGAGGTTGACGCATGCGGTGCAATAGTTCAACGCTGCACTTCTTATTTTTTTTGTTAATGGCTTTACTGTTGACTGAAGCTTTTGGCAGCAATTATAGATATGATAAACATATCACGATACGTTATCGAGGATGCAGACCCAAGTAAACGACCTCTCCAGAGTAAATTAGTAAATACGAAGACATAAAGATCGTAACGTACCTCCTCCACTGTAAGTGGCATACAGATGCGGTATTCTTTCATCAACATACTCCTCGTGCAGTACTTCTGCTCCTTCAAAATAGGGAAAGCGGCGTTTTTGGAGTGGAGTTCACTTTCACATTTAGCGATGGTCCAAAGATCCAGTGTCCGGGTTGTCTGCCACAGCCAGCAGCGGCCACCTGGTATTTCAAAATATATGTCTAACAAAACGGCCAGCAGTAGCTCTAGAAAATGTTCCGCCTGGCCCACTCGAGTGAAAGCGCGATATTTCGTTGCCGCGAGACAAATGAATAGGTTAGCCTAATCAAACATACACAAGGGCAGCCAAAGTAAACAAGATAGGACAGGTCGTCGTGTAAAGTGTTCCGGATTTGTTTGTGTTCAATAAATGGTAGGCTACCCGTCGTGGAAGTTGGGCAGAATCACAACACACAATGGTTAGTCCACACGTATCCCGTGTTTTATCGAAGCTGAAACGAATGTCCCTCGCAGCATTGCAACGGTTTCGTCCCCAGGACGAGTTTAACTATCCGCTCGTCCAGTTGTGTCCCACATCAATGCTAATACTTTACAATTTTGAAGTCGAAATCAACGGTTCATCCTTCTCCCAACGTCCCACCGTGTTCCGCTCTGTGTTGTATCTCGTGACTCGTCTCGAGAGTTGTGTGAAGTGATGTTCCTTATCTATCCCCTCGACCGCGAGGCGCAGCACGCGCTCACATCGTTTTGTTGGGTATTTCTATTCATAGCCCGGGGATAACCGTTGTTCCTTGACCCTGGAAGTGTCTCATGAAACCCAATAATAAACCGTTGGAAAATACTTTGAGAGTGTAAACAACACACCTGGTGGCGTAAATCGGTATAGTGACATGAATATTGGACATAACTATTGTTATTTTGGCACCGTTATAGGCTTATATCGCACGCTATCATTGTAGGATGTACGACTACACTTAGGCTATACGTATTTAATGATAGTTGTTACAGCTTCCGAGCATCCAGAGCAGGTCGTTTGTCTCTTTGTGGTAGGAAGCTGAATTAGGCCTACTCGTCACCATAAACGATTGCGCTTTTTTGACATCAAAGTGTGTGAAACTGGGATGCGTCGGTAAACAAGGTCGCTGACCATGGTTCTGAAGTCGCGTTATGTAAAGGCATGTTCCCTCATTGCCGGAAATGCGCCGTTTTGCTAAAATGCATTAGCATGGCATCATAATTCAATGAATCACGTTTGTATTGTTCATGGTTGTCTTTTATATTGTTTTGGTGAACATACACAGTGAGCGGCGGAGGTAAACAATGGACTCTAACATGCAGTACGGCGTTTCCAACGCTAGATGTCAGAGGTTATGTGCTCAGGGGCATCAGGAAAGATCACGCGCCCGAAGGTCAGCAAAGGTTAGCCATCTTTATAGAAAATATGCACTTTATTTATAGAAAATACATGGTTCATTAGGCCTACAATGGTAAAAGCTCATATGACAGACTACACCTTTGCAATGTTTGATTCTGAAATAAGAACCTACATTTTATAACAGTGTGGAGAATGAACCATGAAAGAACGAGACAGATTGACGAGACATTCAAATATTTGATTAATCTGGCATGACAAAGAAAGTACAAAGACAGCGTGCATTTACCATTTCACTGATATTGTATTATCGTACACTCGCTCACTAAGCCTCTTCCCTCTTCACCACTCACAGTCAGTGAACAAAAAGCGAGTAAGCGACTAGTGGGTTTGGGAGGAGTTGAGTCTGAGAACGAACGAGACGAACAAGACGAACAATAGAGAAGAATCAGTTTCGTTCGTTCTTGATAAAGATTTGTTCATTCAAACTGATTCGGTCGCAAACGAACCATCACTAATTCACACACTCCGAGAAGTCATGTTAACCGCTTTGATAGCCAAACTTGTTTGGTATGTGTACATTGTTGGAAAAATACTTTTTTAAAACAAGAAAAGCCTACAAAGTGATTACTGATTGAGATTTATGGAACTGTAATGAGGTCCCAGGGGCCTCATTACAGAAACCTCCTAACTCTGAAATCCTATCCTATCTTGAGATAGGAAGGCATTTATCATCTCTCATCATCTCATTCTCATCTTCATCCGCTTATCCGGGGTCGGGTCGCGGGGGCAGCAGCTCAAGCAGGGGGCCCCAGACTTCCCTTTCCCGAGCCACATTGACCAGCTCTGACGGGGGGATCTCGAGGCGTTCCCAGGCCAGTGTTGAGATATAATCTCTCCACCTAGTCCTGGGTCTTCCCTGAGGTCTCCTCTCCACTGGTCGTGCCTGGAACACCTCCCAAGGGAGGCGCCCAGTGGGCATCCTTACCAGATGCCCGAACCACCTCAACTGACTCCTTTCTAAGCAAAGGAGCAGCGGCTCTAATCCGAGCTCCTCACGGATGACTGAACTTCTCACCCTATCCCTAAGGGAGAAGCCAGCCACCCTCCTGAGAAAACTCATCTCGGCCGTTTGTACCCGTGATCTCGTGCTTTCGGTCATCACCCATCCCTCATGACCATAGGTGAGGATAGGAACGAAGATTGACCGATAGATCGAGAGCTATGCCTTGCGGCTCAGCTCTCTTTTCGTCACAACGGTGCGGTAAAGCGAACGCAATACCGCCCCCGCTGCTCCGATTCTCCGGCCAATCTCACGCTCCATCGTACCCTCACTCGCGAACAAGACCCCGAGGTACTTGAACTCCTTCACTTGGGCTAAGGACTCATTTCCTACCCGGAGTAGGCAAACCACCGGTTTCCTGCTAAGAGTCATGGCCTCAGATTTAGAGGTGCTGATCCTCATCCCAGCCGCTTCACACTCGGCCGCCATCCGATCCAGTGAGTGCTGAAGGTCACAGGCCGATGATGCCATCAGGACCACATCATCTGCAAAGAGCAGTGATGAGATCCTCAGTCCACCGAACTGCAACCCCTCCCCACCAAGACTACGCCTCGATATCCTGTCCATGAATATCACAAACAGGATTGGTGACAAAGCGCAGCACTGGCGGGGGCCTTTTTCTTTGCAACATTTCTTAACCTGTGCTCTCTCTCCACAGATTGACCCGAGGCTTCCCTGTGACGCAGCAGACGCAACTTCCGGGTAGCCAGCTTGGTTTGGATAGCAGGACGCTTAGCGTCGTCCTGCTATCTTGGTTTGTATCTAATTTTGCATCAACCACGGTAAGCATGGATTCCGGCTGTTCTTGTTCTTGCTCTGCGTCTCTCATGGACAAGATAGCTCTGTTAGAGAAACGTATATGTCAATTGGAGGATGAAAGGGTAACGAGCATAAAGAAAACGGATATTCCAGAAAGTATCGAGAAGAGACCCGCCAGGCGTACTCGGAGAGCTAACGCTATTATTAGCAGTGACTCCGTCAAGGCAATCCTGTCGGCAGCACCGCTTGCGAGGCAGGTTCCTGTCAGTACCCTGCCTCGCAAGTCTTTCTCGGGGGTAAAAACGCTAGTCATAGGCGACTCTGTCACACGTAGAGTTAGACTACATTCGCCTGCGAAAGTTATTTGCTTACCCGGGGCCAGGGCTCCCGACATTGAAGCTAAACTCAGGGTGCTGACTTGCGGTCAGACCACTTGTGTTAAATCCGATGGTGTCAGATCCGATGCACCAAACACCGACACTAGTTTAGACAACATTATAGCACATGTCGGCACCAACGGTGCTAGGTCGAGACAAACTGAGGTCACAAAAAGCAACATAGCTAGGCTTTGTGACTTCGCCAGAAAGATGTGTCGGCATCGATTAATTCTTTCTGGCCCTCTACCCGATAAGGGCAATGACGAGCGGTATAGTAGATTATTGTCTCTAAATCGCTGGCTGGCACGATATAGTTCTGAGCAGGGCTTTGGTTTTGTTGATAACTGGCCCTCCCTGTGGGGTCGCCCTGGCGTGCTCATGAGAGACGGCCTACACCCTACTGGGTTAGGCGCCTCAATTATGTCAAAAAACATAGATAGAGGTCTTAGCCAGGCGTGACTCATCCACCCACAGCACGCTGGGTTGCAGGAGCTTAGTAAACCTGCTAGCAACATGATAGTTTATGTTGCAGAGTCTAGAACAGCTGATGTGTTAGCTGAACCAGTATCTATCGCACCAATCTTTTCAGAGCTGAGTGTTAACCGGACTCCCTCTGAAAATCAGGTTTTACCTATATGTACGGTGGTGCGGCCTCACGCTGTCTCGAGGTGTATAACCCGCAGGCGAGGGCCGCGACCAGTACGTCGAAACCGCGGCATCCCCATGACCGCCTTAGAGCTGAGTGTTAACCGGACTCCCGCTGAAAATAATAAAATGGAAGCACTCAAAATAGGGTTCATGAACATAAGGTCGCTTTCATCTAAATCGCTCTTGGTCCATGATCTAATTATTGAAAATAAAATGGACATACTGGGCCTCTGTGAAACCTGGTTAAAACCAGATGAGTTTCTAGCCCTAAATGAAGCTACTCCACCCAATTACGTTAGCACCCAATTATCCAGAGAAGCTAAGAAAGGTGGTGGAGTAGCCCTGATATACCTCAGCTCCCCGAGAAGAGAAACGAGTTCCAAACTCTTTCGTTTTGGCTGTAGTATACCGTCCCCCAGGACCGTATTCACTCTTTATTGATGAGTTTTCTGAGTTTGCAGCTGATCTGGCTACATATTCAGACAATATTTTGCGAATTGGAGATTTCAACATTCATGTGAATAACCCATCTGATGCCCTCGCAAGGGTTTTTCTGTCCATTACAGATACGCTTGGCTTCAAACAGCTCGTCCAGCACCCAACCCACATCGGTGGAAACACGCTGGATCTCGTTTTGACCCGTGGTGTAGATATTTCACAGCTATTGGTCTCTTCCTACACCTCAGCTTTATCAGACCATTTTCTGCTCACTTTCCAGGTGGTGGTATCCTGCCCCTGCGACGATCAGCAAGCTACTTTCAGCTGTCGCCACATCACACCTGCAACTATTACAGCAATGGCAGATAAGTTACCTGGTTCACTTGCACCTCTTTGTAACTATAGTGGTTCTGTGGAGTGCCTTACTGTTGACCTCAACATTGCCTTGTCTGCTGCCATCGATTCAGTTGCTCCGCTCGTAATTAAAAAACGAACATTGAAAAAACCAGCTCCCTGGTTTAATGCAGAAACGCGCACTCTGAAAAGAAGCTGCAGGATCCTTGAACGCAAATGGCGCTCGACTAAACTTGAGGTCTTTCATCTTGCATGGCACAACAGTCTGCTCATCTATAAGGGTGCGCTGACTATTGCCAGGAACGCCTACTTTTCCAGTGTCATCAACCTGAATAGAAACAATCCCAAGTTTCTGTTTGACACGGTGAAGAGTCTCACTCAGAAACAGACTCAGACCACAGGCTCCTCGATCGTGGCAGGTGAATTCATGGATTTCTTTGAGAAAAAGATTCAATCAATCAGAGAGGATATTGATGCCTGCCGTGCGGCCTGTCCTGTACATCCTGTGGGGCAGGATGGGGAGTTCTGACGCAACTCTCTTGGAGTTCAAGGCAATTCCCCTGGTGGAACTTGAAAGGGTGATAAAGGCATCGAAGCCAACAACTTGAATGTTGGATCCTCTCCCTTCCAACGTTCTTAAGGAGCTTCTTCCCACAGTGGGGCCTGCAATCCTCTCGCTTTCAACAGGAATTGTTCCTTCTAATTTCAAGGCTGCGGTGATAAAACCGCTACTCAAAAAGCCTGGCCTAGATCCTGAACTAGTCAGAAACTATCGACCTATATCGAACCTACCCTTCCTGTCCAAGGTACAGGAAAGGATTGTAGCAAAGCAAATCGTCGATTATCTGACAAGGAACAATCTGTTTGAACCTTTCCAGTCGGAGTTCAGGATTTTCCACTCAACTGAAACTGCTGTTACAAGAGTTGTAAATGACATCCTTCTTGCCTTGGATAAAAATACAAGCTCAATGCTTGTGCTGCTGGATCTAAGCGCTGCGTTCGACACTATCGTCCACAGCACTCTTCTTCACCGTCTTGAGCGCTATGTTGGTTTCGGGGGTACAGCTCTTGGTTGGCTTCAATCCTACCTCACAGATAGAACCCAATTTGTGCTTCATGAGGGTTCAGAATCAAAGCATTGCAAATTACGCTTTTATGTACCACAAGGGTCAGTCCTTGGTCCATTACTTTTTGCAATCTACATGCTTCCTTTGGGCGACGTTATCCGCAGCTTCGGAATTAGTTTCCACTGCTACGCGGATGACACCCAGCTCTTCATTCCTGTAGATTCCGGGAACTCGGCCCAGAATTCAGAGGGTTTGAGTCCTGGTCTGGCTGCGGTGAAGGGCTGGATGTCACAAAACTTCCTACAGCTTAACACCGGGAAGACAGCTGATAATTATCGGCTCGAAGCGGGACCGGAGAGAGTTTGAGGATGTCTCACTGTGGTTGGATGGCCTCGCCATCCCACAGAGTGCGTCTGTCAAAAATCTTGGTGTCCTGTTCGACCCTCAACTGTGCTTTGACCAACATGTGAGAAGTATAACTAGAATTGCCTTTTTCCATCTGAGAAACGTTGCAAGAATCAGACCAATGTTATCTGCAGTGGACGCAGAGACACTGATTCATGCATTTGTTTCGTCAAGACTGGATTATTGCAATGCACTGTTCTCGGGATTACCGAACTCTACCACAAAAAGTCTACAGCTTGTACAGAATGCTGCAGCTAGACTGCTGACCAGAACGAGAAGGTTTGATCATATCACACCTATTCTCGCCTCTCTGCACTGGCTACCAATAACTTTCAGATCAGACTTTAAGGTGCTACTGCTAACCTATAAAGCCTTGCATGGATTATCTCCATCCTACCTGAAGGACCTGATCATTCCTTATAGTCCTTCTCGGTCCCTCCGGTCTTCGGGAGCTGGCCTGCTTTCACTGCCAAAGGTTAAAAAGAAATCAGACAGAGAGCATTTGCCTATCGAGCCGCCTTCCTATGGAATAGGCTGCCACCAGTGATCAGGGAAGCTGACTCTGTGGAGCTATTCAAAGGAAAGCTCAAAACGCACCTCTACAATCTTGCATTTGGAGCATAGGACTGTGAAAATGACAGATGCGAGGTGAAGACCAGTCTGTTTGCTTGTGCTTTTGTAAATACAGTATACAATCCCACTATGTACTTTTCCGTTCTAATTCACTATTCTGTCTGTTCTAACGTGTTGCGGTGACTGGACTGGATGCCTGGACTCTCCTCATGGTTAACCGGCCAGAACCCAATCACCATTTTAATATGATGTGCATGTGTTACCTGTATGTCAATTATGGCACCCATTGCACTCCTGACCATCCCTGGAAGAAGGGATTCCCTACTATGCGTTTCTTCTCAAGATTTCTTCGTTGCTAATTTCAAGGGAGTTTTTTCTTGCCCCTGTGGGGGCTTGGGTAAGGGGGGTGTCATAAATATTGAGCTTGTTAAGCCCTTTGAGACTGTAATGGTGATTAAGGGCTATACAAATAAAATTGAATTGACAGTATTTGTGAAAGTTTAATAATGATAATAATAATAATACATTTAATTTAGAGGCGCCTTTCATGACACCCAAGGTCACCTTACAGAGCATAAAATCATCATAAATCGTTAAAAACAGGAAATTGTGGAAAAACAACAAAATCAAAACAAACAAAAAATCAAGACAGTGATCAGTTGTGTGCGAGTTTGAACAGGTCCGGGTGATGTTGTGAATATGGGGTGTGAATGAGAGGGTGTTGTCCAGGATGACGCCGAGGCTCTTGACTTTGGAGGAGAAGGGTACTGGGAATCCATCGATGATTATGAGTGGAGCTGGGGTGTGTTGTGATTTGGTGAGGGTGGATTTGGAGACGATGAGCAGGGCCTCGGTCTTGGTTTACTCGGTTTACTTACTATCCATCTTATATCTGTCATATATAAAGTAGGTCATGGCATAAGTCAGACTGCCTACAATTTCCCTGTATTTTTCCGGATTTAACACCTTATTGTTGCTGCCCTCCTCCTTGCTGTCACTCTCCACCTTTAGCTCACATTGGGTAGATCCAGGTTTATGGTCTTACATTCCAAACTTTCCCAGAAATTTTAGGATGTACCTTTTTTATTTCGTTTCCCTCTTGTTCACACTCAATGCCCAAGAAGCATGATATTTTCCCCAAATCCGTCATTTTCAATTGGATTTCATAGTGTCTTTGAACTGTTGACCAGATCATTATTGCTAGCTGCGATGATAAAATCATCCACCCAGATTAATACAATGATGATTGGTTTGCTTTCTGTACACAGTGGTCAGATACATTTCATACAAAGTTGTTTTCTTCTAAATGATCATTTAGAAGTTTGTATCAGTTTCTTCCGGATTGTTTTAATCTGTAAATGGATTTCTTTAGTTTGTAAACAATTTTTTCTCCCGTCTCTGATGTCTTTTGAAAACCCTGTGGTTGTTCTAAGAAAATCTCTACGTCTTTTAGAGCATGGAAGTATGCCGTTTTCACAACAATCTGATTGACTATTAAGTCGTTTTGAACTGCTACATGCATTAAGGCTCTTCTTTTCCTGTTTTTTTATCGGTTGTCTTTGTGTGTTGATTTCTTGTTGTGTTATATGTTATGGGCGATCTCTTCTGCGTCATCTAATGGAGATCCAAATAAAATCCATAAATCATATCTATCTATCTATCTATCTATCTATC
This sequence comes from Melanogrammus aeglefinus, assembly GCA_900291075.1. Classification (NCBI taxonomy): domain Eukaryota; kingdom Metazoa; phylum Chordata; class Actinopteri; order Gadiformes; family Gadidae; genus Melanogrammus; species Melanogrammus aeglefinus. The sequence goes on from OLKM01000581.1 coordinate 100,865, forward strand.
TATCTATCTATCTATCTATCTATCTATCTATCTATCTATCTATCTATCTATCTATCTATCTATCTATCTATCTATCTATCTATCTATCTAGCTATCTAGCTATCTAGCTATCCATCTAGCTATCGGCTGGATGGATGTCAAACATCCTGCTAGGACAATTGCCTGTCCTGGTGGTAGATAAACAATAATGCATAATGCCTACCATCGAAATAGGTTACATTACATACATACTACACACTTTAATATACATATAGTATATATTAGTGAATATAACTCGTACATACCATCCATCTTTTTCCCACACACTCATGAAATGTGTTACTATACGGATAACTATAGTGTTTTCATATCAAAAATAATGCTCTCATTATAAAATAGTTGTATTATGAGGATTCATAGAATAATATATTAGATAAAACGTCCCGTTTAGACTCTAACTCTCACTCCCACATCTAGGCATACCCCACACCCCCCGCCTTGACAGCAGACACCTCACTGTAGGCCCTAGTGTTCCGCATCACGCACCTGCAGACATCCTGATAGCACCGTGAAGGACAGATATTTTTTATTCTTCTCTATTCCTAGTTCTCATCATGGATCCCACAATCTGCTTTTTACAAACACACCCCACACCCCCGTCTTGAGAGCAAACACCACACTAGGCCCTAGTGTTCCGCATCACGCACCTTTAGACATCCTGATAGTAACACAAAAGCCAGATACTTTTTATTACTCTCTATTCCTAGTTCTCATCGTGGATCCCACAGTCTGGCCCCCACCAGAATTTTGGAACAGATTAACCCAACCTGTTAGCGAACACACACACACACACACACACACACACACACACACAACACACACACACACCACACACACAACACACACACACACACACACACACACACACACACACACACACACACACACACACACACACACACACACACACACGGCAATAACACTACTTATGGTCCAAGACACTGTCCACACAGGAAGTAAGCACGTTCAAAAGTACCCCATTTTGGGGGGTGGTATTTACTACTAATGTGTCCCATTGGAGCTCTCTCTGGCACATTTGGGCGCTTCTGTTTTATAGAAGTACATTGGTTCCATAGTCCTTAATGTTATCCTGCATGTACGGCCAATCAAACAAAACTCAGCCAGTTCCCCAACCCACCTATGCCCAACAGCATGGAGTCTGGCTGTGCTAAGGACATTCGTCAACGGATTATTTTCCGTATAGACAGTAAAGGTCGGAGAGAGATTTCAGGAGTGGAAGTGGTTATTCCTCTCAGCAGGGGTCAGAGTTCTTGAGCCATATCCAATGACACAATGCTTGTTGTCTTGCCATTGGGAAAAAACAGCAGCAAGACCCTCATTGGATGCATCTGTTTGCAACATGAAAAGGAGGTCGAAATTTGGGTAAGCCAGAATGGGAGGGTGAGTCAACATTTCCACCAAATTTCAAGTACACTCTGGTGTTCTGCTCTCCCTTTGTCTCTCTTGAGCTCGACAACAACAAGGTCGTCGCGAGCCGAGAGAAATCTTGGATGAAGGAGCATTAATACCTAATAAATCCCAAAAGGGAGTAGACATCTCCGACTGTGTGAGGTGTCCTCTCTTTCAGGGCTAAGACACCATCCAAGTCCTGTGGATCGAGCTTGACTCCTTCTCTAGACACCAAATGGCCAAGGTAGCGAACTTCCCTCTTAAGTAACTCACACTTTGCTGATCGGAGTCTGATACCGTTGGCTCTCATGCGGCGAAGTACTTGTCTAAGTTGTTTCAGGTGGTCTTCAAATGTTACTGAATAACAGAGCAGATCATCAAGGTAAGGTATGCCGCATTCATCTCTGATGTCTTCTAGTACAACCTCCATACATCGCTGGAATGCTGCAGGTGCATTAGTCAGTACAAATAGAATCCTTATCCATTCATACAACCGCCACGGTGTAATGAAGGCTGTCAGGTGTCTGCTCTCTTCGCTCACGAACCCTCTGTGGTATGCACTGCCTTGATCTAGAATGGAAAACTAGTATTGCCCCCAAAACTGTCAAGCAGGTCTTAGATTTGTGGCAGTGGATGGTTATCAGGGAAGGTCTTCTGGTTTAGACCTCTGAAATCCATGCAAAGGCTCTGAATCCTTTTTGCGGACACACACCACTGCTGAGGAGACTTTGCAGATCCACCCTCGGTCGAGGAGGTTCTGTACATACTCTTTAACCTCCTTCTATAAAGGCTTTGGGATTGAGTTATAGAATTTCTGGACAGGGGTGTTCTCCACAACATTAATCATTGGGTATAAGGCCCATATCTCCCTCTCCTCTTGCAAAAACATCAGACTCCTCGTGTAAATTTGGCATACAGCCTCCTGCTGCTGCTCGTCAAGATGATCCAAATTGACCTGAGGGTGTCCTTTTTAATTTGAGTGTGACTGTGTCGAGCTATCAGCATCAGCTATACTGCTGAGTGTGCTTATCTGGGCGGAGCACAGTTGGGTGTCACTGGTAGGGTTGCTTGATTGCTGTGGAGACCCGAGTTGTATTGGCTTGGTGTCAATTATTGCCTCTATACAGATCTCTAGGGCAGGAAGATCATGTTTCATGGGGTTGTGTACTGGGATTCTAACTGTTTTGAAAGAACCTGTGGTCACATCCACTAGCACTAGAAATAGGTCTAGTCCTTCTGGCAAGACACCCCCAGAGTTTGGTTCAAACAGCATTGTCCCTGCCACTGACCTGGACGGGAAATTACATTTCACTTGGCAGATTGGGCCACTTGGAATTGTTAACCCTCTTTTCCCATTCTTTGATGGTTGTGCACCCAGGCTCTGTTTTGGTTGAGGCAAAGTTTGGGCTGACGGCTCAGTTCAGGCTGAAAGCTCTGCTTGGACTGGACCAAGCGACTGGCGACTAAGACTAGCGCTTCAGCTGTGTTTGGATTGAGTTGCATTGTCTCTGCTGGTAAGTCATTCAAATCAACACTTCCAATATGATTTCTCCAATAACATTGAAACCAATCAAAGGGCCAATTGTGCAGCGCTGACTTACAAGCATACGTGCATATGTGCAGGCTAAACATCCATGTTTTGCACTTCTGTTCTAAACCAGTATTTCTGCCTACCCTTAAAAAGGTAAGTCAGACCCATTAGCAGCAATAATTTGGAGTGGGTGGTCTGGGAGTAACTTGTCTATGGACTTGGTTTCCAGATGTGGTAGTTGTGTTTCAAGTCAAGACTTTTCAAGGATAGTAACCTGTCCTCCACCATCAAGTAGCATCTGAGTTTTTACACCATTAAGGTAACATGTGACATTTCCTACCATAAGGTTGGCAACATGACTTCCTCTTCTTACTCTGGATTTTTTTGACGCCCTGCTACTGATTGGAGTTTAATTTTTTAGTGAGGCTATTGTGACTTGGGACTCATGTTTGGTTGCGGTCACTGGGAATCCCTCCCAAGTGACCTCTTTTAGTTTTTTGAAGACTTATGGGTAGCTAGGCAGCCAACAGCACTGTAACCCACTTTGCCACACTTGATACAGTGCGTGCACATGACAATCCCTTCGGCTATGCATGTCCTGCATGTCCCTCTAGGTACTGATGACCGCAACCAACCAGCAGATGTTCTTTGTGGGGTATTTACAGTCTCTACGTTACTTAAAACATGGATAAGGACTTTTTTCAGACCCTTGGCGAGAGCTGAGAGTTTGAGGATAGCAGTACGGTTGTCTAGGACCTCTGCTTAAGTATGCAGGATACTGGCTGGGGTCTCAGCTGGAGCCTGTGCTGCTGTTTCCCCCCTTGTTGTGGAGCATTTACAGTAACTGTAAAAAATGTTTGTGTCTGACCCAGTCGTATTTTTCTCTCCACCTCCTCACTAACTAATCGTGTCATGAGATCTAGGATAAGATCTTCAGTTGTGCTCATGTTGGCAATGTGAGGTTGAATGTCTTGCCTAAGGTAGGAGTATTTTTCATTCAGGTCCTGATAAAGCGAATGGAGGAACACACCATGGACAAGTTTACTGTCGTACTGGAACTCAGAATAACTCTGCTTTGCAGCAAATATGACTCGATGTTTTAACCCTATTAACCGGTAAATTAATTCCTTTTCCTTATCCTGTTGTTTTGCCTGACTAAGTTCCTGAAACAACTCTGCACTACTCTTATCTCCCAAGTGGGCTCTGAAGAACTGTTTAAGCTCAGCAACAGTCAAGTTATCTTTGGTATTTAGTATGTTTTAAAGGTACCAGGCTTCATCATCTTTAGGACAGCACGAATCACTTCTTACTCAGAAAAATTCTCAGACAGTTAACTAACCCCTCTTCAATCTGTTAGAGTGTTATAACTTCAGAATCAGAATCGGTAATCTGCCCACAATGTAGTTCCATCTCTCTATGTGGCAAAAGAGCTTCTTCATCATGCAACTGTTTCAGTTCACTCATGAGGTCGTTGAAGAAGAGCAGATGACTCATACCTTTGTCCTCTAGACTTCTAAACTGGTCACTGTTCAAAACATCCCTAACGAAGTCAAAGAGTTCCAACTCTGTCGAATTTTCTCCTGGCACCTCTTCCTCGACCACATCCTTGATGGCATTAGCAAGCTTGTCAAGAGCATCTGTGTTGACTGAGCTGGTCAGCTGGATGAGCTTCCGCTGAATCTCTCTGCGCAGATTTTTTACAGCAGACGTCTCTGGGTCTCTGAAGTCTGTCGTCACACTCGTTGATGCACGAGTGGTGACTGGTGATCAGGTTCAGATGTACCGATTAGCTCCCCTTTGATTTAGAAGCTAATCTCGGAAGAGCCCCCAAAATGTTGCCCCTTGACTGAGTGGTAGCCAAGAGGGTGTGTTGCCATAAAATCTGTTGTCTGTTGTTTCAGAAAAAAGAGAAATGAAACAAAGCTTTCATTATTCTCGGTCGCAGGATTTATTCTGCACCATGCCGTGTTCTTTTTGGAAAAAAGATTGCAGAGTCAGAATCACTTGTCTCTCCCTTTATTGGGTAAAGTTTCCTTTTGGTATCTATGAAGCCAAAGGAGAGGAATTGTATAAGCACGCTAGGAGATATGCTTAGGAGGACATCAGATGGATGCGTTACCTGGAGCGTTCTAGCCCCCTGGGCCTGGCTATGGGTTGTGACTTTAATAATGGGCAGACGTGGACTCCGTTATCTGCTCTGATTACTTGAGCATGGTGCTGAGCTCCCGCCTCCTGGGTACCCGTTCGTGTATTTGGTGCTCGTCCCTTGTGTGGATGTTACAACTTTGTTTGCGGCTTGGTGCTGACCTCTTGTGGCTATGTGCAGTTATTACAACTTGGTTTTTGGCCTTGAGTGTCTGGGTTTCCCAGACACCTGCTGGTATCTCCAGAATTGATACGTGTATGAATAGGTCCTTGTATAAGCTGGACGCTTCCCTAGACTTTGACGTTTATCCTTATAACATTGAATTGACAGATGACGACTGACATTAACTTTTGACTCCAAAGATATGTAACAAAAAGGAAAAAATATATATATACAATATATTTTATTATTCGAGATGGAGCTCTGGCTTAAAAAATTCAGAAAGGAAAAAAGGTGGTAGGGAGGAAAAAGAAATAGGTGGCGCTAAGGAGTTGAGGTTGAAAAGAAAAAAAAAGGCGCAAAATTAAGCAACCTTTTCCATTGGAAAGCCAAGGTTGATGCACCTGTCAGCGAGACCAATGATGCATGAGGACACAGGACACAGCGGCATAGCTATGACAGGTGCACTAGAGGGCATGTTTGCAATATAATAATGATTTTTGATTTGATTTGATTTATATCTAGTCAAGACACTAAAACAGTAATCCAAAGACATGCAAAATGCAAAAGTTAAATACTTATTTCAAGCATGGTCCTTGGTGTTACACACAAGAAACAAATAGACAAGAATCAGAAAAACACAGACTAAAAAATTCATACAGCAATTAAACAGTAAACCGTACATACAGAAATGTCGATATTTACACGTGTCCTTTACAACATTGTAATTGAATTGAGATATTATATCTCAAAAATCAAGTTCAAGTGTGCAGTTACTGTTTAAATACAGTATGCAAAGTGTTAAAGTTAAAGAATTATAGTCTCTAATTTTAGGATTATTATTGTTGTTATAAGTCTAGTCCAGTGACTATAGTGGCAGAGATGCTGAGACAAAGGGTTACTCCAGGCATGACGGTGAGGAGAAGGACGAGTATCTATGGAGCACAAACCAGCAAAGAAACAGTGAAATGTACAAGGGCAGTATGCAGGGTTTGATAGGCAATTGTTTTATGAATAGAAATAAAAACACAAGATTATGTTTGAAGTAATAAAAATAAAAATAAATTAAAAGAATATCTAATATGGCAGATGTAGCTCTGTAGGCAACCCAGGCAGAGTCAGGGTCCAGCAAAGAGGAAGCTGAGCTAGTTAAACACCCAGATGAGGATGAGGGATTTCCTTTTTTTGTACACCCAGCCTAAAAATGATTTGCCACAGTTTTTAACTTCCACCCTCAACAACCCCCCCCCCCCCCCAGAAAAGGTGTTGGCATCTATGAGACGAAAAATGGTATTAACAGAAAGTGGCTCATATACTATTGAAGAGACAACTCTCTGTACTGTTCAGTATGTTTGGCCTATGCAAAGCCATCTGACAGTGACAGCACATTTATAAGGGGGGGGGGGGGGTGTGACAGCCCGGAAGCATGTTCATCAGTCCAAGTCCAAGTCCATAGTGATAGTGCAGAGGCATATTTTATAAAGGCCAGCCACGCAGACATAGCAAGCCTACTTTGTAGGAAACAAATCTCTCTGCATAGTGATCAGGTCAGGAAGAAACGTCGAGTCATGGGTCGTGTCATAGAAGGATCATAGTTTTAGGGAAGGGTGGTCTAAGCATTCCCCAGGGAGAATTTTGCTGTTGACCATGGAAACTTCTTGGAAAGGATCATTCTGTTAAGCAAATTTCATGTCTCTCTCCAAGAGCATGTAAAATAATGTGTTAAAAAAAGGCAGAAGCCTACATGACAGGGGTGCAAAAGGCAGAGAACCTCTGTCAACAACACAATTGACGTCATCAGTCACTTAATTAAGGAAAGCCTATCTAGGAAAGTAAGAGCGTCAGAGATGTTTTCTGTGCAGATTGACACCACACAGGATGTTACCTCCATAGACCACTGTACTCCTCAGATATGTCAATGATGAAGTTCAGGAGAAGCTCATCGGTGTGGTTCAATGTGAGTCATAAACTGTAGGGTATTTTGTGGAGCTACTTAAATAAACTCTTGCAAAGGTGGATATTGATCTTCAGAACTGTGTAGCCAATATTGACATGTAGTTTCAAATGCGCATATCCAATTCTACATACGCTATTCCCACGGTCTCATAAAAGGCCTCCCAAAGTCCCGGGCCAAATTTTGTCCTAGTCCATCCCTGGTATAAATCAACTCTGAGCGGCTAAACGGTGTCAAGGTGAAACTCACGACACTCACTCAATTTATAACCCTAATGTCAGGGTAGCGCTTGTAAGAACCCACTAGCTCCGCTAGCCTAACAACATTAGCATGTAGCTTCATGGTCACGATCACAGATGCATTCACAAAACAACCCATTTCTCTTCTTCTGACTGAAACTATTACACTCATGAACTTACTAACATTTTTACTGTTTAACTATTTTACACTCTCCTTGGACTTGGAAGTTCGAACTTGGCAAGTTCGAACTTGGCAAGTTCAAACTTCCAAGTACTAACTTCTGAGAATGGGAGGACGCAGCGGACTCAATAACGTCACCACCTCAGGTCCTCTGTTAACTGTGCTACGGCCTCATGTAGGCATATACTACTGAACAATATAAACAAATTATATAAATCAAAACCCAGCCTCTTTCATTTTAAAATAGTATGTAAATATTTTGAATGAACAGGCCTACATTTTTCTGCGGGCCCGGTATTAAACGGTGCCAATTTCTGCTCCCTTGTCCGATTTTGCTACCATAGTGCGACTCGATAGCAGAGTCTATTAAATCATGGTACCCTATCAGAAAATGCTACCTTACGTCACAAGCGTATTTGATCTGTAGACCAATCGCCTCTATCAAATAATGCTCCCACTGCAGAATCACATTATTTTACACCACTACTCACCCTATGTACAATGCAAGAATATGGGGAGCATATTTTGATGCTGGTTTATAACGTCTTTATTGAAGATTTCAGGGGCACATCGCTGGAAGTCAAAATACAACAGAAAAATTTGAAAGAAAGAAAAATGTCCGCCAATGAAGGAGTGTGGGAACTAGCACACATTCAAATATGGCCGGTGTCAACAGGATGTGCCTCGACTGGCCTTAAACCATAATAACATTTTCATGACATCGACATTTGTTTGTTTACATTGACATTGCAAAAAATAAAACTTGGATGAAATGAGCTCAAGTGCTCCAAACAAACGTGACTGTTCTTCGATAACCCTGTGTTGATGTCTCTCTCTCTCTCCCCCATCCCTCTCTTGATGTAACCATGGTGACTGTCGGCTCGTTTGGAAAGGTGAGCCATTGGTCTGTAATTAGGGAATTGAAAATCAAGATGATAAAACTTGGGTAGTGCGTTTTACTCCCACGTACGAGTGAGTCAAGCATGATCAAGAGGAGGACGTTTAGAGAGAGAAAGAATAGATGGGCCGCAAGTGTCATTCAGAGGTTAAAAAAAAAAACTGTCTGGTCCCTCACAGTACACACAACACATGTGATGAACAGATACTGTAATACAAAATAAATTCTAGTTTTACTTCTTGTAACTGCTTGAGTACTGACAATATATGTTGCCCTTCCGCATCCAGCCATCCTTTCCTCTTTCTTGCTACAAATATTTTAACATAGATGCATACAAAACAAAGATACAAAGAAAAATATGTGTTATTGTATTGCTAATATATTGGGGAAATGGTTCCAAAGAAAGAAAAAGAACAAGAAAAAAGAATAACAAAAAGAAAGTGTGTATTAAGTGTGTGTGTGTGTTGTGTAATTTGAGGAGTGAGATCTCCAGGAGTGACAAAAAAAGACGCACCATTTCTTGTTTGTTTAGGCCATCAGGGAGTCTAGTCTCTTCTGCACTCCTTCATCATCTTTGCTTCGCATCATAAAAGGACCGCCATGGGCTGCCCCCAAATGACTTCCCACTCAAATGCTTTAGTGGAAAGCCTCCCTGTGCCCATTGCTTGAGACGGTTGTTTACAGAGCCTGTTGTTTCGCCACTATTTGTAGCTGTGTTGTAGGTGCATTTGTGTTTTCCATTGAAGGGGTTTATTGACAAGTAGGAAACCAAAACTATTCATGTGAGGTGTTTCTGTTTGTGTATTTGTGAGGCTGTATTTGCGGGCATAAAATTAATATGTGTTTGTGTTGTGTGTGTTGATGTGATCATTCATTGCTGTGTTTCTGCTGTGTACTGTGTGCAATGTGCATATTCCTGAGGATACAAACCCATCCAAAACCCTTCCATTCATCCCGTCTCCAATATTGAATGTGATCGACCAAATGCACAGTTTTGTCTCGGCAACTTCTCTTGTTACCCACAGTTTACATACATGTTGAAACTGTGACTCTGTAGCCCACCTCCTTACTCCTGCCTTCAGGCTAAATAGAGGGAGTGGGAGAGAGATAGAAACAAAGCGAAAGAGAGACTAGCTGAGATAGAGTGAGAGAGGGAACACACACTCTCAAATAGTCACTCTCAACCAGTCTCTCTCATTGAGTCTCTATCTCTATTGGCCTCTGTCTCACTCTTGCTCTAACACACGCATATGCGCACCCGGGCACACACGCACGCCAATAATGAATTATGTATTATATAAAGTGTCCTCAGCTTTCGTGACTGCAACACACCCACATATATATTCATTGACATAAAAAAAAAAAAAAATTATAAATGATCAACTCAGACAATTTACCGAAAAAACATAATTTCACTGTGGTTTTATCTATATAATGCAATTCATTTTAGGTCTGGCCAAAGCCGTTCAACTGCAGAGCAGAAACATAAAAAGACTTAATAACGGCTTACAGTGCAGCTTTCTACTTGAGCTGTGTGTGTGTGTGTGTGTGTGTGTGTGTGTGTGTGTGTGTGTGTGTGTGTGTGTGTGTGTGTGTGTGTGTGTGTGTGTGTGTGTGTGTGTGTGTGTGTGTGTGTGTGTGTGTGTGTGTGTGTGTGCGTGCGAGCGCATTGGTACACACTCTGGTCCTCTGCAATTTGCTTAGGCTCAGCTGGTTAGTTGCATGGAGTCTTGTGATTATTGTGGACTAAATTACAGTGGGCCACAGAAGAATCTGATCTGTTATGTTCTGCCGTGTGTTTGCCCAGAAATCTCACTTTAGAGCGGAGATCAACTCCTATATCACTGCATGTTGATAAAGGTTATACGTTTAAGGTACGTTGGGTGGGGTAAGATGAGCCAATTGTTACTCATGTTGTCCTCTAGGCAAGGAAAAATAAGACAGAAGTAAAATGAAAACATCTACTATTATTTTAGGATGTCCTCTGTCAATACAAATGATAACGAAGCATCTATGGGTCTGTGAAAATATGACAACAATTCTCAAATAAAAGTGGTCTTGTGGCTCAACTTAGCGTAGGGGTAAGTTGAGCCATCTGGGGGTAAATTGCAATTTACTTTTTCAAGTTTAATGCATTTTCCTTTTCAAGATCGTCTTATATTTAGTTACGGTAACTTTAACCAATATTTTTTTTTTGAATCTCACTTTCAGTCTCTGATGGATTTTCACCCTTGACATCAGTGACTACTCTCCATCTCCTTTCTCTCTTTCTTGAGAGAGAGAGAGAGAGCTTTTCTAGATATTCTACAATGTTTCAAATGTGAACAACCAAATCAATAATACTACATTGATATATTGTAGTAATAATAATAACACTTTATACTTTAGAGACCAGTCATTCAACTTACCCAACCATGATGCACTGATAACCTCAGTGCAACAACTTAACCCACAGCAGGTTGGTCACTTTGCCCCACAGTCACGGTTTTGGAAACTGCCTTGTTTAACAATTCAGGCTCGTCTTTGGCTAAACTTTTCCCATGCTTTTATACAATGGCAAATCACCAATATGTATTACATATATTTTTACCCGTGGATCAATTTGCTTTGACATAGCAGTTTTTATCTTAAAGACACACTTTGACAAGCAAATAACAGTTTATTATGAAAAAAACACACTTCCAACTTTACCATGCGCTTCTCTCCATCACAGCCAGATATCCATCATGGGTGCTTCCTGAATTGATGGTCAAATTACAACAAATGTGTACAGTTGCCTAAATACAGGGGTGGGTCAACTTACCAAGCTCATCTAACCCCACGCTCCCCTATACAGTAAGATACCTAATACAGAGACTATGGCAGTGGGAGGAAGGAGGTTGTGGGAAAGAGCTCAACAGATGATAAATGTTCAACAGAGGGAAAGGCAATCACTCTCCATTGTGTTGCTGCTGAAAAGGGAAATAATGCCTTCAAGAACATGCGCCTAACAGGTTTTTTTTTATTTTGCATCACATAGATAGAAAGATGTTGCAATTTGCATTAAAACTCAAAGTTCTATTTTCCGTCGTTCATTTCACTTCAAAAGAGTCATCTCGAAATCATCATTGATATCGTTGAGCCAGCTTAGTGTAAATAATTAATAGTTATCTTAAAAAATAATTATAAGCTGTAACACTTTTACTACAAACCTTTATAGCATCCTGCAAAATACTATAAAGCTCTTGTCATTATGTACCTATTCTATACATACTACTGATATAAAATAGCTTCTAAAGGGTATTTGATTTAATTTTAACATACTATTATTATAGTCTAGATTCTAGAATATTGTACATTAATATGCATGTATGTTATTAGGCAATGCATTATTTACGTGATGATAATAATAAATATAGCTACATAAATACATTATATTTGTTTTCATCACCAACATCGTCATCTTCATCAGTATTGGTGTCATGGGTGAGGAAATAATGCATTGCATTAGACTGAATCATGCAGAACTCAAAATGCGCTATAATTAGAATTTAGTTATTTTTTTAGGTTTGTAGACTAACTGTACAGTACAACTCTGAATTGGTTAAACTGGGTTTACAGATCGATAGGTTGGCCTGCAACCTGTGATATGCAGATTATCCCCCAAAATTGAAAACACAAAAATCGTCGTAACGCCCTGTATGTCTAATAACCCTCCACCTCAGACCTAAAGCAAAAAAGTTGAACCACTTTTTAAATTTGTTTTGATCCAACATTATTCTATAAAACACTGTCGTGGTCTAAACTGGGCAAAAAAGATGATTTAGATTAGGTTCATACACCAGGGACAAAACTCAACCGCTCATTTCAATTTGTCTTGATCCTTTTCCAGTCCCAGTCCTTTGTTCCCCGCGGATCCTAGCCGCCTAGAGCCTAGCTAACTAGTCCAGAGTGTCCGGCTCCGCGTCCATGCATGTCTCCCAGGGGTTACGCGGCATTTGCGGCATGGAGATAAGGAGCAGCGCCACGCCGCTGAGGATGAGCAGGGTGAAGGAGGCGCAGGCGCAGGCAAACGACCAGGAGTAGTAGTACTCAAACCAGATTGTCTCGTCGCTGTCGATCATGCGCTTCACAGACTGCCGCATCACTTCCACTGAGATGATGATGCAGAGGCCTGGGGCAACACACAGATAACCAGTAAGGCAGGTCCGTGGCATGTAACTCTCACATATACAACTTTGTCGTTTCACCTTCTGTCCGTTTCATATTTGTTTCAACCAATCATGTTGCTTGAGGCAGGGATCGGCCAGTTCAGAATTGGCCAACACAAACTCGGCAAGCACTAGAAAAGTGTAAATAAGTGTCTATAAAGGTTTCAAATAAACACCCTACCACTGTAGGAATACATGGATCACAATGTGGTTCCCCAGTAGTTTATACCCAACCCATACAAGGGGTTTGTTGTATTCAAGGAAAACATTGAATTATACCTCTTTCATCTATTACTCTGCAAACAACACCAGTTATTCCTACACCTATCCCACCATTGGCTGACCTGCAAATGCAAAGAACATTCCGGCAGGTCTCAGCAGGTAGTCTCTGCCCTTGCCGAAGGAAAAGATGACACACAGGGTGCCCAGTGTCATGAACACCAGGCTGAAGATAGCGATGGCAGCCGCAGAGATGTTGTACTCTGAGGGAGATTATGGAGAGATAAGAGGGAAGAGAGAGGAGATAGACGGAAACGATGGAGAGACAAGGAGAGGGAAGAGAGGCGAGAGAGAGAGAGGTTGAAGAGACAAGCAGAGGAAAGAGAGAGGAGATGGCAGGAGATGTTGGAAAGACAATGGATGGGAGAGAAAACAGAGTGAGAGGGTGGGGAAAGAGAGGAGAAGAGGAAAGTGAGAAAAGACAGTGAAGAAACCTTAGTGAACAAACTAAATCTTTCCAGGTTTCGAGGTATACTGAATTGATTTACCAGATCAATATAAATCAAATGATCCCTTGGAGCAGCCGCAGTAGAACGAACCAAAACACAACACTAATTTGTTGATTCCTAGTTATCGATTGGGTGTTTATTAACGAGGCAGTAGTAGCGCCAGTTCAGATACAATATATTCAAAGTTATAGTCTAATAATTAAACATTGTCATTCTATTGGATTCCCCTGAGATTCAAACTGCAGAATGACAGAATACCACTGATAGCTTTCTCGTTAATATTCAGCAAACGGTGGATTCATGCTGGATAAATAATCATTTATAATATAATATATATATAGTATAACAAATAATTGTGTGTGTGTCTGCATGTGTGCATTTGTGTTTTTGTGTGTCCACACGTGTCTATGGCTGAAGTATATAGAGGGAAGGGACTCCGTGATTGGAGATCAGAATATATGGAATGAATAGAGAATCTGGGGAGGGCAATCATTGTCTATGTTATTGTTTGACTGTGTGTGTGTGTGTGTGTGTGTGTGTGTGTGTGTGTGTGTGTGTGTGTGTGTGTGTGTGTGTGTGTGTGTGTGTGTGTGTGTGTGTGTGTGTGTGTGTGTGTGTGTGTGTGTGTGTGTGCGCGCGTGTGTGTGTGTGTGTGTGTGAGACAATGTAACTCTAAAGCAGCCTATTGGAGGATGACCTTTGACCACCAAGGCATGTTCTCTGGATGAGTTTGAACAGAGAAGACAAGTGGGGGGGGGGGGGGCAGCCTTACCTTTCTGGGTCTTCACTTCAAATAGTTCTGCCTCTTCCCCCGACGTGAAGTGCTTGAAGTATGAACAGTTTTTGTCTATAAGGGTTATAAGTCGGGGGGAAATAATCACAGAAAAGGGAGAGAGGTGGAGAGATACGGAAAGAGAGAGGGGGGGGGGGGGAGAGCCAGGAGAGAGAGGGGGAGAGAGATGAAACACTGATTGAAGTGAAGAGTTTTTCTGTGTTAAGCTGTGATGCAGCCAGTGAGGGTAAAAGGCAGGTGTCTCTTTGCTACTTTACAGCCAGCAGCGCTATCAACTTAACCAGCCGCCAGCATTACTGTGTTACGCTGGAGCCAGTTTTCTGGGGAAAAAAAGAGAACATTACCATTGACTGGCTAGCTATAGATCTGCTATGAGGAATTATAATATATATTTATATAACATGAATGCTCTAATTAACAATAATAATCCAACATTAACAATGCTTTGTGGATTTACTCCATTGAGAAATGAAAGCAACCCAAGCATTTTTAGAACCGAACCATCTCTGACCTCTCCTTATCCTTGTCTAAGCAGTTTCAAGCCACCCCTGACATTGAGGTGCTTTCCTCTGCTAAATGTAGCGTTGTTGGATTGCCCTTTTTTCATTTTTCTGCAGTCCTTCGATTGACTTTTTCTTTGAAATAAACTTTGTGCAGTCATATCCTAAAAGACTTTCTGGTATTTCTTACTGTCGACTAGAAGACAGCGAGGAACTGACAGAAGTAAAACGGGAAGAGAAGATTGAGGGGGGTCAGTTATCGCCTCCTCCTTCTCCTCCAACAATTGGTTCCTTCTCTTTCTATAAAGGTATCTCTGTGTGTTCACCTGTGCCTCTATGGGTGTGTAGAGTTTGTGTGTGTGTGTGTGTGTGCAAGCACATGTTTGTGCAAGCGTGTATCTGTATGTGTGTTTAAAGCAGAGCTGTTTGATACCCGGGATGAGAATCACCAAAGAGGTAACCTAGCAACAGGCTGCCGCTGGTCTCAATTTGCCGATGTAAATGCAGAGGGTGTGTGTGTGTGTGTGTGTGTGTGTGTGTGTGTGTGTGTGTGTGTGTGTGTGTGTGTGTGTGTGTGTGTGTGTGTGTGTGTGTGTGTGTGTGTGTGTGTGTGTGTGTGTGTATGTGTGTGTGTGTGTGTGAGATAATAAATATTGCATTTGCTGTTTAGCATTAGAGTTGGTTTTAGATATTCTTCAGATTGGTATATTTCTGTATGTATAGTCTACTCTTGGGAATAATACTTAGATGAATCAGAAAACGCAAGTGGAATTTATTTATATAGCACAATATAACCGTTGCTTTTGTCCCCATTTATTGTATTTACTCTCATGTTTTTATTCCAACATATAACTTCCTTAATGACATTCTTAGAAAATAATTAATAAACATTTAAAAGTATTAAGCAACACAAGTTATATCATGGGAGGAAGAAGGAGTGGCACAAACATGGGTGAAGGAAGATAAAAACATCTAGACTCCAGAAAGCTGCCTAGCCATTAACTGCACTAGAAAAATCAGAGAGGATGATTATTATGCTGATGATTTTGAGCATTTGATATACAGTCATTTCGTATTTTTCAGCTCTTCCCAAAAGCAACTTCCAGATATTCAGATATTCAGATACATTTAGCAGGTTACGGAGAACCTCACCCATGACACCAATACTGATGACCGTGACGGTGATGATGTCGGTGATGAAAACAAATATAATGTATTTATGTAGCTATATTTATTTTTATCATCACATAAATAATGCAGTGACAAGCAAACATTTCTAACGTAGAACCACATCGGCTCGATAATAACTTCAATTTATAACGGGCAAGTTTAGAAATGATTTGGGTT
Source organism: Melanogrammus aeglefinus (assembly GCA_900291075.1). Taxonomy (NCBI): domain Eukaryota; kingdom Metazoa; phylum Chordata; class Actinopteri; order Gadiformes; family Gadidae; genus Melanogrammus; species Melanogrammus aeglefinus. The sequence continues at coordinate 116,980 of OLKM01000581.1, forward strand.
CTCTAATCTCAGTGGTAAAATGTTTGGGTGACTCTGCGAGACGAAAAGAGAGGGATTTGTGGCTTTGTTTGATAGACCTTGTGTATGTGGCTGATGGCGAGACTCATCCAAGGTTGTAACAGCTGTCTCATTAATTAAAACCACTGCTTTATCCCTGTTGAAATCCACCTACTTCCTCCTATTTTCATCCCTTTCTCTTTTAATACGTTCCACATATTTCCCTTCGCTCTGTGTTTCTTCTCTCTATTTCTTAAGCTGCTCCTACCATGTCTCTCACCTATGTCTGCTTTAATCCATTCACCACAAAAACAACATCCTCTTTTCTTTCTTAAAGATAAACAAGCCAGAATAATGGCCATCTAACCAGTCGTACAGCAGATGATCATCATGTGATTATCGCCATCTTGGCTTCTTATTGGGATGGGTCAAAAGGTTGGCAGTTGTGGTGATGTTTAAAAAGGTAGGCGTCAAGGGAAACACGGATTGAAGAAGACTGTGATCATTTGAATACTCCCCACACATACAGGGTCAGTTTGAATGGGATGCCTGCAATCTGTTGGCAGACACATAACACAGGGCAGAAAATCTTTTTGTATGTCTGCGTGTGTGTTTGTGTGTGTGGTCCTTAAACTGTGTTCATAGGTAAAATTCATTGCATAACTTTCTATTCAAAAGTTGGATTTTTTTTTTATAAATGTGCTGTAAAAACCCATTAGGTTATCTAAATGATATATAAGTGCTTGGATATCAATGAGTTCATTAACATGATTTTCCTTATTCTGGGGCTCGATCCACAGAATGGACTTGGGCAATGAATAATGATCTGCTATCAAATACAGTGCCGCCATTTGTGGGAGCTGCCTTGATAGAGGAAGGGACAGGTGAGAAGGAGGGGCAGACATAGGGGCTATGGCAGCTGAAATGTACTGGGCTTGATCCCTGATGTCCAGAGTCTACATGTAGGCATCCTTGAGCGAGATGCCTGACCTCTGCCTGCTCCTTTAAGAGGCTGTGGGTAAGGTGCTGTGAGTTCCAGAGTTGGATGGTTGGTTGGTAAAAAAGAAAGAAAGAAAAAAAGAAAGAAAAAAAGAAAGAAAGACGAAACAACCCAAAATACATCCCCTCCCGCTCGGCTCCCTACCAACATACGTATCGCTGTCATCAAGAACTGTTGCAATTTAAACACCTGTGATTGACATGCAAGATGGATTCCCTGAAAAAAACGTGGAAAAGATCCCCTTGATAGAAAAATAATGATTACATCATAGAAAAATAAATAGATGTATGAATCTGTGCGCACAGTTTCCCAATCCGCGTTCATGGTACCCAATCCGCCAATTAAATGGATCATTCATGCCACCGTGGTGTACGAGCCAACGACGACCGCATCCACTTAGTAAGTCCAATTTATCTTGCTTTAAAGATAGATTTAATACAATATGGTTGTGCATTGAAAATTTCATAACGTGTAATTCTCATTTATTACCCTCTGATTGCTTCAAGTTTGCAAAGTGCAATTGGGAAATTTGTTAGTAAGACATTCATTTGAATGATGGATGCCATATCAAATCCATCTTTATTGAGGTACGTATGCACACACACATACAATTAACTTAATTTGCAAACTTCCTTAACACAGAACAAATCAATACAATCGATTTGCATATTGGAAGTATGGAAATATGGATCCTTTTATAGTTTGTAAACAATTAAGGCGTATTCTGAGATGCATGTGAATTTTGGCACAAAAAGAAAATTGGCTGGAACACTACATCCATTACCAAATGCACACACATTAAAACACACAAAACAAAAAGATTGTAAAAATACTCTGCCGGTCACTAGTTTTACAACACCCCAATTCTTCCAGTTTAGTTATTTTTCCAGTTCTAACATATGACAAGCAATAAAACTGAAATAATAATCTGAGCCCTCAGATAGGAGTTTGCCTACTTCTCTCTAGGTCCTCAATCAGTTGGAACCCTGGCCTCTCCCTTCCCTGAGGCGGTAGGGAAAACCAGCACCAACAAATGGTACTTAGAGAAATAGAATGTGAAAATACCATTTCCCATTATAGTTACCAAAACCTGAAAAATAACGTAAATTGCCAAAAACTTTAGGTTACCAAAAAAGGCCTTTTGCAGCGCCATGTAATACCCTTTGTTCTACACCTAGTTGGCCAGGGGTTCATCCTACAGCAAGAACAATGTAGGGGCCAAAATGTATATTCAGTCTGTTTGGTTTATTGGTTTATTTTGATAGGTTTCTCACACTGTTGTGGTTCATGTCACTTCCGTTTGATTGACTCATGGGCGGGATTTAATCTATATACCTAGGCACTGGGAACTGCAGGAGTTATGGAAAGGGAGTTAGTGGCGCTCCTGATATTTTCTGTTTACTGTTGTTTACGGCTGTTTACCATCGTCAACATCTTCGTAATCTTCGTCCATTATCTTTTGTTTATTGGATTTTATTACCATCAAAAAGTTTTCATTCACAAGTGAACACTTTTTTTCACCACCCCTGAACAACAACCGAGGGCCAGCGATGCAGCAGATATGGCAGAACAACTTAGGCAGGAAACTAAAGGCTTGGAAATAAAAAATAACAATCAGCTGGTGTAAGAACCTGTTGTTCTGGCACAAGAATTGAATTCCTTCTTCATTAAATCAATTGATGATTTGGTGAAACAATTCATATCTTTTGAGGATCCTGATCAACAGGTTCCTGCTCGATCTGACAATGCTCATCCCAAATTTTACATTGAAGAAATCACCAGAAGTTATTGATATCATGACGGCTTTGAACAACTCTAAAGCCAAGGATATTTATGGACTTAACACTAGCTTTATAAAATCACATAAGGAGGCTTTAGAAACCACAGTCATGCACTTGGTTAATTTATCAATAAAAAATTTAATTGTCCCTAAGGTGTGGAAATTGGCCTCAGTCACCCAAGTATTTAAAGCTGGGGATAAATCTGACATGAATATCTCTAGACCAATCAGCATTCCACATATTGATTCCAAAATAATTGAAAAATGGATCACTAAACAAATCATTGAATTCCTCACACCTTTACATCCGGGGGTTTCGGCCACACCACTCAACCGAGACTGCATTGGCCATGATCATGGAAAAAATCAAATGTCAGCTAGATAGAAATAGATGCGTTGGTGCCGTATTCCTAGATTTAAAAAGAGCTTTCGACACCGTCAATCACAAGGTGCTGCTATCTAAATTGTCCCTGCTCAAACTATTGTGTTCTGCTCAAACTATTAATGGGTTTCACTCATACTTGTCACCAGGGCCGTTGCTAGGAATTCTGGGCCCCCTGAAAAAATAATTTCAGGGCCCCCCCCCCCAACTTTTCATCGCAACAGATCAATCTTACACAACCTTCTGTTTTTCCCGTCCATTTGCTGACTTCGCATACTGTAAATACTCAGGGAATTTCTTTCCTTCTGAATCCCTTGGCATTATGGAGCTCAGGTCTGTCTGAGTGGGCTGTGGCTAGCTTTCTGACAATTTCCTTCCTGATCATGGTCTGTGAGCTTCTCTGGCCACAATCCTGGGTCGCATGTCAAAAATCTCTCCCTCTTCATTCTGGCCTTGTCATGTTTTTGTGCCCTTCCTGTGCTTGGACTGTCTGCAGCAGTTTCACTATCCCCCTTCACTGACTGTAAGTAGCTTTGGTTCGGATTGTTCGGGTAGAAGGAGCCTGGCTCTGTAGACCACCAAGGACAGTGACTTAAGTAGACTTATAAATGAATCTACATGTTTGCCAATTCATTACAGAATAGAGAAAGAGCTGATAGTGACCTAATGTGTAAGTAATTGCCAATGGTACAGCAGTTCACTCATAAGTCAAAACAGCCAACAAAGTTTCGACCTCGCTCACTCACCATCATCAGCATCCTTCACTAGTATCTGTATAGTAGCCCTACTTTTCTGGCATTTTTTTCTTGGGTGGGCTCTGGCTCTGTAGACAGCAAGGACAGTCAGTGACTTAGTATATTTATAAATAAATCTAAATTCTCCCATTCATTACAGAAATCGAAAGAGCTGAGACTAATGTGTAGCTTAAGTAAATTGTCAAATGGTGCAGCAGTTCACTTATAAGTCAAAACCCGCCTACAAGTTTCTACCTCACTCACCATCATCAGCATCTTTTGTAGTGCTGGGTGGTGGGGAGTCAGCAGGAGGCTACAACTGATTCTGAGTAGCAGACACATAAAGGTTTAATTATTTAATTTCATATTGTCCACATTTATGGTTATGTTTTAAGGAACAACTGACGAAGAACCAGTGGAGAAGAGGGAGTTTTGGCCGCCCTGTGCCGTAGCCAAATTCCCAGCCCCCTTCAAGGAGGTTTTCCGACTGGTGCCAAATGTTTTTAGTTGTCAATATGCCTTGTTGGAGAGCTCCGCGAGTTTTGGTCCTAGCGTCATAAAAGAACATCCCCAAGAAACCCTGAGTCTTTGTTTCATTTAATATATATAAAGTTCAAAAAGTAATAATGTTTACCCTTTTTTAAGGAGAATAGGCAAAAAATCTTGCACATTTCATTTCTAAGTGACATAACAGCTGCTAACGATCCACACCCGTTAGCAAATGAGGGCCTATTCATATGTTAATAACATGTTTTTTTGTATGTGTATGTTTGATTCCTAATTCCTGATGATTCCTATTCACTTCATAAATATGGCTGCTATTAACACCTGAATTTCCCTAACGGGAAAAAATAAAAAATGTATCTAATCTAAAGAAGGTGGTGAGTACAAACGTATCCACTGTAATCTGATGGCTATGGGTTGCCTGCCTAGTTATGCTAGCTACTAAGCTAGCTCAGGAAACTTGTAAATGGACAGAGTTTCATTTACATAAAAATGATAGCCAGTTATCTAGCTGATAGTAATAGTCTCCTCGATTAGTATTAACTAATTGAAATTATTATTGGGAAAAGGTAGAAAACCCTCAGGGTGCCTGGCTGTGCCAACCAGCCTGGTATGAACGGGTTCATATTCCTGAGTTCATGATGAAGAGTTCAGTGTAGCATGTATTACAGTCCCGTTTTGTGTGTAGCTTTCTTAACACTCACTTTCTTTGAAAAAAAATTGCTGATATGCTGGACTCCTGATGTGCTCCTGACCTCTCTTTTTTTCCTCTCCTCTCTTTTTTGGCGTCCCGATTTATGTTTCTGCTGCTTTGGCATTGTCAGTTCTAATCAGCTGGCTGCAGTTCCTTAGCATTAACGTTCGGCGCAAATTTTCGGAAGATGAGTCGGAACATGGACTGAACCATTTTATTTTCTCAAAGGGGGTTATTGCTCGGAAAATAGAAATAGAAGCTTGATTTTGTGGCTTTGTTTTTAATTCTGATGCAGGAGTATTAGTCAGGCCTATGCATAATTATTTAGTCATAGAAAGTGAAGCCTACATAATAGGCTACTGGGTTTTTTTGTGGGCCCCCCCTAGGCTGTGGGCCCCTAGAATCGTCATCACCTTTCACCCCTTTACGACGGCCCTGCTTGTCACACAGAGAACAATGCACTGTGATGGGCGGGGCCAATTTTGCTTACATGGGTTGTCCAGTAGGAGTCTCCCAAGGGTCCATACTGGAGCCCATTTTATTTTCATTATATATTAATGATTTTACCAGAATGCTTTTTACATGTTGATGTCCAGCTATACGCCGATGACACTGTCGTTTTTACTAAAGCAAACAATCCTGAGAAGGCAGCAAGCTCAACAGCTCTTGCATACATACAAACATGGCTCAATAGATCGTGTCTTATCTTAAATGCAAAAAAACCTTTTTGTTTCTACTTGTCGAAGCAACCTTCTACTACTATGCTTTCTCAATCTGGGGTGTTCTTGGGCACAGAAGAGTTGGAAGTTGTTAATGAGTTTAAATACTTAGGTGAGACTATAGACTCCAGAGTCTCTTTCAAAAACCATGTTAAAATTATATCAAAAAAATTAAATTCAATCTTAGTAATTTTAAGCAAATCAGAGGATCCCTCTCAGATGCAGCTGCTCTGATGTCTCTGCACTCAATGATACGTTCACATCAGAACTACTGCATCACCAGCTGGTCTATGTCGGGTTCCACTATCCTAAAAACAGTTGAGCTTCTGTACAAAAAGGCACTCAAGACGCTAGATAAAAAACCCTTTCTCTTATCATCATTGCAACATCTTAGAGAAATATAACTTAGTGAGCTTTGATAATTTCGGTAAATTTTCCTCTGTATGCTTATTTATAAAGCACTACATGGCCTGGCGCCACCCCCACTGCAAGAGTCACTGATAACGTCACTCTGACGCATGGACAGATTTATAGTGACACAGCCGATAACCTATTTGTGAAAGCAAAACGCCAAGCTCATTGATTTAAGGAGGCAGGGATATTTTAAACAATTAATTAAGTATCATGCGTGAGAGATCATTCCACCTCCTGAGTGAGTGTGCTTTCTATTTATGTCTAGTGTACCCCTTCTTTCCACAAGCTTCTTTTCTGTAAGGGCTAGAACTCCTAGAATTTTGGCATCTCTAGGTATCTCGAAAAGGTGGGAAAAGGGGCGTGACCTCCAACAGTAGAGTTAATGTGCATTAGACAGAGGTTAGTTTTCTAGTGCCCATTTTTTGTGGGATGTGAAGTGGGATGGGAAGTTCTCGAAATCTGGGGTCACAAGCCGGCACCACGCCGCTTATGAGATAACAAAAAAGTGAATTCTATCATAACTTTTTGTCATTATTAAAAAGAGGCCTTATTCTCAGTTCTCTCAAGTTCTCACTGGGTGAGGTGGAGAAAAGGAGGAGAAAGGGATTGTACTCCCGGAGCTGAGCTGCCGGACTGCCGCCGAGCTCCCCCCGCCGGAGCTGCCGGACTGCAACCAGAGCTTCGGAGGACTCCCTCCCTCCGCAAGACTCCCTGCCAGGCAGTGACATGGCAAACTGACAAATTAGACATCTATTTTTGTATGGAATATCCCTCCTTCTGAAATGCGCGAACATCTCAGCCCAGCGCTTGTTCGCTGGTCCACAAAATCTTAGCTATGCTCTGATTGGACGGGGTAGGGCAAGTGGGAGGTAATCTTCAAATGTGCCCCCTTCCTCGCTCGTTTGGTAACTGTCGGTAGGGTACTTTCAGAAATGCATATCTCACTCAAAAAATCATGTACAGACTTTTTTCAAAGTGTGTATGCGTGTGGGAGCACCAGAGACCCAACACAACAACCCTAACACCAAATCCCAGGAAAAGTGTTGTTTTCATAATATTGTATGTCCCCTTTAAGGGACAGTTAGCTTCAGTTTTTAAGGGAGTCTGCTGTAAAAATCTGATAAATCAGTTTGTTGTTACTAATCCATAGTTAGAGTGTGCACTGCTCAGCCCGCCTGTTATGTATTTTCCTAAATTGTATTCATCCTATTGATTGTTATGTATCTCATTGAATCATATATATTCCTATGCATCGTGTCTAAGCTTCGGTATCTGAATTCACAAACAAGGTCTTAGGCCCAATCCCATTTCTACCCCTTACCCCTTACCCTTACCCCTCCCCCTTGTTTTGAAGGGGCAAGGGGAAGGGGTATAAGGAAGGGGTAAGGGGTAGAAATGGGATTGGGCCTTAATGTAATCGGGGTGGTTCCTACCTCCGGGTAGACTGATGGGGCCGCAGCCCTTCCACTCAGGGTCCTCTTCCACCATGAAGATGGTCTTTTTGCAGAGCCTCCAGAGGCCGAAGTAGGCAGCTTGGCAGGTGGTGTTGAGCTTCTCCACCCGCGGGCTCAGCACCGCCCAGTGGTCTGTGGATACGGCCACCAGCATGGACCCCATGCCCACAAGAATCAGCAGGGATGTGATCTTCACCCTGGTCACCTGCTCCTCGAACATGGTGGCGTGTGTGACCTTGTTGTATATTTGTGTAGGTGTTCGATTTTTAAAAAATATATATTTAAATGTTTGTGGGGGATGTGTGTGTTTGTTCCTTCTCTACGTGATTGAAGTTTAGGAGTGTTTGTGTGTGTGTGTGTGTGTGTGTGTGTGTGTGTGTGTGTGTGTGTGTGTGTGTGTGTGTGTGTGTGTGTGTGTGTGTGTGTGTGTGTGTGTGTGTGTGTGTGTGTGTGTGTGTGTGTGTGTGTGCGTGTGTCTGCATGTGCCTGTGGTTTTTTGTGGGGTTTTGTTTGGGTGAAAAGGTCAAATGCTCGAGGTTTGTATTTTCGAGGTTTGTGTGTTTAAGAGGTGTGTGTGTGTGTGACTCCGTGTGTGTGTGTAGGTAAGTGTCCTCGTGGTCTATAGGAATGACTTCTCACCGTCCAGGCTGCGCAGGACCGTGATGTTCAGAAGTCCAGTTGATGTGTTTGTTTGTCCCAAAAGCACTGCCAGACGTCTCCTTCCTCTACTTCTTCACACTTGTTTCTCCCCTCTCTTCTTCAACTCGGTCCTGTCGTCCTGTTCTTTGCTCTTTCTTTCTCTTTCTATCTCTGCGCTGTGTCTAGTGGGGTTGGTGGCAAGAGAAAATAGGCCAGATAATAGTGCCCTAGTTTCATCTCTCTCTCTCTCTCTCTCTTTCTCTCTCTCTCTCTCTCTCTCTCTCTCTCTCTCTCTCTCTCTCTCTCTCTCTCTCTCTCTCTCTCTCTCTCTCTCTCTCTCTCTCTCTCTCTCTCTCTCTCTCTCTCTCTCTCTCAGTGCCTTTGCTACAGAAGAACAGAGGACACAAGACGGCGACTTGGTCTAGAAGTGATTCTATTCTATTTCCACACCATGCGTTAAAGTCCATGTGGTTGACCAGGTGTCCGCAATTATATGTTTTTTAATCAATTCAATCGCTCTATGCCAAAAACATGTAACATATAAACACATATAACATATGCTCATACAAAACTAAACAGGATGCTCTGTACTCCAAGCCTGACGATCACTCATTGAATTTCCAATCACAGAGAATGCTCTTTGTCCCATTTCCATAAATCCACAATTATTCAGTCAGATCCACTTTTAGTCTATGTGTAGCTTCTGTTTGCCAAATAGGATTCTTGGGATTTTGAATAAACTCACTTATTTCTCAGCCAATCAGCCGGTTGCTACCCATTTAACCAGAATTGAAAATGGAACTCGAACCATCTAATTAAATTCAATAAATTAATGTTTTATCTCATCTCATAAAAGACAGAAGTATAAACTCTCTGTGGACAATATATGGTAAGATTAGGAAAGGTGGTGAAATCGAGTAGTGAAGTCTCAAAGGCACCATCAACCTTTCCCTGTAAAATAAGTCTTTTTATAAACGACTGCGCCCCAATTTAGGCAGGGCTCTGGCCCAATTTATGCCCCCCTGACAACTCTTAGACACTTTGAATACACCAAGTGGTTACATGAGAACAATGTGTGTGTGTTTGTGTGTGTGTGTGTGTGTGTGTGTGTGTGTGTGTGTGTGTGTGTGTGTGTGTGTGTGTGTGTGTGTGTGTGTGTGTGTGTGTGTGTGTGTGTGTGTGTGTGTGTGTGTGTGTGTGTGTGTGTGTGTGTGTGTGTGTGTGTGTGTGTGTGTGTGTGTGTGTGTGTGTGCCTCTACCACGGCGGTATGCCGCACCAACAAACATACAAAGTATAACATCTCGCCCGTTCTAACTGCCATCATTAATGCAGCAGAGAAAGATATGCTTTAGACATTAGTACCTAACATGTGCCTAGTCACAGTGCTACGGATCGCCTTCAAACAAGCCCTGGCCAGTGGCCAAATCTACAAACAACTGAGGCAAAACCATGACCCCGTCCCGCAACCACCATCGGACGGTGAAGACCTCCCCGTGGATTTTAACAACTACGTGCGCCAACTTCAACGCCATCACTGCCAAAGCTAGGCTGCAGGTGCTACCTACCAAATACAATCTGCCATTATGGTATCCTGCACACCACCATCCACACTGTATAATGCACTCTGGCCATCAACTTGAGTCAGTTGCCCATGTTGTGAATGGCTGTACTATGTATAAAGGACTGTATATTGCACACCATGACCGACTTGTCGATCTGATTTCCAGCAATGTTAAAGTATTTCTAGAAAATGTGACCATGTACAGACATTCACGCATCATGCCGGAATGGTTTAAAGCATGTCCACAACCGTGTTTTCAGTGGGTTAAGGCTGGCTGGGCTCTCCAGCAGAAAATCGAAACAATTAGCAAAGTTCTGCTCCATCTCAGCAGTGATAGGCAGTCTGGCAGTGTGGCGCAGGAGATCTTTTTTGTACCCTTGAACAAAGACCTGTCTTTTCTCTGAAATATTTGAATCCTCTCTCTTGTAATGGGATTGATGGATTCAAATAAAGAATTAAATGTGTGTGTGTGTGTGTGTGTGTGTGTGTGTGTGTGTGTGTGTGTGTGTGTGTGTGTGTGTGTGTGTGTGTGTGTGTGTGTGTGTGTGTGTGTGTGTGTGTGTGTGTGTGTGTGTGTGTGTGTGTGTGTGTGTGTGTGTGTGTGTGTGAGAGTTATAGGATTATAAATCAGAACTATGGAGATTAATAATTAGTCCTTTGTTGTTGAAGACTGTTATAAGAATTTGAATGATCACAATATTAGCAGTCTAGGTCAGTGCATTTAGTAGTTTGCTATTGTGGATAACATGCTAACATAGTCTGCCTTATTGTAAAGATGGCTAGAATCATATCCATTAGTTTGAATGTCAAAATAACTCATGGATATGTGTCAAGGTGGATGTATCCTTCTGGAAATTTCCAAAAGGAGAGAGAGAGAGAGAGAGAGAGAGAGAGAGAGAGAGAGAGAGAGAGAAAAGAGAGAGAGAGAGAGAGAGGAGAGAGGAGAGAGAGAGAGAGAGAGAGAGAGAGAGAGAGAGAGAGAGAGAGAGAGAGAGAGAGAGAGAGAGAGAGAGATGTAATCATAAAAACATCCCTTGAGATTTGTGTGCGTGTGTGTCTCACTATACAATGTGAATGCAGTCTGCTGTTCAGAAAGACATTGGCTTTCAATATATATATATATACACAGGTGTGTGTGTATATGTATATATATATATATATATACAGTGAAGAAAATAAGTATTTGAACACCCTGCTATTTTGCAAGTCCTCCCACTTAGAAATCATGGAGGGGTCTGAAATTTTCATGGTAGGTGCATGTCCACTGTGTGAGAGATAATCTAAAAAGAAAAATCCAGAAATCACAATCTATGATTTTTTAACAATTTATTCGAGTGATACAGCTGAAAATAAATATTTGAACACCTGTTTATCAGCTAGAATTTTGACACTCAAAGACCTGTTAGACTACGTTTACACGAAGCAGGGTATTTTCCTAAACGAATATCTGGCCATCTACGTTTGCAAATAAAACTGCATTTACACGAGACCGTTTTGTTTTTTTTAAATGTGTTTACACAAACCCGTGTACATACATGCTGTCATGAGCACGCCAAACCACAGTGGCAGTCTAACGATAAGCTCAAGCTCACATTAACCAATCAGAATCCTGAAAAGTTGCCCGAGCCACCGGAAACGGAAGTGTACTTTCTTCTTCGGATAGCAGCGGTAAAGCAAGTTGTTGCAACATTGCTGACCTCCGAGCACTCATTCTTCTGTGCTCCTCCACATAAAATGGGAGCTGAATTTGCAAATGCAAACAGACAAAAAGGGTCTGCACCAACATAAACGCGATGGCTATTCTGAGCGCATCCATGATCACCTCAGCCTAAAATGTGAAGTCGCACGTGAGAACATGTAAATGTAAACATTGGTCGCACATTTGGGTGTTACTTCTGTCGTCATACTGTGACGTTGGCTGCCCAAAACTCCGTTTACCACAGTTTACAATGTTTACAACCAAACGCATAAACAAAGTTTTCCAAAAAAATCACTTTGGCCGGAGTTTTTTTGGATAACCGTTTTACGGGGCGAATTCTCCGTTTGCGTCTAAATGAAAGGCTCAAACGTAGGGAAATGTCTTTGTTTATAAAAATACACATGCTCGTGTAAACGGGGTCTTAGTCCGCTTTTAAAAGTCCTCCTCCACTCCACTGTATTATCCTGAATCAGATGTACCTGTGTGAGGTCGTTAGCTGCATAAAGACACCTGTCCACCCCATACAATCAGTAAGACCCAAACATTCAGCATGGCTAAGAGCAAAGAGCTGTCCAAAGACAAAATTGTACAACTCCACAAGGCTGGAAAGGGCTATGGAGAAATTGCCAAGCAGCTTGGTGAAAAAAGGTCCACTGTTGGAGCAATCATTAGAAAATGGAAGAAGCTAAACATGACGGTCAATCTCAATCGGAGTGGAGCCCCATGCAAGACACCTCGTGGGGTCTCAATGATGCTAAGAAAGGTGAGGAATCAGCCCAGAACTACACGGCAGGACTTGGTCAATGACCTGAAAAGAGCTGGGACCACCGTTTCCATGGTCACTGTTGGTAATACACTAAGATGTCATGGTTTGAAATCATGCAAGGCACGCAAGGTTCCCCTGCTCTTAAACCAGCACATGTTTAAGGCGCCGCCTTAAGTTTGCCAATGACCATTTGGAATGATCCAGAGAGTCATGGAGAAGAAAGTTTGTGGTCAGATGAGACCAAAATGGACCTTTTGGTGATAATTCACTAGGCGTGTTGGAGAAGAAGAATGATGCGTACCATCCAAGAAAACACATCCCTACTGCTGAAGCATGGGCGGTGGCAGCATCATGCTTTGGGGTGTTTTTCTGCTCATGGGACAGGACGACTGTACTGTATTAAGGAGAGGATGACTGCAGCCATGTATTGTGAGATTTTGGGGAACAACCTCTTTCCCTCAGTCAGATCATTGAAGATGAGTCGTGGCTGGATCTTCCAACATGACAATGACCCAAAGCACATAGCCAGCCAAAATGTAAATGGACTGCATTTATATAGCGCTTTTCTAACCATTTGCCACTCAAAGCGCTTTACAATATTGCCTCACATTCACCATTCACGCACACATTCACACACCGACGGCGGAGTCAACCATGCAAGGCAACAGCCAGCTCGTCGGGAGCAGTTAGGGTGAGGTGCCTTGCTCAAGGACACCTCGACACTCAGCTAGGAGGAGCCGGGGATCGAACCAACAACCTTCAGGTTGCCAGCCAACCCCCTCTACCTCCTGAGCTACTGCCACTCCCAGCCCAAAACCAAGGAGTGGCTTCGTAAGAAGCATATCAAGGTTCTGGAGTGGCCTAGCCAGTCTCCAGACCTAAATCCAATTGAAAATCTTTGGAGGGAGCTGAAACTGTGTTTCTCAGCGACAGCCCAGAAACCTGACTGATCTAGAGAAGATCTGTGTGGAGGAGTGGGCCATAATCCCTCCTGCAGTCTGTGCAAACCTGGTGAAGAACTACAGGAAACGTTTGACCTCTGTAATTGCAAACAAAGGCTACATTAACGTTGGTGTTCAAATACTTATTTTCAGCTGTATCACACAAATAAATTGTTAAATCATAGATTGTGATTTCTGGATTTTTCTTTTTAGATTATCTCTCACACAGTGGACATGCACCTACCGTGAACATTTCAGACCCCTCCATGATTTCTAAGTGGGAGAACTTGCAAAATAGCAGGGTGTTCAAATACTTATTTTCTTCACTGAATATATATATATATATATATATGTACAAATGCAGCACCTTTAAAAATCTAGCTGGATAGATTGCAAAGCCTTCTGAGGGATTCTGCTGAATTCTTTTTTTGAGGCTATTGACGGGCAACATTACTCAAGATAAATTGAATTAGCTCTTGTTAGCCTGCAACCATTTCTATGAGGGTGTTACTGCCACCCTTTATAACTTGACTCATGCTTCAGTGGCCACTAACATAACAGGAAAAATACACTGAACCAGCATTAAAGATTAAATAATAATGCCGCTTTATTACTTATCCCGAACTCAAACAACTGGAGGACTGTTTAAAAAAACAAAAGGGTGGAGAAAGCCTGGGCCAGCCGCGCATTGGGCCATCGAAGCCAGGACTTCCTCCTCCTAACCTACAATTCCCAGACCCTCTAATAACAGAAATACGAAAAAGCCTAACAGCCCTCCATTCACAGAGTCCAAACAGCTTAAGACAAGGGACAACCGAACGACAGGCCAGCGGCCAGGAGCTGCTAATAGTGAGAGGCGTAGGGGAACACAGGCCACGCCTTCAGTAGCGGCAGTAGTAGTAGTAGCTGAGTAGCTCCAACCCCCAATCAGGAACACCTGAGAGGCAGAGAAGAGAATAAAGCAAGAGGAATAAAATATTGATGTATGGATAAAATGTAGCTTTAACTTAATTTAACCAGGCAGCTTAGACATTTAAACTTGCCTGGCAATGTCCTTGCGTCTGTTCTAGATTTTTGCAGGCCTTGAAATCTACTTTTCACAAAGAACAGTTTTAGCTGTACTCCCAACTAAATATAGATGGTTATTTGCTATTTCAAAGAGCTGACAAGATAGGAATTCATTATCGGCCATTGTGACTTGAGTTTATCCAAATATGTTCATGAATATTGTGATACAAAAGCCATTTTGTGTCGACCCAATCTCGTGACTAATATCATATTACCAATTGCCCAACCCTGCTTTCATGATTACGCAGGGATGGGCAATTTGTATATCATATGACAGTTCAGGGATGCATCTTCTACCTTGATGAAACATTGGGAAGTTTAAAGTTGCATGGCTTGTACTTTATACATTTGTGAATAATACATCATTGCAGAACCCCAACGTCTTGTATTCAATAGAGGGCAAAGGGGCGTGAAACTAACCAATTATGGAAGCATATATCTAGTTGTTAGCACTGCGGAACTCTGACCTTCTAAAAGAAATATATGTATGTACAATAAAAGTATAAACACAATGAAGAACAACAAGCCAGTGATTGTCGTGGATAAAACCCCTGGTCTAATAACAAATTACGAGAGTCGAGAAGGACTAGGGTTGAAGGATCAAGGCTTTATTGTCTACGCAGAGAGAAACAAAATCAACTGAGTTGGTTTGTGAAGAACTGGCCCATTCGGCCCAGGATCTCTGAGGTAACTACAGCTCTGTGACTTCCTAGACCAATCACAGAGCTTCTAAAATCAATGGGCCCTCCCCCGTCCCCATTAATAGTTATCTTTTACTTCCCACGTGGATACATAGATTCGTACCTTCAAGCATTAGATACAAAGAGTAACATATTAAACATTAGTTATATGAAGTTTGCATATTATGCAGTACAGTTATATGAAGTGAGGTTCTTGATTAAAAACCATTCATCGCCTTGTTTATTAACCTGATCTTAAATCACCATGACTTACCACATGTGTTTAAGAGATGAGCCCTGTGAAAGCATTATTTATTTTAGCAGTAACTATGTATTTGTAATATTTAACAATGACACTTTATTTGTCTGTGGCATATACAGTCATAATCCTATAGCTGGTAGCGTCCTATTTTAACCGGAGTATGGATTAGTTAATGTAACTCTAACTTGAAGCCTACAGAATATACATTCTAAAGCCACGAACGAGACACCATAGGGGGTAACAGATGTTTATCTGAGAGGCCATTTACACAAGGCACCCAGGAAGGCCAGGCAATATCAATGGTGTTTAACATTTGGCTCCATTTTAAATGTATTTACCTTATATTCTTGTATAATTTATACTCAAAGTTAACCTTATATATAGTTATAGTTGAATAACAATGGAAAAATACTATAACCCCCGCTGGTACATTTTTCTGCACTAATACAGTATATTCAAACATTTGGCAAATATCCTTCTAAACCTTCATTACTTTCTACCATATATCCCCCCCGGCTTATTAAGTCCCAAACATCCCTTAGATCGGTTACCCTATCCTCCATTTATTGCACTTTTATAAAACACAAAAATGAGAAACATTACACACTGGGGAAGATGCTGGGTCTGTGTGTGGCGCCTCGGCCTCTTTACCTCTTGGGGTCGTTCTTCTTCACCTCTGCGTCTAACCTTCCACAGGGGAAGGCTCCACTGTCACAGTGTCAACCCCTCAGCAGTAGGCAGAACGGGTGGCCACAGCCGGTCCTCCTCCGTCGTACTCTCCGGGTCTATCGGGTCCTGTGAGTGATACAAAACCAGAGGGGCTTCATACCAGACCGGCATCTGAACGACACCAACAGTTCTCAAGACATATCCCCGAAGTATAGGCACGCAGCATAAGCCCACAATCATAAGTGTGATGACTATAGAGGTTAAGACTATAACTATTGTATAACTATTGTTGTTAACGAACCAGTTTATACTTCACTGTCCATGGCCAGCATTATCCTTTAGTTGTTCAGGTTGTGGGATGTCTTATATGGTCAGCAGGGGGTGAAAACAGGCATAACAGATGACATGATGGCATATAAAAATGTACTCAATTCGGTCTTCGGGTCTGGTACTTAGCTCTGGCTGGTGTCTGACGGATCAGATGTGGTCCAAGGGTTTGATGGTTGTCGTGCAGTGGTTGAGATGGTACCATGTGGTGTTCCCTTCTGGTTCTGGCATCTTGCTTTTCTACTTATTGAATACAAGACCATGCATGCATGCTGGTGGTACGATATTATAACTATTGCAGTCGCTCCAACGGAGGCCCCTTATGTGGCCCTTGATTTTGGATTGAATGAAAATTGAATTTATTTATTTATTTTAGTTGAAAACCATGTGCATTAATTTGATAGTATTTTAGTAGTTAACCTTGTGTCTATTTTTAACTATCCTAGTTTTCGAAAATGATTGTTAATAATACAACCAGTGTCCAATGCACTCGTGTCACGAACCACAAAACACACACAAACGGAGAAAACTGACTTTTGTGCACAACAAGCTTGCTCTTAAGATAGAATATTCTAACTTAAGTTAGAACCTGTTGGATGCACTACTTCTACAACAGGTTTTTTAAACAATATATCTACTGCCGCACTCCCTCAGGGTCCGTTTTGGGCGGGTTCCATTCTCTCAGTTTGGTGAGGTAGGAATTTTCCTGGAATCTAAAGAGACCCCAGCGCTAGTTGACCCCTTGACTTGGCTAGCCTGGCTAGCCACGCTCATCGGCCGAGAGTGAATTTTGGAAAGAACAACATTTGCTGTCTGGTCCACTGGAAAGCTACTATTGACTCAACATTAACCACGGATCGATTGTATTCAGGAGGAGAAAGAAGGAATGCTAGATTACTTCCTGTTTAGAGGACTGATAACAACAGCTTAGTAAGAGCTTTCTGAGTAAGATCTTTCTGAACAATTTATTAGTTTGATGTAGAGATGGTGGGAATAAGTTAGCTCATAGCTCATTGTGAGATGACATTGATTCAATCTCGTGTGGAGGAATTAAATTAGGGTGATCATAGTCAAGGGTTTTTATGACTTTTCAATACAACCGAAAAATCCATCCGTTGACATTAATGTCATGTTTACGTAATTGACTGTGTAACATCATTTGTTCGTTGAATGAGGAATTAAAGTAATCTTTCTTTATTTATTTGTTCCTTTTTTCTTTCTTTCTTTCTTTCTTTCTTTCTTTCTTTCTTTCTTTCTTTCTTTCTTTCTTTCTTTCTTTCTTTCTTTCTTTCTTTCTTTCTTTCTTTCTTTCTTTCTTTCTTTCTTTCTTTCTTTCTTTCTTTCTTTCTTTCTTTCTTTCTTTCTTTCTTTCTTTCTTTCTTTTGATACATAATTCACATGAAACGTTAAAATGCAATCTTGTAAAGAGAAAATTATGCATACCAGTTTTTATATTTTATTTATAGTAAAAACATGTTATTTATGCAAACCAAAAATACTAGCCTACTGTGAGCAATCTTACAAGAATACAAAAAGTAACCAAAACCAGTAAAAGGTTAAAACCAAAGCACATTATATACAAAATCACATGTTCCTATGTAATTTAGCTTTCCACAAACAATCATACAGGCATAGGTGGACTTCACTTATCAAGTAAAGCAATGGTATTTTAAGACAATTAGGAAAGAAAATAACTTTTGATATACATTATTTTGCAGGTAGTGGTGGTCTGCATTGTTACCATTCATCATCTTTACGGTTTTACATTCAACTAATTTCTGTGGTCCAGTTTAGCCATTATCTTTGTCAATAAAAATATTTATCTTCTGAATAATTCTTAATAATAAGGCGCAATTAGTTAGAATGTAGGTTATTTTAACAGTTCATCACTTCAACAGAATCCATTTATTTTAATGCTAAGACGATTATTTAACTGCACATGAAATTGAGATTTTGAATGAAGTTGCATGAAGTTATGGCCAGGTGATATTGAACAGAACAGCATTACGTTTATTTGAATTGTATCTTCCAATTTCCGCAGCATGGCATATAAAATAATTAAGTTTACCAAGAATCTATTTTTTCTTAGGTCTCCTGAATATTCATATATGTATGACCCCTTTAATATGTAATTTAGAAAGTTTCCTTTCACTAATTGAGCTTATAGAGTGGCGAAGTCACGCATCTTCCGGTAGGGCTCACGGGACCTATGAGATTGAAAAATATGAATGGGAGTCAATGGAGAGAAAATAATTATCTTCTGGTCCCAGTCTTTATATGCCCTGGATTACACATATGTTGTTTGTGGATTTAAATGATAATTTTTCATGCAAAGAAAACTAAAAATAATTCGTGAAGAAGTTTGATAATTTTAGGTTTTATGTGAGGCCGCTTTGTGAACTACAGCTCTTCGCTGCTCTCGACGCATATGATATACGTCACCACACCCGCACTTGGAACTCGGCACAGAGATGGCGATCTCTCTGCTCCACTTCACCACTTTTTTTTCAAGGCGAGGATAAAAGCATAGAAAGGAACAAAACACACCGGCACCTTGATCTAATTGATTGGCACTGAATCGCTGTGAGGATGATTGAGTCTGATGACGTGACGTCACATACGCGACATCAGGCGATATGTAGTCTTTCTCGTTGTGTTTTCTCTACAGCCTTTATCTGAACAATTGTACAATAAACGGTCCAACTCTTTGCATGAAAAATTATCATTTAAATCCGCAAACAACATATGTGTAATCCAGGGCATATAAAGACTGGGACCAGAAGATAATTATTTTCTCTCCATTGACTCCCATTCATATTTTTCGATCTCATAGGTCCCATGAGCCCTACCGGAAGAGGCGTGACTTCGCCACTATTTGAAACAATAGGAAAACCAAAAAAACAATTGTTTCTGCCACAAATGTGCATTGAAAAATGTTGAACAAAATTAATGATGTTAAGTCTAAAGATATATGTATGTCGCTGTGTTTCTTCTTTTTATGGGTACATTGAGGTCACAAGCAGACAAAAAGTCTATAAGGCCAAAAATATGGGAGTTGCTACGAGTGGGCACATAAATAAAGGTTGGGTATGGGATTTGCGAAACGCCAGCAGATTTTGAAAATACACAACTCAAAATGGTCCTACCCACTCATCTTCAACGCTGACTCTAACCCTGTATTCACACCAAACGCGACGGGGCGACAAGATCCCATACAAAGTGAACGTAGAGACGAGTTTCGGGCGAAATTTTCGCGAGAGAAAACTGGCGACAAATTTTGATTTGTCGCGCCACACTTTCGCCGTCTTCTGGCGAGCGCGTTCACGTGGATTTGTGGCGCGACCAATTCGCTCGAGTTCAAATTTTTCAACTTTGACGCGCATTTCGTGTGATGACGCGTGATTACAGCCAATCAGCGTTCACTCGCTTGAGTGACGTAGCGTTCACTTTCCGCTCAAGCTCAAACTGCGATGGAAGCGGCCGTCATCCAGACGGAGCTCCTGCAGAAGACGGTGAGTTTCGCCGAGCTCTGTACGGGATATCATGAACCCATAAACGACGGGCTTTCCGACGTCTCTCCCTCTTCCACAAAAGGTAAAGACATGCAATGCTCGTTATGTCGGACATGGTTGTGAAATGGAGGACCTGGTGTCAAGTTGTGGCGCGACAAATTCGACAAAACTTGCACAGCGACAGATTATGATGTGTCACGCGACAAAACTTTGGCGACAACGCGAACGGGCGACAAATTTCGCGTTTGGTGTGAACGTAACCCTGTGTTCACACCAAACGCGACGGGGCGACAAGATCCCATACAAAGTGAACGTAGAGACGCGTATAGGGCGAAATTTTCGCTAGAGAAAACTGGCGACAAATGTTGATTCGTCGCGCCACACTTTCGCCGTCTTCTGGCGAGCGCGTTCACGTGGATTTGTGACGCGACCAATTCGCTCGAGTTCAAATTTTTCAACTTTGACGCGAATTTCGCGTGATGACGCGTGATTACAGCCATTCAGCGTTCACTTCCTTGAGTGACGTAGCGTTCACTTCCCGCTCAAGCTAAAGACATGGAATGCTTGTCTTTAAATGCTTGTCTTTAAATGCTTTTGTCTTTAAATGCTTTTGTCTTTAAATGCTTGTCTTTAAAAAGGTAAAGACATGCAATGCTCGTTATGTCGGACATGGTTGTGAAATGGAGGACCATGGAGTCAAGTTGTGACGCGACAAATTCGACAAAACTTGCACAGCGACAGATTATGATGTGTGGCGCGACAAAACTTCGGCGACAACGCGAACGGGCGACAAATTTCGGGTTTGGTGTGAACGTACGGGGGTGAGTCCACCCATTCCAAATACATGGACGCGCAATCCTGCACGAGCGAACACAGATGCGCGAGAGCGAGCCATTAGCTAGTTAGCTAGCTCCAGTAGCTACCGCAGGATAACAATAAACAGAAGCTTGACCTTTTAGTAGGCCTACGTGCTTAGAGTACGAGCTTTGAGTACGTGCACGAAGGGGTCGCGCGGGGAGGGGGGGAGGGGGAGTGCAGTACGACCATTTGATTGACGTACTTACTGTCCAATGCCACTCGGTGGGTCTGGAAATCATTGGCTGGAGTTTTTCCGATCCCTGCCCGTTCCACAGATGATTGGCTTGTTTAATTTTCATGTCAGTACTTCTCACTCAGTGGCTGAAAGTGGGTTATGATAAGGATTTCAAGTAATTTTGCAAAAATGGCCAAAAAGGGAAATTCCATATCCAACCGTTAACTATTAACTAATTAAATAACCAATAGAAACTCGTAACATCACAACAAGAACACTTTTTTTTATTTTTCACTCAACTAGCATCCAAAGGGCAAATCCAAATCCTTTCTTTTCTACCTTAAATACTCCCTTTTTTTAGGACACACGACCAGACATTTTTTATCATGTTGGCCCGGAAGCTCTGATCTTTCTCAGGGTACTGGGGATTCAGAGCCAGCAGAACCTCTCTCATCGCAGTCTTTTGAGAATGCTATCTCTGTCAAACTCCAGACTTGCTAAAACACAGATTATGTTTGTGATTATGTATTATATTACGTATGACAAAAGTAAAGCGGGGGTGATGGTGTGTTTAACCTCCATCGGTAATCAGATCTACTAAAATGCTGTATTTCTATACATGTCTCCAGCTCCACATCTGGTTTCAGTGGTAGAGATTCTCCACTTTCAACACATTGCAAACATGGACCACCAAACTACCCACCCCACCGTCAACTCTGAAAGAATCAATCAACATTGATTGATCTCAGATTATACCCAAACACTGTATGACACACGAGAGTTAATATTATACCGTAACTGTATATTTTGGTTAATCCACCATGTAGGGACTCAAATAAATTACTATGTTGATGGAGGGGAAATCGCCTTGGTATAATAACCCACTACACAGAAATTAAGTCGAGAGGTCCACACTTGATAGAAACAGAGCACAAACAAAGACACAGTTATAGATAACCTAGCACCTTGTTTTGTAAAATACTGGCAGAATACGGCACATTCAGATCTCACTCAAAATGTTTAAAGTTTTTTTTTTTTAAGAATCACATAAACAAGAACAATTCTAGAAATAAACAGCAGTGTTTGTAACCAATGCCCCCTTTGAAAGGAGTGTGATCACAGTCAAATTATCTCCATCACAACGCTGGCTAAGACACAGATAACCACACCTCAATCTGGCAGTGACAGGGCTCTAAAAGCAGTCTCAATAGAAGAGAAACAACGATAACAAAGGCCAGTACAAAAGAAAACAGCTTAATTTACAACTGATGGTTACACAGCTTTCTTTCCAACCGCCTGCTGCTCTCTTTGGACCCTGAAGTTACTCAAAGTATGGAATGGTCTCTGATGGTTTCCTTTTGTGGATTCCATTTCTATTACCTCTCCTCTGAGTTTCCCAATCCCCAGTACCCAATTGTAACAGAGTACCGGTACACCTTTGTAACCCCAGTATCACTTCCAAACCCGAGTACAGAACGAGATCCCGAGGAGACCCATGGGACGAGACCCCCGGGACGAGACCCCCGGGACGAGACCCCCGGGACGAGACCCCCGGGACGAGACCCCCGGGACGAGACCCCCGGGACGAGACCCTGTGCTTCACACTGGTGTGGTCCTGCAGTTGCCCCCGTCCTTGAGGTCATTGGGAAAACAGTTATGCACCTGCAGGAACTCAGCAGCGGTGGCTGCGGCATCATGCTCTGGGCTGTAGGGGCTCTCGACAACACTATCCCTGGCCAAAGTGTACATGGACAGCTCGCCCAGTGGCCTGCTGGGAGGCGGCACCATGCCCCCCTTGCGGGCATTGGTGCCTGGCGAATTCTCCCGCGACGCCTCCGTGGAGCGAGAGCTGGAGCGTGATGTCCGCCGGCGGAAGTGGGAGTTGGGCATTCGTGAGTATGGTGAGGACGAGGAGAGAAAGCGGATGAAGTCCCGGCGTGCTCGCCTGCGCACCTCCTTGTTTTTCTCGATATAGATGTTGATGGCGAGCACGGCCACCGCCTCGGCCGCGATGAAGGACAGTGCACCAAAGTAGAAGGACCAGCCGTAGGAGTACGTATACTTGCGGTCATCGTCCCGCTTGTCGTTGGGGTCACCGGCGTTGCTGGATATGTAAACGATGATGCCGATGATGTTGCTCAGACCTTGAAGGGGAAGATCAAGGCCCAGGACGATTAGGTCCGGTAATTTATTTGCGGTTAGGCAGCTCGGTTACGGCTCACGTTTCCACCATGGATAGTACCCTTATGGTAGGGCAGGTTTAAGCAATGGTCGCGGCCGCTACATAAGCATCGTGACCTCATAGCAGCCCGACACAGTTCAGCCTGCTAATAAATCCAATGAATAGAAGAACGAGACGCATTAAACAAAGAGCAACAATGTAGGACGTCCAAGATGGGTATGTGTATGTAGAATATAATTGCAAAAAGTTTTTGTTGTAGTTCGCCTAGCTACACAACATGCTAGTATAACTAACATTAATGTTGTTGGATCAACCCCTTTGTTATAGACACAGTGTCAAATAAACAGTTTACTTTAATTTGTGTTTCAATCTGTGTTCAGGTCTGATAGGATAGAATACCATACACATGCATTGTATGTAACTAGTTTCAAGTAGTTAAAGTCCTTCCAATTCAGCCTAAATGATGTGAATTTATTTTATTTTCCAGACCATTCCATAGTAATGCAAGTTAAGTTTAAAGTTTCCCATCCTGCGTTTGTGCTTGAACTTTGGAGCAGGGCTTCCACCTTAGCAGAAGAGCCATGCATGGTCTGCAGAGGCTGCTTATTGCTGGTCTCAATGATGTGTGTCCTTTTTTTACACTTTAAATTCAGAATAAATCTTTTTATACTACGTTGTCTTTCTCTGGAATTTGGTTTTGTTTGAATGTCATTAAATTATTACTTACATGGAAAAACATGGTATGATTATATAAGAATCTGATTCATGCTCACAATCTTTTAGAAACTGTAGTATTGCACTTTATCTTGCATCAAACATTGTACCAAAAGATAATAAATAAAACCAGAACAAACAAAGAACTTGAGGTAGTGTGCCATCAATTAAAAAAAATATATCATAAATACATGAACCAATGATATAATATAACTAATATTGCACATTACAAAAAGGCTTTAACAATCACACAATCATATCGATAACTTTTTCAAAGGGACCCAAAACGGTCCTCCCAGGGGTTGGAGGGCTTAGGGCTACTCCTGCAGAAGAGGTGCCTGAGCTGGAGGGGATATATATATAATGATATACAATATGTGTATCATTATATATTTCTACCAAAATAAAATAAATTAGAATGATACATTTGTGGTGTTCGATCCTGTCGCATGTTTCGGCACCATCTTGCTTAGGATTTTTCTTGATTTTCTCGCAAGGCATTGTGGGAGATTTCTCACAATCCTTGCATGTGAGTGTGCTTCTAAAAAATCGTACTTTCAAGAGCAAGATAGCCTTTGCCCTTAGCCCTACCCCTCACTGAAATGACTATTTGGCAGTCTTACCCTAAGAGTGAATGCGGAAAAGCGAGGGGTAGGGCTAAGGGCTAGGTCCAAGGGGTGAACTGGGATTGCCTTGGACTGAGCTTTGGGCACAATTCTGCCCATTGATTAAAAGTGGGCGCTAAATCACTGACGGGTAACGGGTAAAGACAAAATTGACCAAATAAGATGCAGTACTGCATTGAACCATCGCATTTAACGCAACAATGCCTACACAGCCACACCGCCTGGTTGCATTAAATGGGTTGTTTTAATGCAGAACTGTATCTCATGTGGCAAATGAAATGCCACCATGCCTGTTAACACATCCATTGCAACACTGCCGATCATAATCGGCGTAGCAGTGAGAACACTTCTAGACCGCTGCAACCTCTAGAACCACAGTAGGAGAACCTTCCTAGAGCCCCCCGGTGGTTACCTGCAGCAACAAACAGGATGCCTGCACTGAGGAGGATGTTGTTGCGCTTGCTGTAGACGTGGCCCACCCCCACACAGAGCCCCCCAAGCATCAGCAGGACACTACTCAGGATGGGGAACACACTGGAGGCCCGCACGATGCCTGGAAACATGACATGAAGGAACTGGTTATTAATTAGAAAAGATTGAAGAATGCGTTTAGGAATTCTTTGCATTTAGGGAAGACATCAGAGATACCAAGGATGGAGGGATTGGAGCAAGGCAGATGAAGAACCAGGGCTTTCTGTGACTGTGATGCAAGGTTGACTGCTATGTAGGGGGGCCTTTTATGGATTTGCCTACGCACTAAATAATTCATGACTTAAGATTTGGCGACACTGTTAGGGACAGTGGAAAACACTGTCAT
The DNA here is from genome assembly GCA_900291075.1 of Melanogrammus aeglefinus. NCBI lineage: Eukaryota > Metazoa > Chordata > Actinopteri > Gadiformes > Gadidae > Melanogrammus > Melanogrammus aeglefinus. The sequence continues at coordinate 142,155 of OLKM01000581.1, forward strand.
TTAATAGATACATGGTTAGCGTCCTCCTACTAAGGATAAGATGACTTTCCTAGGATAGGCGGATAGGAAAGGAGACAAGGTGAGTCAAAAGCAAGGAAGGGAAAGAAAGGGAAAGGGAAATTATGGAAAGTAGAAGTGAAAGGGTCGGGAAAAGGGAAGGAAAGAGGAAATTATAGGACAAAAAATAAAAGGATAAGAAAGAAAGCATGGGAGGAAAAGAAAGGGGAAAATTGTATGATAAAGAGGAACAGAAAGGAGTAAAAGGAAATGAGAAAATAATATGAACAGAGGAAAGGATAGGAGAAAATAGTAAAGGAGGGAAGAGGGAAGAGGAAAGGAAGGGTGAGAAGGAACCAAAAACTAAAGGAACCAAAAACTAAAGTAAATGAAACCAAGTAAATTAAGCAAATAGAAAGGAGGGATCAAGACAGTCGAGGATAATACAAGGAAGCAATACAAGCCAAATGAGTAATTTGATGCTACTGTGCAGCCTGTCTCCACAATGATATTGAACAAGTTTCCTCTGATTCTCAGTTGTATCCAGAATACCTATTACCCATTTATTCAACTGATATAAAGGAATTAGTAATAATCTATTTGTTTTGGATACTGTCAAACATTTTGTGTGATCCAGGTTTCCAATCAAGGGCCAGCATAGGTTTAAGGAAAGTATAAGACTTATATAAAGAAGGTATTTTTAATGTATTTGATATTCCCTGATTTTTTTAAATTTATTTGCAGTTAAGGAGCTTCCTTATGGCTGCCATGACCAAAACAGATCCCCCTCTCTCCTCTTTGGACGAAAACATCTCAACCCATTGCAATGGTCAGGAAGACAGAATGTCAATTCTATACAACACGCTAGAATACTTTTCAACAGAATGCTCTGTGCACAAAGGATAATATTGAAAAGGACATATTATATAAAAAGAGTAGCATCTGTACTAAGGCTCAGACACAGCCTGGGAATACTCATCTGAAACAATTTCAATACAATTGATGGATGCAAACATATGTCATGCTTGCCAGATTAAACATGTTTAATGGTACAAGTGCAATCACTAAAGGGACCCTTAATGCGATGGAAGGTGATTTGAGGGATTTTTGGTAGGGGGTAATGCATTGGACATTTAAGATAAGTACATTTTACTTCCCATCCCAAAGTATTTAATCTGGGACGGATCCCAATCAGTCCCCAGCTAAAGAACCAAGTTATTATGTGTTGGTTGCAAGCAAAACGCTTGTTAGCTCTTTCCAGGGAAAAAGTGAGCGGGCCAAACATTGTCCATTGGCTTCAGGAAATGTTGTCTACCCTAAAAATGGAAAAAATTACAAGTTTTGTTGAGCAATGTTACGTGGGTGAAATATTGGCCAATGAGGGGAACTTGGGGTAGTGTATTATGCTTTTGTGCATGTGAGGTTGTGGTGAGATTTTGGCTTTTGCATTGTGTTTCAATTAAAATATAGCCGGAATATGTTCTGTCTATCCTGTTCGACCAACACTATAAAATATTATTTGTTTTATGCTTTTGTAACATTTATGACGATATGCTCTGTCCCTATCAAATAAATAAATTAATTAAAATTAATAAAACGAAATATTTCGGTAGCACTCTTTAATAACGTTTAGTCATACGTAATTGATTAGCTTTTAGAGAATGCTTAACTAATAAGTAACCAAACATTAAGATACATTTGCAGATAATGCATGAGCTATGTTAAAGGGCCCCTATTCTACCACCAGGGATGATGTTGATTAATAACTACAAGCCATGTCATAATTGACCCTCTAGCGACATCATAAGTTTGAGTGTCCATCCAGATGTAAGATGGAAAGATCAGCCTACCAAGTGGTACAACAGTCCTCTAGATAGGCCTGTAGGCTAAATAAGGGCCCTTTAAAGGTTGTATCAGCGATTCTAGTCAGAAACATAAATGATCACATTCATCTGATCTTTCCTCACAATCCGCTAGCTGCCCGCCCCATAAGCAGGCCGTCAAAAATCTGCGTCTCTGTAGGCAGCCTATGCTCCAATATCGTACACGAAAAACAAATCGTACTACAAACAAATCAAATGAAAAATTAATAGTATTCCAACCAATCACCGACAAGGAGTGGGTGTTGTTGGGTTTTGCGCTGCGTTCATGATAGTTTTTACTGGATGCACGAAACACGGATGGGAGCGGCGAGCTGGCTCTGACTTCTGTTCAAATACCAACAGAAGTGACGTCACCCAACATCGTTGATACAACCTTTAATATATACTTATTAATCGTCTACAAATGAATGTTAATGTTTTGTTAATGCATAGGTCATCATTAACTCAAAGCTTGTAAATTGCTTTTGAATTAACCTTATTATTGTTCTACTAATACTTCTACATAAAAATGTCTTGTTAAAGAAGGAAATCAATAAACATGGGAGATTGGTAAAAAATAATAAGTTATTATTCAGATATTAATAGTCAATGCAATCAGAGGCAGAACTTACGCAGGAGGTACTCAGAGCTGTCCGTGTCATAGTCGTTGTCATCGGGGAAATGGTTGATCCTGTTACAGCTGCCTTGGTTGATACCTGCATGGCACATGCATCAATGACTAGATGAACAACAAACATCACTAGAAACTGTAATATTACTGACAAACATTCTAATTACTTTCATGTCCTGGGACAGAAATTTCGATGAGATAAATGAGAATTCCAGTTGATTTGAGCTGGTTTGAGCCCACAGGCTGAAGTGAGAGTGAAGGAGGTAGAGCTACTGTTAAAGCTGCTGTCCCTGGCAGTGCAACCCTGCCCTGCTCCTGCTGAAGACGATAAAACGTCCTTGTTGGAATCAAATTTTCTTATGATTCTTACTTTTTTAACAAGTGCTGAAGGAGAGAATATGTGAAATTCTTTCACGGCAGACATTTCCACAGAGAATAAGCAAGGCTCCTCCAACAAAAACTACATTGTTGCCTAATTTCTTTCTGGAAAACTGTCGGTGGTTAGGAACAGAAAGGACACTGTTTTTTGAGCCGTTATATCTCCACAAATGCTTCCCTTCTATTCGGAAGGCTTAACTAAACATGGACCAAAGGTCAGCCTGTGTGTGTGTGTGTGTGTGTGTGTGTGTGTGTGTGTGTGTGTGTGTGTGTGTGTGTGTGTGTGTGTGTGTGTGTGTGTGTGTGTGTGTGTGTGTGTGTGTGTGTGTGTGTGTGTTTGTGTGTGTGTGTGTGTGTGTGTGTGTGAGAGTGTGTGTGTGTGTCTATCAAGAAGTGGAAGGAAACAATCAGGTAAAGGGCAGCAGCTCATATACCCAGGAGTGGCATGTGCGAGACGAGAACGTGTGAAAAGGGAGAGATGAGAGGAAAGGAAAGGAGGAGAGACAAGAGATTAAAGGAGAGAAAGCCGAGAGGAAGGGAGTGCAAAAGACCGATAGAGATGTGGACATTGATAGGTGTAAGCTGGGATAAATCTTTATCCGTAATTGTGTAGTGAATAATACCATGGCATTAAAGGAGACATATTTTATGGCGTTTTCCCAACAAGTAAACATATTATTTGAGTTCCACATGTTTTTTAAGCTGTTTGCTGGAAATAGCTTTTAGGAAAAAAAATGTCATCTACCGCTATTCCCCTCTGTTTCAGTCCCTTCAGAATGCGCTGTTTCTGGTGTCTGTAGCTTTGATGCAAATGAGCTGCTGTCCATTGACCAATGAGCTGACAGACTGAACCACAGCATGGAGAAGAGATTGTTGCCGTTTGCTCCTGGAGCTCTATATCTATATAATATAATATAATATAATATAATATAATAATAATATTATATACAGGTATTTATATAATCTATCTTATATCACGGCCAAAAGCTATGTGCGCCTCGGATGATATTATGAATAATAAAGACCACAAGTAAAGACTCGTAGTGTGGGATTTCACGGCCATGGTTGAGAAGAATTGGGGGCAAGGAACTTTGGCATTGACTCTCTGAAGTCCATGAACCGCGACATGGAGAAGAAAAGGATTGTACTCCGAGCTCCCCGCGCCGGAGCTGCCGGCCGCCGTCGAAGCCGTCCGGCCGCAGCCCAGCAGCTCCGGCGGTGTACTCCGGGAGCTGAACTGGCGCCGAAGCTAGGTGGCAGCTCCAGCGGACTAGCAGCTCCGGCGGCCGAGCAGCTTCGGCTGGGGTAGCTCGGCTGCAGTCCGACAGTTTAGCTCCGGGAGTACAATCCCTTTCTACTCCATGTCTCCTCCTCCCGACCTCCCTTCGGCGGCAGCTCCGGCGGGGTGAGCTCGATGCCAGAGAAAGGGATTGTACTCCCGGAGCTTAGCTGCAGGGCTAGCGCCGAGTTCCCCCCGCCGGGGCTGCTCGTCCGCTGGTCCACAAAATCTTCGCAATGCTCTGATTGGAGGGGGCACATTCAAATGTGCCCCCTTCCTACGTAGGAGGGGGCGCCGAAACTGACTCGCTCGTTTGGTAGCTGGAGGCGGGCTGCTTCCAGAAATGTGTGTCTCACTCAAAAACTCATGTACAGACTTATTTCAAAGTTTGTATGCGTGTGGGAGCACCATATACCCACAACAACACCCCAAATCCCAGGCAAAGTGCTGTTTTCATAATATGTCATTGTCCCCTTTAAGAGGGAGGTGGGGGTACCCCTCTTTCTTTTTAATTACGCCTGGCGGAGCGGGGTTGTTCATAGGGACAATAAGTGTGTGTGATTGTTTGACAGACATTAAAAACCATTACCCACACACACAAGCACAAATCACACCAATCTAATGGTTTCGACATTTGACATTGACATTTGTCTAGTGCTAGGGCTAACAACCAGGATATTTCTGAATATTTCTGTAATTGTACTTATGTCCTTATGCATGTATGACTGCACGTTCCGACCAATCAGAGTTCCACATTCAATATAATTTCTACCTCGTAAAATCTCCTGTTAGCCTTTCTCTCTCTCTTGGAGATCCTTTAAGCCTGCCCTCGTCTCAACCTATAAAAACACTTCTCTTTGAGTCTCTGAACAAACCGCCTGTCACATTCACCTTGTTGCATCTTAATAGGGGAACTACAACCATATACCAATCAATCAAACAAAAAACCTGTGATCTCCATTTCCCAGGGTACCCTGGGGGATCACGGCCCCTTTGACACAACCTTTGCTATGGGCCTTACATTTACATTTACATTTAGGGCATTTAGCAGACGCTTTTATCCAAAGCTTTCTGTGTATGAAGTCTGAATATAACAGATGCAGTGATTTTGGGAGAGGGGAAGTGGCAGAATTTTTTACTTGAATTAAAAAATATCCAAGCACAGCATTATGCGTGTAAGAAAGAGGCAAACATGAGGATTTGGGCATCCACAAGGCAGAAGGATACAAATAATAATAAGATTTAGAGGTGCAAGGTGTCAGGTGTCCCCATGAACTGAATTATGTTGTTATTAGTGAGGGGACCCACAAACATCTGAATAACAACCACTTGAATTAACATATCTTGAAATGAATATGGTAATTGTACATTGCTGAATCATTACAAATTAATGAGGTAATCGGAGCACATTGTGGACATACGTTGCTGTTTCTAGGACAGTTACTATGGTAACGGAAAACTGAAAGGACTTCCTGGTAACAGGTAGAGACAAATCAACAGGCGATTTCTAATTTAGCCTGACACGGACAGGAAAGCCATATCGCTTGGTATCTTATAGAAAGCCCGGTTTTCCTCTCAAAGCAATTTGTCTGCTTAAGTCACATGATAAAAACTCAGTGATCAATTAAAGTGCCACCTATACATCAATCATCGATGTTGGAGGTACACACTGAATAGGGTGTGACAGAGAGGTAAACAATACGCAGCTGTAACAGACCTATTAAGTGTCGGTCTCAGCTGAAAGCAGCATCAAAACCTCCGCTGTAAATAGCACCCCCCCCCCCCCCCCCCGATTCCCCAATCCTCCACCCCTTTAGCTCTCCATGGCAACCAATAGTCAGCCGCTGACATGCTCATTTAAATCGATTATATCCACGGATGCCTTTGACATCTTTATTGTATTTTAATACCTATCCTAACCGGCACAACATATTCAATCCTTCCATCAAAACCCCTCATGCACTTGTTAATAATCTCTCACAAAAACACACACACACACACACACACACACGCACACACACACACACACACACACACACACACACACACACACACACACACACACACACACACACACACACACACACACACACACACACACACACACACACACACACACACACACACACACACACACACAAACAACACCCACACACACACTCACACAACCACACACATGCTGAAGTAGGCTTCAGAGGATCGGTGCTTTGGGGCAGGGAGGCTGAGAAACTGTGAGTCAACCCAGCTCAGCTAATAAGAGGTCCATCTCTGTAGAATGCTCCAGATCAGGAGATGCAAAGTATTTCCTTCTCTTTCTTACAGGGTGTGTGATCCTAGTTATTTAGACATACTGTATGTCCCCACCCGCTGCACATTTCACACCTACCCCACATGGATTCCTCCTCTTAAAAGATTTTTCCCCATCTGAAAGAGCTTGGAAATCCAATATAAATGTATGAAGTGTGACCATTTCTATGGTTACACTTCCTACTTCGAGAAATATATGCATTCAATACAACTATATGGATGTGTACTCCTCGCCTCCCCATACACCCCCTCGAACCACCACCACATCCAGAGCAGGTCAGAGGTCAATAGTACTATACTATACTATACTATACTATACTATACTATACTATACTATACTATACTATACTATACTATACTATACTATACTATACTATACTATAAGTCGCTTTGGATGAAAAATAGTAGTAATAGTTATCATTCATTACAGTCTCAGTGGAGTTTACCACAACAGAGATGTGGATACAGAGAAGAGAAAACCAATAGATCATTGTTGTTTGAGCTTTTTGTCTAACACAAACAACCAGAGACACACACACACAAATACAAAAGCAATTGAGCAGTTTATGTGCTGTTGGAATGAAAGCATTCAACCTGGTGAAGGTGCCTGGTGGGGTGAGATGACTGACGGTTTGTTAATTAAGTTTGCGTAATAGCAGGGGTTAATCAAACATGGCCTCGCCTGATTTTGAGCTCAAACAAAAAAACAAGTGCTGTTGGAGAGAGTTATTTGCATTTTAAAATGGGACATTTCGATTGTTCTTTCGCTCTGCTTCACCAACCGTTGAGTAGCCGGGCATGTGCAGAGGGGGGGGGCTGTTGGTGCCTGAGCACCTGCCCCTTTTCCTCTGAATGTCCAACGTGTCAATCAATGCTGCGAATCAATGCTTTTTAAAATTACACATGAACATTTCAAATTGAACGTGTGAATCAATCATTCGAGGATATAAATTTTCGAAAAGTAATAATATAGAAGAAATTTGGTAGCCTCGTCTACCTGCGCTGCCGGTAGGTGACGTCATAGACTATCAACGTGACCTTTCACATTTGCCTGTCTGCAGGATGCGCATCGTATTGTTGTTGTTTTAAGACACGTCTGTTTCCAAAACCATTTAGCAATCAGATTCATCAACACAATTTCACTACATTACGGGTGAAGTATGTTGAGGACAGTTTAGGACACCCTATCGACAGAAATCATAACGACATTAGTCATTTTTAATAAACTCTGGTTCGCTAACTAAGTTGTAGATGCTTCGTTTTATGTGTAGGGACCCCAATCATGCTACTGCAGAGGTTTGGTGCTATTTTGAGCAATATAAGTGGTTAAAAAATGCAGCGTTTGCGGTGCCCCTAACCAATAACATGGAATAACATTGCGCCGGGCATCCTTTATACTCGATTTTCAATGAAAAAGTTTCTGGAGGGCGTATTTGATGGGTATGAATTGAAAAACAAAGACCCTGTGTTAAATTTTCACCGGAATTACTCTTTAAATCTATGTTCCGGCTGCCGTCTGTTTTTGGGACTGTCTACAAATTACACCCCTCAGACTGGTGGCATAGACTTTCCTATGGAGTTGTTTCAGGAAAGAAAAAAAATCAGCACAAATCAATAAAAATATATTTCCTCATCTGATTGTTATAGACTTGCCAATGGTGGGCAGCTACTTACTACAGGGGACTCTTTGCTGATATCTCACATTATAGTGAAACAGGATGCTATTTAATAGTTTAAAATATTTACCAAAAATCAATAAAAATACTTATTCTCCTTCTGATTATATAGCAGTTTCCACTGGTGGGCTGTTACGTACTACAGGTGGTTCTTTGCTGATATTTTGCATCAAAGCAAATCAGTATGCAATTAATAGTTTAAAATATTCACCAACAATCATTAAATATGTATATACATTTTCTCATTCTGACTGCTGTAGTAGTAAAGCACACATTTTTTTCAATCGCATAGTATGATTTTAGATTGCTGCATTTTGTATTTTACAATATTTGTGTGAATGTAGGCTGATGCAAGGCTCCATATTTCATTATAAGGTGTGTACAGTATTGTGGATTTTGTATTATGTAAAATTTGATGTAGCCCTTTCTATAGTATTAATACTGTGTGTAAAATTACATTTTGTTTGAATAACAGTTGCATTTTTTTATTCATGTGAATGAGTCTGATGTACCTCCATGTTTCATTTTTAGTTAGGTTAGTTAAATTTAGGTTAAATTGTGGACACTATTTCACATTGTTTCGGGATATAGTATGCATGGTATAATGCTAATTGGTTATTGGTTATTGTCATAGTCCCGTTGGGGGTGCTGTGGTAATAAGATGCGCTGATACTACGGGAATGGGGGAACAAACAAAAAATAAAGGAACTGGCATGTTTTGAAACGCAACAAGTGACTCACGCATATTTATTATCAGAACACGACAGTATGGATATGTAAGATTGTATACGATTACACAATACATTTTGTTTGAACAAGGGTAATTCATTATTTAAAATAAAGATGACATATATTGTAAGCTAATCTTGTTCCATGTGCCCTTTTTTGAATCAGAGCCCCTGCCCCTCAAAAGGTCTCTGCACGGCCCTGGTTGTAGCGGCTGCTCCCACTCTGTCTTCTGCATGCAGCCACCATCATCAATAAAACAGTGTCGTCATTACCACCCGTCTCCAGGGCTATACTGAGTGAGTTCCCATGGCAACGAGCCCATTGTGTTCAATATGAATGGTTGTAGGCCTACCTTTTTTTTCTTCCTCCCAAACCAGAGACAAAGCATGGAATTACTAGGTTATTAAGTACTAGTCTACAAAAAGAACAAAAAAAACCTTTACTGTAGGCTACATATTTTAACCATTATACTGTCTGACTTATGGGGAAAAAAAATTATCTGGGGTCGTACCCCAACAAAAGAAAAATGTTTCTATATCCATGTAAACATGTGTTTTCTGGTGTCATTTAAACCATTTGGGCCGTTTTTAATGCAGTTGAAAAAAGTATTAAGATTAGAAAGAGTGAGAAGTTGAAGGCCGAAGATTCAAAATAAGTTGCAAATCGGCTGCATATTCGTTTAGGTTTTAGCACCTCGGCATGTGGACAGTGCCCCGTTCTTACAGGAAGAGGGCTGATGCGTGGAGCGCCGGATCTAGATCTGGATCGTCTGGGGTTGAACAAACAGTCGATAGGCCTAGAATGGTCGATTTCCTATAGAAAGCGAAAGCGCACACAAACTTACCCGGTCAATGAATCAAGGAGTTCCTCTGAACCAAGAAGTCATTGCCATCTCACCACCCAAAACACTGAACAAAATAAAAACTGGATTCAGATGTTTCCGAGAGGTATATCTCCTCCTCCCGTGTCACCTTATATGTTACGCTCGGACATGACTTATTCTCGGGAGTCATCTTTTTTCTAACACTGGGCATGTTTCCATAGCGATGTCAAATATGTTGCCAAGCAACAGCATCCCATACAACGAAGATATGAATGAAGGTAAGGACGGTGCGTGTTGCTGCCGGGAATGAGCCTCCTCCTTGAGAATGAGACAGGAACGTGCCATGGATTGGTTGGCGATGCGTTCCTTGTACGCGGCCGACTTTTATATATTTAAGGTGTTCAAACGTAGCTTTCAAGTAAACAAAATAGATAAAAGTATCATCACTTGCAGGATGCCACCACTTTATTCACACACTATTCACACACATAAAATACCAAAGCCTACACTCCAAGTTAAACCTTGCCTTAACTGGGTAAAACTGTTTAAAGTAGCCTAAGTTTTTATTGTATTTATTAAAAAAGCACTGACAAACTGAAAAGCATAATATTTAGTGTTCAGCTTTTCCAAAGTAATTTCTGTACGATAAAGAGTCAAAAGTGTTGCCTCTTACCCTCAATACAACAGATTCTCCACAGCCCCGAGTGGGTCAGGTCGCCTTTCTTAGTTTTGGGCTGCGATGGGGTGTCGTCCGTAGAGGCATTGGTGGCGTTACAGATGTACGCGCGCGAATACAGCCAGTAGTCTGTCCCTATGGCGATGGTCATGAGGCTGAATGCGGCGAAAGCCCCGGCGGTGGCTAGCAGCGTTTGAACCCCGCGGTCACACCAAGCCATTGCGCCTCATAATAATAATATTAACAAGGATAATAAAGTCAACAGACGTTTCCAACGAGGCGTGCACATTTGAGTGCTTCAAGGCGCAGGAGATTTAGTTTGTTTCGGCAACGATGGAAAGTGAAAATTGGTGATAGGTTCTCTCCTCACTCTGCCCTTCTTTATCTCTCCCTCTCTCAGTGTCCGCCTCTTTGTATGTGACTCTCTCTTGAAAAGCTCACTTGATGCTCACACGCGACAGACAACAACTAGTGGCAACTGCTGCTGCCAACATCCACGGTCCACCAGTTGCCCTGTGTGTAGCCCTAAGCTTTGACATGCGCGCGCCGGATGGCACTCAATCCAAGAATTGCATAATCTTTTTGTATGTACTCCTTTTCTCCCCACTCGATTTCTGTTCACTTTGTTGCCAGAGAGAGGAAGGTTGTACCCGATAACCCCTGCGTCATGACTCCAACATCAGACCCCACCCTCACCAATCGCCAATCCACTCCGCTCCGACAGGCTGCAGGCATAAAATCCAAAAAAAACTCACCATAAACGCCTGTCATTAATGCACATATGCTTTATATTTATGCATTCCGTTACTTCTTGTGCCCATTAGAAACTTAAACACATTGTAATAGTAACAAAATAAAACCGATCATTCTAGCATTATTTCGATATTCCGGCCACTATTGAATGCAGTCGGACGACGAGACGAGTTATCCTGCCTGCTGTGCCCCAGCTCAAACGGATCCCCACTCGAAACGCAGCATCTTCAAAAATCCCAGTGAGTGGGCTGAACTTAGGCTATGCTAACTAACTATATGTCAAATCCATTGAACCAATAGTCTGCCACTAATATAGCCGAATGTAGACCTACAGCTTCCGTTTAATCTGTATTTATATAAATTACCAGCCGAGGCAGTCTTGGAGCCGGAACTTGGGATATGATTGTTGGTCAAGGCACACCATTTCACCTTCACCCATCACTCACTGGAGTCCAATGTAGACCCCCCTTCCCCCAACCACCGCACCTCCATCCCCAGACCTAATAGACCAACTACAACTATTCACTTTTTGTAATGTGATCACAATCATAAAACACACTTTTATGGATGTTGCGGACACACTTTCATTCGGATACAATAGAAGATGCGTCAGATCAGAGACAACTGCGCTGTGACTAATTTAGGCCTATTGGTCGATTTTCAGATCTGGTGTATCCACCGTGTGCGTGTGTGTGTGTGTGTGTGTGTGTGTGTGTGTGTGTGTGTGTGTGTGTGTGTGTGTGTGTGTGTGTGTGTGTGTGTGTGTGTGTGTGTGTGTGTGTGTGTGTGTGTGTGTGTGTGTGTGTGTGTGTGTGTGTGTGTGTGTGTGTGTGTGTGTGTGTGTGGGTGTGTGTGGGTGTGTGTGGGTGCGTGTGCGTGTGCGTGTGTGTGTGTGTGTGTGTGTGTGTGTGTGTTTGTGTGTGTGTGTGGCCGTGTGTGTTTACGTAGAATATTTGCATACGGATATAAACACATAGGCTAAATGGCCAACTCCCCTTTACTTTGGCAGTGACGGTGCATGGTCAAGGCTCTAACAAATTGCTTTATTAAACACCATTCGTTTTTTAGATGTAAGAGGAAATTACAGTAACGTGCTGAGGGTCTGCGGATAGACTATTTGTATAGGCCCTTTTTACCACGGGTTCTCTTTTGGTCATCGTTATATTGTGAAGCCAGATTTGAAGAACGACATATATATAGAACGAATAATAATAATAATAATAATAATAATAATAATAATAATAATAATAATAATAATTGTAGTCACGAAACGCTTGAATTGGTGCGCTGTAGTGTAACAGTGATGAGGTCACTCGTGTTTATTTATTTTCCAGCCACGACGAAGAAATAATTAATAATATCGGTGGAATCGTGTTTTTACTCAGTGTGTTGTCATTTTTCTTTGTATCTGGAACCTGAATAGGTAAGTAAACTTTCCTTTGATTTGATTTGATTTGATAATGATGTAAAATTCAAGACGCGACAATGACGTATACCCAATACACATGCGCAGTAAGATTAAAGGGCCACAGATTGGGAGTGCGCAAGCGCACGACGAGTCATCGACGCTATGTCCCCTCCCTCAAAATCTCCAACAGCATGGACATGCCCCTTTCACGAGTCCTTTCCCGTCTGCGTTACATTACATTACATTACATGTAATTTTGATTACTAAATCAGATTACAATACTTTCGCTTCATTTTGAAACAGTTTTAACATCAGGCAAAACGGATATCATGGACACGGACCATACAGAACCCGTCATAGACACTAAAACAGCACTGCATTCTTGGCGTTATGGACACCATTTTACACACAAGGGAGATCAAGGGAAAAATGTAATCGTCCAGTGTAATTTATGTTTACCGAAGGTTAATCTGTTATCCACCTCAAAAACATCAACGTCAAATCTAAAGAAACATTTAGACGTAAGTTGTATATTTTCGCTTCTCTGTGCATTGGTAAACGGCTGGTCAAAGAATGACTGGTTGTATGTACCTTAGGTTATTGGTCATTTCACTTTCATGAATGGTGGCCTGTGCTTTTGTGGACCAATCCCTGATGATTGTTCATTATCTAGTTATATACAGCCTTATACTGTGAAATGTCCCATTTCACGTTTGAAAGTGGGTGTTAAATAAAAAAGATCAACACTCTCTTCATATATAATATTTTTGTATTTTTTGTATTATATTTCAGAGGAAACATTTGGGTTGCCATGAAGATAAGGTCAATGCGGCAGCAAAGAGGGGCCGAAAGAAGGAACACAACGGTGAGGCTACCGGTCATCTCCAACTCAAGAAATTTAAAGCAGAGATTATTTCCAAAAACCAGGCACAATCGAGATTAGATGAGCTAATATTTAACTTCATTGTGGAGGACTGCCAGTCTTTCCATCTGCTTGAGAAGCCTGGCTTCAGGAAACTGCTGGAGGGTTTAACTGAGGGTCAGCTGACCATGGACAAGCTGACTTTGTCCACCAAGGTCGACCTGGAATTCTCTAGCATGAGAGAGGTGTTGACGGCCAAACTCGACAGCGTCCTGTACATGTGTACCACATGCGACATCTGGACCACGGGCACCAGGAGCTACTTTGGCATGACCTGTCACTGGATCGACGCAGTCACCTTGGAGCGGAAATCCGCCGCCCTGGGTTTCGCTCGGCTTGAGGGGCCCAACACAGTTGAGGCCATCTCAGGCCGGATCCGCAACATCCACTGTGCGTATAACATCGAGAGCAAAGTTCAGACCACACTGGTGGACAATGGCAGCCCTTTCGTCGGGATGTTCAAGGAGTTCCTGGTGGACGGCGATGAAGACGACGTGGGTTTCTTTGAAAACGTTGGTGCCATCCTGGACAGTGAGCAGGAGCGGGACGTGCCGGTGTTCGTGCCGGACGTGGGCCACTGCGCCTCGCACACCCTGGACCTGATAGTGATGGAGGACTTCTGGCTGGCGGTGTCCCAGGGCCCCATAGGCCAACTGTACTACAGCACCATGTCCAAGGTCTCTGCCTTCTGGAGCAAATGCCATAAGCTGCAGGTGGCGTCCGAGAAAGCCGAAGACGTGGCTAAGATGCCCCTGGTGGTGCCGTGCGCCAGCCGCTGGAACGCTGAGTACTGCATGATGCAGAGAATGGTTTCTCTGGCCGAGAAGGAGCGGTCGGTTCTGAGTGAACGGCTTGGCGTTCCCGCGCTACAGGCCAAGGAGATGGCCTTCCTGCAGGAGTACGTGGTGGTATTCAAGCCGCTGGCCTTTGCCCTGGAGCTTTTCCAGGCAGAGCAGAAGTGCTACCTGGGTCTAGTCATCCCCACCATCCTTAGCCTGAAGAACAAGCTGACTGAGCAGCGGGCGACAGCGCGCTACTTGGCCGACGTCATCGACACCGTCGTGGCCACAATTGACGAGCGCTTTCGCAACGTTTTCGCCAGCACTGAGGCCAAAATCGCCACGGCGACCACACCCCAGTTCCGGCTGTGGTGGATGTCTCCCTCGGAGAGGGAAGAGATGTGCGGCCTGCTGGAGGCTGCTGAGCTGGACCCCGGCTTCCCCGTGGAGGAGGCGGAAGACGAGTACGACACCGCCACAGAGTCTGAAGACGACTTCTTCAGCTACGGGCCCGTGACGCCCCGCGGCCGGCCTGAGAAGCTTGGCGCCAAGGAGGAGATCCACAAGTATTTGGAGGGCACAGGGAAGAGCCTGGAGTGCCTAAAGGACTTCCCCAGAGTAAGGCAGCTCTTCATCAAGTACAACACAACGCTGCCGTCTGCGGCGCCCGTGCAACGCCTCTTCAGCCACAAGGCGAACCTGGCTGCCCCACAGAGAATCACCAGTTTGACCGATGACTTCTTTGAGAGGATCAACCTGCTGAGATACAACAGCACCATGTGCTTGTTGGACACCTAGCGGAGCTCAAAGCCTAATCATCAAAGGTGAACTACAAAAATATAAAGTGCGACATTGAAACGAAATGGATAATTTCTTCATATGTAATTAATTAATGGGATGGCCAATATTAGTTGGCCTGGAGCAAGACTCAGGATAAGTAGCCCATTAGGCAAACATTCAAGTTACTCCCAACCCACAATCTTTTTTTTTTTGTTATGTACATTTGATTTTAGTTTTTGATTAATTTGAGCTCCCTTGTTTACTGTTTTTTGTACTACACTAAAGAATAGAAGAAATTTTGTAGATGGTGTGTTCTTCCGCTATTCAGCAGATAGGGGTTACGTGAACCATATGTAATCAGTGTAGTTGTAGGTCGTGATCACCTGCCCAACAACTCTGTGCATTAATTTCTAAATGTGAACAGAGCATGCATGCACACACAATGCCAATCATCCTAGTTTCATCTTTTTCTAAAACATTAATTGCA
This sequence comes from Melanogrammus aeglefinus, assembly GCA_900291075.1. Lineage (NCBI taxonomy): Eukaryota > Metazoa > Chordata > Actinopteri > Gadiformes > Gadidae > Melanogrammus > Melanogrammus aeglefinus. Next base: position 157,642 of record OLKM01000581.1, read on the forward strand.
TCGTGGAAATGAATGGTACAGAAAGATATTAGTATAACTCAATCAAATGGTGGGGTTGAAAAGGAAGTACATCGCCCTCCATTTCATTCTACTTGTGGACATTACACACCTGGACACCAAAGCAAACTGTGAAAGGTCCACTTTTTAAATAGAAGTTTGCCCACCACTTCCTGACGATTACCCTTTCAAATGCAAATTATTCCAATTGAACTCACAGTCTAAATAAAGTAAGCAAGCAGCAAGGCTGAAATTCCCTTTTGTTGAAAATCACTAGTATGCTAGGCATTTTTATGTACTCATAGAAATAAAAGATCGAGTACCTACGTTTTATATATTCTTGAGTACTCGTGTGGGATGTTAATCCTGAAAGACAAAAAAAGCTCTTCAAACCAACACTTCAAAACAACACGCAGCAGCTTCAAAAACACAAACCATAGTTCAGGGTTTTTCCCCATATCGTTTTAATGACTTAAAAGAAAAAACATGGATAGAAAGTGTCAAAATCTCCACACAGCACACATGCGGTTCAGGACTGCATCTCATTTGCACCATTTAGTGTAAAAATTGTATTTGCACCCATCCCCAGATATTACACACACAGCATCTTGAGCAGGGTCACATTAGGCACAAGGTGGGAGGTGTGTGTGTGTGTGTGTTACTTTAACAGTAGAAGTTTTCCCTTTTGTTCCGATTCTTAACCAAATCCCCCATTGTCCATACAGTCCTCTGATGCTTACTTCCTCTGGATAGAATACCCAAGATGTCGAGAACCTTCCCCAACAGCACATCGAGTGCCGCGTTCAGAGAGCCATTCAGAGGAATGAAGAACGAGAGGGAAAATCAAACATGGGTTCTCTTGATTCGTGAATTGAAAATACCAACTTTCTCCCTCTCCTTGACAGAACCAGGGGGAGAACAAGCAGTAGATACAAGATACACATCTTCACAGAGCTTATCTCTGATTGGACGCGGCCTCCTACTGTAGCTGGGCCCGGCTAAAATAACCCAGGTTCTCGCAGGCCTTCATCCAGCGCTTGACGTGGGTGGGCGCCGCCGCCGTCGCCCCGCACCGCACCGCGCAGCAGTAGCACGCGATGTCCGCCAGGGAGAGCTCAGGTCCCGTTAGCCAGGGCTGGCGGCCCAGCGCGGCGTTCAGGGAGCGCAGCGCAGCCGCTTGTTCCTTGGCCCCGCCCTCGGCTAGCTGGAAGAAGGCCGTGTCCACCCAGCTGTCCACCAGCGTGGCCAGGCCCACGTCGCTCGGGTCGGGGGAGAGCAGGCGGAAGAGGAAGCGTGCCACATTGGCCTCGCCCTCGACGGGACACATGTTGCGCACGCTGAACTTCATCTGCAGCTTGGGCACTGTTGGTAGTGGGGGGGGGGGGGGGAAGAGGAAGACAGGGGATACGGTGAAACACCAAGATAGAAAAGGGGGCAGTACAGTAGTTGGGGTGTTTGACTTCCAGATAGAAGGTTCTGGGTTCAAGTCCAAATGTCAACTGCTACTGGTAGGCATTCTTGAGCAAGCATATAAATAAATTCCTTAAATGAAAAAAAATGGTTAAGTAGTTGTAAATGTTAAGGCAGTGCTGTGGAGAATGAGGGGAGGTCTTCATCCAATCCCACCTCTGGCTTGGTGTAGCTCTAGTGTCTTTCAGCTGAAAGGGTCAAGGTTCGATCCTGTTCTAATCCTAGTCGAAATGCCCAACTACGCCTGATTACATCCATGTGCAAATAAAATTTACTTTGAATAATAAGCTTCTTATTGACCAAATAATTATTAATTATTGCAAATGGGTTTTAGTAATGCACATGTCAACATGTTTGTTACAGCCATATTTACGGCAAACATGGTTAATTTGCTTTACTCTCTGGTAAACCTAAAGGTACGGCTACACTGAACGCGTTACAAGGCGTAGAAAATTGGCATTTCTGCATAGGGAATCATTGGTTTAGGCACGTAGATGCGTTACACTCGCTAAAGCAGCGCGTTAAGACGCCTTTTACGCACCTAAATATCGCGCCCAATGCAGCAACGCGCAGAGTTCAAATAATTGAACTTTTTATGCTCCTACGCCTGACGCTTAGCCTGACGGCTAAGCGCTCCTCCGTCTCACTGCCAGTGACCAATGTCACTGGCAGAGAGACGGAGGACGCACAGAAGCAGAAAGAACATGGACGACCAAGTCATCGTTTCAGTGTGTGCTGAAACGATGAGGGTGGTGAAACTACGGAGGATGTCACGCACTAGAGACCCGAGCCCGAGCCTGACCCGCGGGCCGGGTCGATATTTCGCACCACTATCCTCGGGCCGGGTCGGGCCGGGCCTTTGATCGAGCGTTTGAGTATTTTTGTTTTTTTTAAATCGTTTCTTTATTGGCCTAATCTGAGGAGAAATCTATGCCCTAAACAGATATATTATAGGCCTTTATTACACGGAAAATAACACGTCTTCTCATACCGTGGAGCGCTCCGTTCACTTGCATGGGTAGTAGTCTGGTAACTTGTCAACCCCAGCGTCTTTGGTTGCTAAGCGACGTCAACGTCTTTGGCGGACTATCTGCTGATCAACACTACGAATGCTGGTAACGAATAATTGTAAAAAGACACACCATGTGAAGTTATTTTTTCGTTTTGGCAAGTAGCCGTGTAATAAGCCGGATAATGTATAGAAGGTCGCCGGTCATTATCGGAAATAAGCCCCTTCAGGGTGAAGCAAGACACCTCCGCTGTTGCGTCGGTGTCCTGTTAGCCCTGTCTTGGGCTTATATTCCCCGATAATGACTGGCGTTCTATACATTATCCCTTACATATATATTTAGCAGGGTAGGCCCAAGTAACGAATGTGTACAAAGTTACAAGTGCTAAAAAAAAAGTTGGGTTGAAATAGGGCTCGGGCTGATCATTACAGTTAAATGCGTCGGGCCGGGCCGGGCTCGGACAGAACCTGCATGCGCTCGGGCCGGGTCGGGCTTGATTTTCTTGCCCGATTTAAGCTCTATCATGCACCCAAACACGGCGGCGTTTGGGTTTCCTACTCTCCTCGAACTCCCACAACAAATAAGGTTTGGGCGGGCTCATCTAGCTGCATAGGCGCGTTGAACCATTTTCGTGACACACACAATGATCAAGCGGCAGGTTAGGCAGGTTAGGCGCATTACGCGTTCAGTGTGGCCGTACCTTAAGTCAGTCTGTCACCTCTCCCTCCCTCCCTCCCTCCCAAATCTCTCCCAGCCGACCCCCCTCCTCCCGTACCGTCCTTCCATATGAGGGTGAAGCCCAGCTGGAAGAGGTGGCGGGCGGAGCCGTCGGTGAGGCGGGCGCCCAGGCAGGACAGCAGCTGGGGGGGTACTCCCGACACAGACGAGTGCACGTGGACAGCGGAGAGCACCCGGTAGCGCTGACACAACAGCCCGTGGAGCACCAGGAGGGTGAGGGGAGGCTGGGCGGGATTGGCGTTGATGACGATGTCACGTAGAGCGCCCAGGTCCTGTAGCACGGGTAGATGGCGGGAACACGGTGTTGAACACGAGAGGTTTGTCGTCAATGCTCATGATTGTTATTTTCAAAAACAGAGGACTATTGGGACATCCTGATCATTTATGCTCCGACATAAACCGGTTATACTGGGACTTTCTGAGATCACCACTGCTGTGATTGGGAGGCTTAATTGATTTGATAATAAATGTTAAGTATGCCCAATAAAAATAGTATAAGAATATAATGGAAAATATTATTATTACAATGCACCACCTTGCCCAGCAGCGTGTCCAGATCTGCAGTGCCTGTAAAAGTGCAAGCAGTGGGGCTGGGGGACGCAAGGCTGCAGCTGACGGTCAGGTCCAGGTCAGCGTCCGGGGTGGCCACGGTCTTAGCCAGACCGTCAACTGCCGCCTTCAACTCAAACAGCTTCCTCATGATCTCGTCCTGCCGAGCCTCCAGAGCTCTCACAGCCGAGTCCGGCTCGCCATTCTGAGAAGGAGATGAGAAGAATGTGTGTAAGCACCGGGATGATGTTAGAGATTATTATATTGTCATGGAGTTAGGGTTAGGGATATGTATATCCACAATTATTAATGGTTTTGCTCACTAGCGTTTTTATTGTAGATAGTATGACGTGAATAAACACATAGCACACACTTGCTCCATTAAAAAACTGACATATTTGTTGTGTTGTATTGATATACTGTCATGCTACGTACAATACAAACTTGAACATTACATAGAGCATAGCACACCAATTACAAGAGTTAAACGTCCTTATCACCAGACAATCAAATATGTTGGTTGAAGAAGTGTAATCATACTTTCCATATAACAATACCAGAACATTGTGGAAACAGAAACCAAGGATGGGGTGACATTGCATCATCCTCAACAGGGCTACTTGTCTTTGATCCAGACTTACACCCAGCTAGGCTACATCTTCGGTTGCGAATCAGGGAGGTTATATTAAAGCTAAACGAGTTAAAATAACTGGCAATACTGACTGAGGTTATATTAAAGCTAAACGAGTTAAAATAACTGGGAATACTGACTGATGTGTGGATCACTATTATCGTTCGGTGCTAAGTTAGTGCGGTTACCTGATGCGCATGTTCGGAGAAGCCGCTGCTTGCTCGCTGCTCGTGGACATTGGGTAACTTGTACATGCACGTTGGCAAATCAATCTTTGTTCCACCCTCATATATGGGCTTTACCTGGTACATAGACATGTTTCTGGTGTAAACCGGCCTCTGATTGCTACAATTAAAAAATAAAATCCCAGCAAACGCTGTGCTTGGGTGATGTTTCTTGACAGACAGCAGCAGCGGCAGCTAACTCACGTACATGCCTGGACCGGAACTAAAAAAAACTTCCCATAACGTCACATCCGTTAATACATATAATTGTATGAACATTTGTCATACATTCTGGTTTCTTGCGCACGTTAATGCAAGGTATTAATATTGTAAATATTACTCCTATGAAAACGTTTATGGTAAAAACGATAGCAATTTCAGTTCTGTGCTTAATTTCTGCATTGAATAATTGTATCGCTAGAGGGCGCCACAGTATTTATCTTTAAGTACTCGAACACCTCAAGACGATTGCGCGTGTGAGTGTGTGGGTGTGTGTTTGTGTGGGTGTGTGTTCTGTTCACGTGTTAGTTTATGTAACCTGTGCACGTTCAAATGTAAATGAGAACTGCTTAAAATAATTACATTGCATTTTCAGTACAATTCACATCCACCTGTTACCCTAACTCTCACCAATAGCTCAGCTCTGCTATATTTGTATGTAGGCCTACCAGGGCATATTAAACTACTGAACTAGCAAAGATAGCATACATTGACCACGATCCCTTTTCACAGAGCTCTCATAGCAGGATAAACACAATGTAGCCCTCAACATTCCGATACGTACATGTTTCGTTGATGCTTGTCAAAGCAACAGCTCTGGTCAATATGTGTTATGCCCTGGTACATACAATGCCTGGACCAATAATTAGTGCTATGAGTGACCCCTGGGTTCGTCCTACGAAGCCACCTCTGCAAACAGGATCTCATCAAATTTTTAGTTTTAACTCGTTTATTAATTTTCATAAGAGCAGATCGTACACTTGATGACTGACTAACAATTTTAGTAGGCCTATGACATATACAACTCAACATTATGTATTGTTCATACATATTTGTATATATATATATATATATATATATATATATATATATATATATATATATATATATATATATATATATATATATATATATATATATATATATATATATATATATATATATATATATAACCTAATACTTTCCTTCTGATTGGGGAAACCTGCATTTGACTGTACTGCTCTGCATCGTGGAACCACGCCCCTTCCCGTGCAGCAGCAGAAGAGTTCCCTTTTAATCACCGCTGCAGGAGAAGCCTTGCGTCCCCGAGGTCGCAGCGGTCTGATGGTGGTTCTATTTACAATGTCTCTCGACCACTCCCTGTCACTAATCCCTGCCTTCGATACGCTACACCCCCTTGTACTGTTTCCTGTAAGGTGTCCATACCACTTAGCCAGAGGGGACACAGGTGAAGGGAGCTTAATTAAAATGCAACGGTTGAGTTTTGGGTTTTGGGTTTTCCGGGTGGCCCAGTTGAGCAATTGGTGAGATCTGATGGACAGGAAACTGAGCTGGCATTGGGGTTGTAACCTGACAGTGAACTGCGGTCATGTTGTACACCGTGTAGGAACATGGCCAATGCTGTGAAGAGTTTGTACGGGGTCAGAGGTAAACAGCTGATGTATCCTGACTGACAGAGACATACACACACCCACACACACCCACACACACCCACACACACACACACACACACACACACACACACACACACACACACACACACACACACACACACACACACACACACACACACACACACACACACACACACACACACACACACACACACACAGAGGCACACATACATTCATGCATGCATGCAAAAACACACACACATTATGTATTTTTGTTTGATGTCACACAAGAGTAAATTTGATTATTATGTATATACCACCAAGAATATTAGTTGGTCGGTTTGAGAAGAAGATTGGACTGATTCTATTAAATATGGATAAAAATATTTAATTTAATTTAATTAAATGATTAAATTCATAACATTTGTCAAATATTACAATCAGGGTTATGTCATTAAAAAACAGGTTGGGTTGGGCATCTACATTTACAAAAAAAACTAAAGATTTCTACAGGTATCAGCTATGCTGGAGCACCTGTTAGGATACTGTCCGGTCGCAAATCCGATGCATGGGGTTAATGTGAAGGCTTCAGCCATAAACTTAAATAAAGCATTCAAGCTAAATAACATTAAAAAAATAAAGGAAACAAATAAGCACAAAATGAATAAAATAAAATTAATTCAAATAATAACATTATCCATATTTATCATATGATAGAAAATCTCTCTCTCTCTCTCTCTCTCTCTCTCTCTCTCTCTCTCTCTCTCTCTCTCTCTCTCTCTCTCTCTCTCTCTCTCTCTCTCTCTCTCTCTCTCTCTCTCTCTCTCTCTCTCTCTTTGTCTCTCATCCATCTGTATTTAGTTGTAGCTACATCATGGGCCTAGTTAAGCACATGTCTTAACCTAACCAGACAGAATGCATAAAGGTCAGCTACAATAGCCTCCCCTCTTTCAATCAATGATACACTAGTAGTTAGAAGTCCCTCCGACCCTTTTAATGGGAAATGAGGCAGCAGCCAACGAAAGTAGCAGAGAGAACGAGACGGAAGCTCGGTCTTCTCCTCCAGCAGGTGATTGGCGGAGGGTTGAAGAAACGTTGTCACCTCACCCCTCATGTGTACGACATTCTTCTTAGACACGGCTCAACCAAGTGTGTCCTCACCACGACACGTAGTGATCCTCATGTTGGAGGCATTGTGGTGCTTCAGTGGACCAGACTGACCACCACCTCCAGTGGTTTGTATCTGAAACCCGAAGATAATGAAGACGTGTTCGACGGCTCAGACCACACATCTGTTAAGTGCATGCATCGGTCTTTCTGTTTTTGAGTAAGAATGACACTGTCTGACTGTGATCAAGACAGGTAAGGCTGCTCAGATCTGATAGACTTTACGTGTGCGTCAAATCCTAAAGATATGTGAACCATGGCACAGGTAGTTTGTGACCACTCTATGAGTGAGGTTGTAGGGAGAGGGTATTCCTTGTGTTGGGAGGGGCTCTCTACAAAGCATCTCCCTCCCCCCTTTGAATTTCAAAACCAAATAACTTGAAATGTGCAGCATTGACCTTCCAGTAAAAAGTTCAGATGCATCAGATGCATCCAGCCATCTTGAGAAAATAATGCTTTGGCTTTTTACCACCTCAAGAGATTTAGACTGAATGATTCTTGCGCAGGAGCTGATTATTATTGATTTATCAATAGGGCCATAGGCCCATGGATATGTCCATTTCCATTCATCATTCACTGAAGAGAAGAGAAGCTACCTAGGCCCATGACATAATATTAATCTGAGGCGCAGCACAGCAGCAGATCACTAGAGAACCGTGGACAGTCAAGGCCCTGCATTATGGATGGAGACCCTGCTCTTAGCTCACACAGCCTATTCATTCGTCCAAGCAATGCAGTTAAATCTTTCACAACATCCATCCCTGTTTAGCCTATCGTGTGACTGTCCTGTTACATATATCCACACATATCCCCATTTGGGAGGGCGAGGGCATATCCAAAAGGTTGCACTCGCTGGTGTTTTAATATAAAATATATAAAATATAAAGGTTTTTCTGTTTTTCTTTACACTGCTTTGCTACCTTGCTCACTTTCTGTCTTTCGGTCTGTCTCTCTTTCTTTGTCAATTGGTTTTCAGTAGGAAGATGGGTGGCCCATTAATGTTTCAAACAGACTTAATAGGTAAGGTGAGCCAGACACTCCTTTCTTGGTTTAAGTTTTTGGTGACAATGAAGAGGTACCATCAATTATTGAGCTTCTAAGAACAAGTGCTATAGGCCCCCCCTTTGACACTATCTCAGAGCGCGGTTCTATATAGCTGTTGCACGGTGTTATCCGTCAAAAAACAATGGAGTGGAAAGCAATACTAAGCTGATAAATGGACCAATCGAGAACTCATGGCTTCTTTTCCAGAAACAGAGAGAGAGAGAGAGAGAGAGAGAGAGAGAGAGAGAGAGAGAGAAGAGAGAGAGAGAGAGAGATGAGAGAGAGAGAGAGAGAGAGAGAGAGAGAGAGAGAGAGAGAGAAGAGAGAGAGAGAGAGAGAGAGAGAGAGAGAGAGAGAGAGAGAGAGAGAGAGAGAGAGAGAGAGAGAGAGAGAGAGAGAGAGAGAGAGAGATTAATGACATTGAGTGGCTTGTGAGTTGTGAAGTTAGAAGCTTGTTAAGATCAAGGATTTTTTATTCCGCCTAGGTGTTGACATGTAGATTTGTATTTATTTCAGAAATTTGTTATATCTCTTATTTAATATATTCTTATTCCATGAAAAATAAATATATTTAGTATGTTAAATTAATGATACCTATTTAATGTTTCCATATAATCATGTGTCTAACCCTCATAGTAAAAGGAAATGTCCTGTTTCTCCAGGCCTTTAGTAGCCGTTCATGCTCTTAACCAATTAGGGAAGCTGACGGTCACTTTTTGGTCTCACATTTCAGCAACCTGTATGTCTGTCTTCATAGGTTTATTGTTCCGTCATCGTATCAATCTCTCTCCCTTTCTCTCTCTCTCTCTCTCTCTCTCTCTCTCTCTCTCTCTCTCTCTCTCTCTCTCTCTCTCTCTCTCTCTCTCTCTCTCTCCTCTCTCTCTCTCTCTCTCTCTCTCTCTCTCTCTCTCTCTCTCTCTCTCTCTCTCTCTCTCCATCTGTCTAACCTTGAGCCTTGATAATCTCCCTGTTACTCTATCTCGCTCGCCCGTCCCGCAGCAGTCGACAGTGGACCGTTAGCTCACATTTCCCTCTTCCTGTTTACTGTGCGTCTCTCCACCTGACCTGCCAGGGTCAGGCCCTCTATTGTATGTCTCCCCCTCCCCCGCCCCATACCTTCGGCCCCTCCCACACGGGGCTTGTGTTACAGATTGGCTTCCCCAAGTGATGTCCCTGCTGGTTCCCTCTGCAGTATCCACGGGATGAGCTCCCCACAGTGTCCTCCATTCCTGTTGCTCTTCCTTCAGGAAGGGGACAGCCCTTTAATGCCTCCTTTCTCCAAATGGGGTCCCAGAGTTGGCTGCATATTATTTTGCCTTCTCTGGGAGGGAGGGAGGTTGTGTGTAGGCTGACCGTGTTTGTCAGCACATCTTGTGATTGCAATACACAGGGGGAGGTCCTGTGTGGATCTGTTTG
>OLKM01000581.1:172500-270757 GCA_900291075.1 Melanogrammus aeglefinus
ACCCCACCAAAGGTAACTCTTAGGGTTCTGGAGGATTTTGAACCTCTGGTGTCATTCCAACTGATGGTGCTGCTATTAAAATACGTGTATAAGGCTATTGGCGTGACCTTATTTCATACAATGTTAGGGCTATATCTACTAACAATTTGCTACAACATTTGCTACAACAAATAAAAGCTGTAATAATGAAATAAGAATCCAGGTTAACAAATGTGTTGGTCTTCTGACGGAAAGGCAACGGTATTCTCTTCGACTATGATTGACAAAATGTGGGTCATTTTCAAGCTTCAGAATGTTTTTCTAAGAATCTCATTGGTCCATTTCAAAGTATTCCAGTCTACAATCATTAATCTGTACAGCCTCTCACGCACTTGAGCTCTTCTTCCTCGATGAAGCCGCTGGCATCATTGTCCATAATGGCGAACGCTTTTTTGACCTCTGCTGGACTCTTCTTGGAAAGACCACAGATCTGAAAGAACTTCTTGGGACAGAAGGAATCCGGAGCTGGAAGTACAAACACATTCAACAATGAATTCAAGAGCAAGAAAACAAAGCTGACTGTGTGTTTCTATTGCATCCTTTTAAATTATTTTAGCGGGTTTTGTTATCTTCAAATATCTCTACATTGTTCAAATCTGTTGTTGATTTTTTTTAAAGATCAGGCTACATATAGGGCCTATATTTATTTTCCTAAAGATGACACGGATACTATGATCAGTAGATGAAGGTGATACCTTGGCAGTCCTTGATAGCGTTGTCGATGGCATCAGCAGAAAGAATGGATGAGAGAGACATTTTAAACCTGTAAGATAAACAAGAGGGAATTATTAACAAGTTGAACTGAGCAGTCATTCTTAATTGACAGTGCCACAAAAACAATGGGCGAGTCGCTCCTAGTTTACTTTGTCTTAGTTAACGCGCTGATCGAGAGAGCACCCTTTTGGTTTTGCGCCATGGACGCTTACCGGCCGGCAGTGCACTGAATTATTATGGATGTCATAAAAACGCATACTGGTGTTTTTCCATTCGAATTGGCTTCTGCCAAAGGAGCAATTAATCTTGTCAATCTTACCGGATCCATATCCTTCAACGCACGTGAAAGCGCCAACCGTATAGTAAATACAGAAACTTATTTTGTTTAGCCTACAATATGTTCACACACTCACAGCAGCCCATGATCGACCACCTCACATTTCTAAGAATAACGTGTATCCGAAAGACAAACAGGAAAGAAAAAAGAACCATTTCCCCGTCCGAAAGACTGAACAACGAGCCGCAAGAAAGGCAACTTACCGAGGTGATGTTGGAGACTGTTGCCGACAAGTGGTGATGATGCAGAAGAAGCAGGAGGAGGACTATGTGGTGATGTGGTGTCTGTCGAGGAGGATTTATATAGGTCTGATTCCAATGACAAAGACGATCGCTTGAGTTACCTGTGTGCGGATCCAATTCCAAATGCCCGCCCCTGATCGAGTTTCCTACCTAACTAATTAACCTTTACTATGTATAACGCCCTGCAGGGAAGGAGGGAGAGAGAGAGAGAGAGAGAGAGAGAGAGAGAGAGAGAGAGAGAGAGAGAGAGAGAGAGAGAGAGAGAGAGAGAGAGAGAGAGAGAGAGAGAGAGAGAGAGAGAGAGAGAGAGAGAGAGAGAGAGAGAGAGAGAGAGAGATAGTGCGATCTGTAAATGTTTAAGTTAGGAGGTACATTATCACAACTTTGATAAGCCCTTTCTTTTTCCATGACAGAACACACAACATTTTAAAACTGACCTTCTCTGACTGGGTTTTCAAGTCTTAACCAGCAAACATTTTGATATAAAAGGACTCTATACTTTTTTTAGTATATACGTTTATCCTATGTTATAAATGAATGGGTGTTTTAGGTATCTCGCTCAAGGACTTTTTTGTGTACAAGCTTGCTCTCAAAACATATCCTGCAACGTTACGAGACAAACTCCAGTCAACAGATGAAGTTCGTGAATGGAATGCGGCCACTTAATGGCCGACCCAACCGTGCGGGACTGCTGCTGCTGCAGTTGCGGGGGTTCTGACCTTATCAATGCCACAACCCAGGAGGACCTCAGAGGTACCAGCCTGGATGCAAGGTCATCATTGACCCTCACAGAGGGGTGGGGATGAGCCCAAGGTCGGCCTCTCCCTGGGCTGGTGATGATGAGGATGCAGAGGAGGAGGAGGAGGAAGAGGAAGAGGAAGAGGAGGACGATGATGATGATGATGATGATGATGATGATGATGATGATGAAGATTCGGATATTGTTGTACAGTACAATTGAGAATTTTCCCTGCCTCGGTTTGTGTGTGTACAAGCACACACAGGCATACACATATGCAATCTCTCACATAACACACACACATACACACACACACACACACACACACACACACACACACACACACACATGACTGTGTGTGTGTGTGTGTGTGTGTGTGTGTGTGTGTGTGTGTGTGTGTGTGTGTAAAGGTGAGCTAATGTCCGAAGAATAGGTCATGGTGTACACCCTTGATCAGATAACCTCAAGAGGTGTTGTGTATGTGAGGAGAGGTCCTTTCAGATCCATCATTTTACAGAATGTCCCATTCCTTGAAATGTTGACAAAGTTGTCGCAGTGGCCGTGGTCATTTATTGGTTTTGAATATACTAGGAATGACTGCCATTTTGTTTCTGTCTTCCCTTCTGTCTGTCCGTCCGTATAATTATCTGTCTGTCTGCCTCTGTGTCTGACAGTTTGATATGAAGTGCATGTTGTACATGTGTATTACAGGCATTTGTTGGCCCCAGCCGGTCTGACACACAAACACAAAGCAAAGGGTTATTAGACAGAGTCCTGCGAGACTTCAGCAACGACCATGGATGTTGATGCTTCAGAATCTGCAATATGCTCATCTCTCCCACTCTATCTCTTTCTCTCTCTTTTTCTCTCTTGCTCTCTCACTCTCTGTTCATTTCTCTTTTTATATGTATCCATCCCTCTGTCTTTAAAATATCTATACATTATATGTATATGTGTGTTGGTGCGTGTGCGTGTGCGTGTGTGTGTGTGTGTGTGTGTGTGTGTGTGTGTGTGTGTGTGCACGTACACTGTAGGTTTACAGGTGTCATAACTTGATATATGTTTTATAACAGAATGTATTCTGCGTCCCTGAAAAACTTTCTAGGACACTGTGACTGGGTCATCTGATCCGCAACGTGACACTGCAGAAATGCCTCCTATATGACAGACAGAACCAGTCATTCCCGGCTCGGTTTGCAAAACAGTAGAATTCAACTGCTGCTGCTGATGCGGGTGCAAGTTTGCATGGGTGCGGTCACACGCACGCACACCTTTTGGCACCTGTCTGCCGTCCCTAAGTTCGATGCTGTTGCACTCGAAAATGTGTCGCTGCATGGCGACCGAGAGCATGCACTTTAACATCCTCCGTAAAGTTCTGTAGCCTACGTAGACACGGAGAGCACTCTCCGTCGCCGGAGAGCCTGTCGGAGTCCCTCTCCGTAGCTTACGTGCGCATCCAATATTTTTTAACTATCCGTCAACGCAAAGGAGACGGACGGAGACGGCAAGGCCTGTGAATGTTCCTCTAACAAAATCATTTCCGGAATCACTTTTTCCCGGTTTGACTTGGCGATTATTTAGGCCTACTTGTAGCCTACATTGTTTACTTTGCCCATTAAGGCCCAATAAATCACCAACTAAGATTTGAAAAGCTTTGGACGTTTGTTTAAAACACTATTTACATGGTTTTTAGTGAACATATTAGATCGATCGGGCGGCGAATTGCATTGCGTATCCGACATCCCGACGGAGGAACTGTGAATGCTTGAGGGCTCTCTGTAGTTTATTGAGTCGGATTACGTATTATAGCCCTTTGTTATGGTTCCACGTTTACGCAACGCAAGGGGGTTTACTCACCCATTACATCCTTGCAGACACTGCAAGGGCTTGATATGCGCCTCCCAAAAAAATATTTTTACCTGGTTAAATAAAGGATTGATTGATTGATTGATTGTTAACTCTGGGTCGAGGCTGCCGCAAGGGCTGTTAATGGTCCGCTAATGTAGCCTAATCCCCACGCAGAACCAAAACAGGTTCACGAATGCATCGAAGCGACTGTGTGGTAATTGCGTCAACGTGGAACCATAACTTAAGGGCTAATTATGGCCTCATGTTCACGCAATGAAAGGGGGTTACGGACCCTATAATGTCCTTGTGGACCCTCCTTGCTTCCACCGGAAGGGCCTGACCAGTGTTCGCGATTGCTCATTCACGTGACCTTCAGGTTAGTGCAGCGGCGCGCTACAAACCTAGGTAACCTGCATTTTTTTCCCCACAACTCATAAGGAACCTTCACCTTGATACCGTAACTCTCCTCGCAGCTCTATTGGTAACGTCAAACACATAACCTGCATCGTTGCCAGTGCCGCCGTTGTTTTGTATTGGAGCAATAGTCGAGTGATGTCAAGTAAACCAAAGTCAAAACTTGCTTAAGGCGCAGTAAGCAACCCTTCCACTGAAGGGTTGTTTGCAATCTTATGACAAGTTAATTCCTTGCAGGATGAGCAGAGATTGAGAAATAGGCCTACTACAAAACCAAACACTTGTAATTTTAATAATAGTATATAAATTATTTAAGTAGGCCTACCAACCAAACTGTCGTTTTAGTCCCTTTTGGGGGGGGTCCAAATCACATTCGAGGGGGTCAGACCCCCCAAACCCATGTAATTCGAACCCTGGGCCTGACGTTCGCCTCCCAAAAATGTTAACTTCCGTCGAGGTAATGCAGCAGCAAGAGATGTGATTGGACCAATCGCATCCCTTGCTGCTTACTGAAACCCGACGCAGAGGCATAAAATCTTCACGACTGCGTCGAAGCGTCTGCGTGGTCATTACGTAACGTGAACGTTGAACCATAATCAGCATTTAAGCCTTAAAACTTAAACAGTAGCTATTAGACGTGCTGACGTGTCATGAGATGTGGATCGAGGTTGACTCATGTAAACATTATTTAATGATGTCATGTGTGCAGTTCTACGTAGTCTGGGACTATTCTATGTTCCGCCTATCCAACTGCATGCGTAATGTGGTGTCGTGGTTTGAACTGGATACAACAGCAAATAAATAATATATGCTTAAACATTGTGTGACCAAGTGATTCTAGGCTGTTAATGTTTTATATCTGATGGCCTAAATAAGTTGTTTATTTTCTTTCTCATTGCAGTTTGTAGTTGATGCACTCTTGTATTTTAGGGTGGTTGGTCATTGTCAACAACCACCTCATCTAACCTAGTGGCCACTTCTAATTAACCTCTCTTGGGAGATTGATACACCGGCAAGAAGGGGAGATAAACCTGCTTGTTGAAGAGCCGGCGGACATCGGATCGAAAGAGCCGATGATGTCATGCAACATGTTGATACAGCACAGTCAGACTAGGCTATTTGGTTACTGCTCTATCATTTATTTATTCACATTTGCTAATTTCAGCTTTCCTCTGCTCGGGATAACCCCTTCCTAAAGTGGCGTCCAAAGAGACAAGCGTGTGTCCGTTAATTAGGCTTACTTGCACATCGAAGGCATAGCATACAATAGTCTTTAATCATTAATGACTAAGGTTTGACATTAAAAAAAACATGCAACTGCTGATTGGTATAGCTTAACCTATTGTGCACATAGTCTGAATGATGAATGATGAAAAGTTGAAGATGTTGAGAGCAAAGTTCACACCGCAAACGAGAAGTCCGCTTCTGGGCAAATATCTAATGCTATGGTTTGGCCCCATCTAGTGGTTGAACAAGTAACAGCCATGTATTGTAGGATCCCTCCTAGACACAGGCATGGGTCCCTCGCCTCAATGGCCAAGACCTTTGACAATTACTCAATAGGCTTTAACAGCCTATTTCTGGCATCAATATCCGTTTGTTTTTTTACAAACACTGATTAAAATTAACATTACATAATATTGACAGTAACATTGTTGAATTCATTTTGAAATCTAAAGTGAAACTAAACATGTATTTTGAAACATGTTAAACCACATTTGTTTCTTGTAAAATGTGTGAATAAAAACAAAAAAGTGGACTTACATGTACACCATATAGTTCACAAAATAACTTTCAATTGAGGGACAAGCCAATGAAAAGTACGGTAAATAACATTTGACTTGGATTCATAGCAGGTTAAGAGGTCATGATGATTGAATTACTTTTAATATTTAGGTGTACGATTCATATGCGGTTATTGTGCAACATTTCCATGTTTGCTCCATACTAAGATAACTTACGAATACTATAGACTATAAATACTCTTGGTATCACTGTCTCAATTGTAAGTGACCATTGAAAAAATATTTTATTATTTCTGTCGTTTCTGAAAAGTGCATAATAGATTTTACAATACATCAAAATTCATATGTAAGACATGAACACAACCAAGCTACATTCACAATCATAATTTTTCATTTCCTCTTCTTCTGGACAGTGTGTTGCATAGGAGGAAATGTCTCCCAAGCGAGTGTATAAAAATGATGTATATTCAGATGAAGAGGGAGGTCTACGTGGCCTTGTTGTTCCATCAGAGCAGGTGTTGGTCAGTCTGTTTATGCCTTCACCATGACAGCAAACTCTGCAAGGAGAGAGAGAGAGCGAAATAGGGAGGGAGGGAGGGAGGGAGGGAGGGAGGGAGGGAGACATAAAGAGGGGGAGAGAAAAAGAGAGACATAGAGAGGGTGGTGGAGAGAGAGACACAGAGAGGAAGGAGGAGGGTTGGTGGGGAGAGTGAAGGGATGGGAGGGAGAGAGGATTGGACAGAGAGAGAGAGAGAGAGAGAGAGAGAGAGAGAGAGAGAGAGAGAGAGAGAGAGAGAGAGAGAGAGAGAGAGAGAGAGAGAGAGAGAGAGAGAGAGAGAGAGAGAGAGAGAGAGAGAGCATGAGAAAGAGAGAGAGAGAGGAGAGACAGAGAGAGAGAGAGGGAAAGAGAAAGAGAGAGACAAGAGAGAGAGCGTGAGATAGTGAGAGAGCAAGGGGAGTTTGAAATAGAGAAATTGGAAACCATAACCTACAAGGCGCACGGTATGTCTTCATGGGGCTGCTTGTAGGTTATAGAATAAAGACTAAAATAAACCCCTACCATCAACTCCTATCTTGCCGTCCCCGTCGGAGTCTCCGGCCTTCAGGAAAGCCTTCGTCTCAGCATCGCTCAGTGCACGTGCACTTGCACTGAAGTTCTGCAGGAACAGCCTTTGATTGATCGAAGAGAGAGTAGAATTAGGTGTCAAGGTGACAAAGTATGTATCATTTGTAGCTGATGTATAATGCGTCTAAAACGGCCTTATTTACTTCAGCTCGTCCTCCTCAATGAAGTCGCTCTTGTCCTGGTCAATGATGCCGAAGGCCTTCTTGACGTCATCGGAGGACTTGCCGGCCAGACCGCAGGATTTGAAAAACTTTGTATGGTCAAATGAGCCGGCGGCTGTTGGAAACATAGCAAAAACACTGTGAATCACCCGCATTTATGTACAGTAATGACTCAAACAAGAAAATTTTTGGTTGTAGCAAAGAGGGACGTTACATTTGCAGGCTTCCAGGGCTGTAGCAACGTCCGCATCCTTCAGAATTCCTGCGAATGCCATTTTGAGCTGGAAAAATAGAAATTTAACGGAAATAACACTTAGGGTGTCATTGTCATCAAACATATTACATCCTTATCTCTTGTAAGCATCTGGCCGGTTGGAAAATAATTATAATAATAATCTATCAACAGGAATTAAATAGAATATTACTAATTAATTGTATTTATATAGGCCTACATTTTATTCATCTGGAATATTTGAAAAACTATTATTTTAAACAAACCAAAACAAAAATAACAACAAACAATTACAAAGACAAGTGTCAATATTGTTCCATAACCACAATTAAACCAGCATTTAACTTTTCGAACAAGGCAACCATCCCTAATGACTCCGTATATAATATATTGCAAGCAAAGGACTCTTTTTGGACGGTGAGTTTCAAAGTGTCCGGCTTGATGGATCTGACACCGAGTCAGATAATGGGAGGGTTGAAGAGCAGACAAATCAATGGCATCTTGGGATCTGATTGCGAGCTCCTTCCGAAACAATGCAAAAAACCTTCTTATCTCAATGGCTGGCCATGCAGCGTGGATTGCAAAATCCCTTTAAACCCCCAAACGAGTCCGATCTGAACTCACCTCTGGTAGGCCTTTTGCTTTGTACAGATGACAAACACTTTGACTGTAGTGGTCCTCCAGGCGTGTCTTTTGACCTTTTATACTTTAAGTGCATCGAAATCTGAGGCAGAGGACAACTGACACCGCAGTGAGGGGCTGGCAGAAGAACTCTACTGGCCAGTGCCTGGTCTATTTTGAGTTTCACAAAGAAGACACTTAAAAGGTGTGTTTAAAAAGTCGACAATATAGTCGAACCACATGCTAATAATACATAGGCCTACGCCGTGGAATGAAGTAGGCCTAGGGTTCTGATTGTTGGAGCGTGGGGGATGATTTAGCCTTTGTCTTGTAAATTGTGCGAGGTGAAGTGAAGAAAAGACATATAGAAGCCAATCAGAAAATGATTTTAAAATAAAACTTATATGATAACTGTTTAAATGTATTCCTATAATTGGTAGGCCTTGGTGAATGTCAGTGTGCCATAAAGATTTTACAGCAAGACATTTACGGAGCAACACTGGCAGGTGTTGCTCCATGAATGTGACCCTTGACATCCTAATTGAAATTAAATTAATCATATTTCAACTCTTCAAATCATGAAAAAACCCAGAAGACGCACAAGATGGCGACTTAACATTATAGTACAGCTCCTTTTAAGATAGAAATTGAATTTCGGTCAACCCTAATGTTTTCATTGGTGTCTTGGATGACTACTTGTAGTCTCTCTCTCTCTCTCTCTCTCTCTCTCTCTCTCTCTCTCTCTCTCTCTCTCTCTCTCTCTCTCTCTCTCTCTCTCTCTCTCTCTCTCTCTCTCTCTCTCTCTCTCTCTCTCTCTCTCTCTCTCTCTCTCTCTAATAGCACATAATAAGCATATCATTTTAGCATTTATGTTGAAAGATAAGCAGTTTACGCTGGACATGTTTGTTGAGCAAAAAGTGTCCCAAATGAGTCCAACAAGCTCATCCGAACACAAACGAGAATTGCTGCATAGCTTCAGCCTGCTTGAGTAGGTGGACCTACGGATACAACCATGGGCTATTCATAGTTACCCCTCGGCCATCTGCTTGCCACAGCATTATATCCCACTGACCGTGCAGAGAGAGAGAGAGAGAGAGAGAGAGAGAGAGAGAGAGAGAGAGAGAGAGAGAGAGAGAGAGAGAGAGAGAGAGAGAGAGAGAGAGAGAGAGAGAAGAGAGAGAGAGAGAGAGAGAGAGAGAGAGAGAGAGAGAGAGAGAGAGAGAGAGAGAGAGAGAGAGAGAGAGAGAGAGAGAGAGAGAGAGAGAGAGAGAGAGAGAGAGGGAAAGAGAAAGAGAGAGACAAGAGAGAGGGAGAGAGATCGAGATCGATAGGGGAAGGGAAGAGAGTGGAGAGAGAGAGAGAGAGAGAGTGAGAGAGAGAGAGAGAGAGAGAGAAGAGAATGAGATAGTAAGAGAGAAAGATTGATAGGGGATATATAAGAGAGTGAGAGAATAAGAAAGAGATGCCTAAAGAGAGAGTGGAGAGAGGTAGAGAGAGGAAGGAGGGAGAGGGAGACAAGAAGATAGAGAAATAGAGAGAGAAAGAGGGAGAAAGTCTAGAGAGGCGAGATAAGAGAGAGAGCGGTGGAAAAAGAGAAAGAGAGAGGGGCGCTGGAGCTCATGCCCTATGTGCTGAATGTGTGAACCCTATCCAGCCTTCGCCCCCTGACAGGAAATGTGCGGCCATGGGTCTTCCCCATTTCACTCTAACATCCATCCCTCACCGTTCATCTCATAATAAGTGGAGCTGACAAGCAGAGATTTACGACAAAAGAGCATTTATTACTGGTTTTTCACTCTTCCTCAAAAGTGCAGATAAGTTTGTACATTTGCACAGGTCAATTCCAGAACATTTAACACATGCGAGTAACATTACCATTAACATTACACGATGTGTTAGATGTTGAGAAAAAGTCCGCAGGCAATTCATAAATAAGATATAAAAAATATTCTTTCAGCTGATGGTTACTGAGTATTGCAGGGAGCGGTTCCGTGCAGGGTTGTTGTGGTGTTGGTCAATGGAGATTTATGCCTTAACAAGGGTGACAAACTCTGTGGGGATAAGACGGTATAAAACATTAGTATTGAGCCGAGATTAAGTGCAAATTCAGGCTGCTTTAGGAAATGTATGAATAATTCTTTATTAACTATTTATACACTGGCAATAATTGTCCTCAATGTAGAATAGGGAAGTATTTAATTTGCTGAATCCTCAAACAATGAGTGCATCAATTTAGCAAAAAATGTTGTCCTGGTTGTTGTTTGAATTCTTTAGAATGCATTAGTGTTCTGAGGTATAGCTTGGGTTTAGAGGCAGACCTTGCTATGATGCTATGACATGAAGCTCAATCCGAATCTCATCTCATGAGGTGAACCAATGTGTGATGTGACGCTCAAGTCTGAAAAGTACTGACCATCAACTCCGATCATGCCATCACCATCAACGTCTCCAGCGGCGAGGAAAGCCTTGGTCTCACCAGCGGTGAGTGCCCTTGCTCCGGCGCCGAAGTTCTGCAGGAAGAGCCTTAAGAAAGAGGAAATGTTGATGAGGAACAGAAATGTGTTTCCTAATGAATATATATTATATATGTCAAAAGCTTTAGCAGTGAAACTCTGAAGCAAAAGTATATGTATTTTGTATTATCTTTTTAATAATACAATTATTATAGAAGCGTTTAAACCTACTTTAAAGAAGGGCGGTAACACACAATGACTTTTATAAGGAAATACATCTAAAGGTAATTTAATGGTAATTTAAGTTTGAAAAGAATGAGTCATACTTAAGCTCCTCCTCCTCAATGAAGCCGCTCTGGTCCTGGTCAATGATGAAGAAAGCCTTCTTGACTTCCTCGGCGGACTTGCCGGCCAGACCGCATGCCTTGAAGAAGGTTTTGTAGTTGAAGGACTCAGCAGCTGCGTGAAAACATTTTTAGAATCACCGTGAGACTGCAGAAGAGCTCCAAAGAACAACCAAAACGAATTGAAGAGATGTGAAGACTTATTGTGGCTTTCCGTCATCAGTAAAACGTGAGACGCAGTAGGCCTAGGCTATGCCAAAGAGTCAATCTATAATTGTATGCCACTTCCCCATTCAATTCCAATGTTTTGTTTGACCAAATATTGATACATGCAATTGATAAAAAGTCTTAGGTATACACTAGGCTGAAACGCGGATATTGTGTGTATTATTATTCGTTATTCGTCCCCCCACCCCGCTTACCTGTGCAGGCGCCGAGGGCGGCCTTGACGTCAGCGTCAGCGAGTACACCAGCGAAGGACATTTTTTCTATCTTTGAGAAGAGAGAGAGAAGATAGTGTTGGAAGCGTAAAATATTAGGCCTGTTTGCATCGAAAACCAAACTTATCAATGCTTCTTTAGGCCAACCATGTAATGATAATGACATTGCCCTGATAATTATTAACCATAGCTCATTTTGAGGAGGCCTACGATAAACCCAATAGCGTGCACGTTATATAGGAATATAGAGCAACACGTAGCCTAGGTATAGGCCTATTGAGCAATATTTTAGTAATCTCATCCTGAAAATAACACTTCCACCAACGGCAGTAAACCGCACATTATTAAATACATGAAGGCCTATTTAAACCAAGATAAGCCTTATATCTTAGTTCATACAAAGCATGTTAATAAACGCAAGCGAAGTGTAGCTCAGTGCATATTTTAACTACAGCCTGTATTGATCTATTAATATTTGAACATCCAATCAGAGGCCAAATTGGGTAAATCCACAACAAGACATGGTGATGCACTCTAGTCAGCAAGAGTAGAAATCAATGCGACGAACGACCAAGGCGAAACCATGCTTAGTTTGTTTGTAAAGAACAAAACTCTTTACAATAACTAATATCCCCAGCCTACAGACTGTTAACGAACGTGTTATCCAAAAAATAAAAATAAATCCTCAGAAAAGCCTCATTTCAATTCCTTTCAACCCGAGGTGTCCATTGATCCATCTTATGATTTTGGGTTCCATTTGTTTTCTACAGTAGTCCACCACGGAAAAGGTCCCTATATCGGAATTCCCCAGCTCCCAATGTAAAGATGCTGGCAGGAGCCGATCGGCCCGCGGTCCAAGAGGAGACCGCGCATCTCCCTAAACTCACCTTTTGCGCTGCGTTGAGGCGAGTGAAAACCAAGTGGAGCTCAAGTGTTGACCAAGTGCCTCGCACACTGGTCTTATATAGCGTCCAGCAACGCCATTTACAGAGGTTTGGAGTCCTGGAATCGGATACCAAGATGCATCGGTTTCGAAAAAAATGTGCCTCGTTGCCTTAAGTTATTTTTAGGCCAAATGAGGATGCTACCATGGCCGTGAATGCCGTATAGCTAGACCTGTTGCATTGCTGCTCCCTTGGAACTGAACTGGTGATATCTAAGTCAAAATGTCTGTTGTGGTAGGCCTATTCAATAAAACAGATATAATGTGTATATATTTTGCATAAGGAGGAAGATATAAACTAATGTTGTCCTAATATATGGAGTAGGCCTACAAAGCTCGTTGAACTCATGCGATACGGAGACATTCTGAAAGGACGTGTCATGTTAACTATTTCAATATCCTATACCACACGGTAGGCCTATAGGATATTTCTAGGTTTGAGCCTTTTAGTCCAGGCACAATAGGACACTTAGGCATTGGACAATTAAACTATTTAAGACATAGGCCTAGGACCTACATACCAAGATCTGAAACGGCATAGGCCTAGTCTGCCTTGAAAGCATGAGGGGACACTTTATTTTGCTGGCCCGTGCTTTTCTAGCATGGGGTTGATCAAATTACTTGATCTGCCACATATTTCTACGGTATGTCGCCAATGAATCGGGTTGCAAGCGAACCGTATACCCTGTGCCAGCTGCCTCTGAACCATACACGAAAACGAGCCCACTCAGTATATTCCTTTTACAGTCTATTTGTGTGTGGCAGGAACTCTGCGTGCGCCAGTGCGTGATATCCGGCGTGAACAAGTAGGCCTAAGCAATATGTTGGTCGCACACGATTGCATTACGAAAACTTGCAGCAACCTCTTATTAAAAGAAACACAAGGTCATATGTTCATATGTTGTAATATTGAGTTCGATTGGCTCTAGGCAATACAGCACTTACAGTAGACCACAATGAACCATGCATTGAACATTATGGCATACTTGAGCCCCTATAGCTCAATACATCGAGTAGATCCAGATGCTTAACAGGCCTCTTCATTTTATTTTTTTCTCTTATTATTATTATTATTATATTATATTGTTCTTATTATTTGTTCATCCTTTACCATACCTTACTTAATAGCCTATACTAATTACAAAGACTTGAGACATTAGAGGGCATATTTGGTTAGCAGTGTTTAATTGCTTATTATTTCAAATATGTCCAGTAGAAGGCGGTAGTAACCCGAATGTGCCCAACTTGACGCCAACGACTTGTGCAACCAATACTTTACATGCAGTGAATTCAGCGTTTACTCACTTAAGCCAAATCGCTTTCTTTGAATGCCGGTCTCTGTTGCAAAGTTCAGCCTCAAATGTTGCATTAACGGGTTATAACTGTGGACAACGAGTAGGCCTAATCTAATTAGGGCTACGTTAATTTCAGGATTCACGGGGACATGACTTTTCTTTTGGTTTAGAGTCACATTTATTTACGCGGTGTTGCTCTCATTGGAACAATGATGAAAAAAAAGTCATGTTTAGGTGCGTTTACGAGAATTGTATTAAAGGGGACATATTATGAAAACAGCCCCTTTCCTGGGATTTGGGGTGTTGTTGTGGGTATCGTGCTCACACACGCATACAAACTTTGAAATAAGTCCGTACATGATTTTTTTGAGCGAGATACGCATTTCTGGAAGCAGCCCGCCTCCAGCTACCAGTTTCGGTGCCCCCTCCTACGTAGGAAGGGGGCATATTTGAATATTACCTCCCATTTCCCCACTCCCCTCCAATCAGAGCGTCGCTAAGATTTTGTGGTTCAGCGGACGAGCATCTCTAGCGGGGGGAACTCGGCGCTAGCCCTGCAGCTAAGCTCCTTAGGAGTAGGCCTACAAACTCTTTCTCTGGCGCTGAGCTCACCCCGCCTGAGCTGCCACCGAAGAGAAGTCAGGAGGAGGAGACACGTGTATGGAGGCAGTATCCTGCCATAATTCAAACCTGATTTTTTTTTTTTCCAAAGGCTTGTTATAAGTCTCGGTTTGAAAACTGAACACCTTGTAAAAAAGGTTTTGCAACACTGAAAAAAGAGATTAAAGCCTGAAAAATTCTAACATCTGTAAACATGATTTTGTTTTCTATTTTATCTTCATAATTTTCACCAACATATTTTCAAAGTTACGATTTTTTCACAAACACATTTTCAAAGTTTAAAAAATGTCACCAGCGCCTTTGCAGTTTGAAATCGGGCGCTGTTCTAACAGTGTATTTCATTGTTTCCCAGTTTTGAAACCTTGTAAATGGGATTCTGCAAACAGGTGTTCATACATTGAGAAATAAGTTTTGAAAGGTTGAATATTTATTTTTTACGGAGCCCCTCTGGTGACATCTGGAAAAAAAAAAAATCAGGTTTGAAATATGGCAGGATACTGGCTCCCTAGTCCCTACACATGGAGTAGAAAGGGATTGTACTCCCGGAGCTGAGCTGCTGGACTGCCGCCGAGCTACCCCAGCCGGAGCTGCTCGTCCGCCGGAGCTGCTAGTCCGCTGGAGCTGCCACCTAGCTTTGGCGCCAGTTCAGCTCCTGGAGTACACCGCCGGAGCTGCTGGGCTGCGGCCGGACGGCTTCGACGGCGGCCGGCAGCTCCGGAGCGGGGAGCTCGGAGGCAGTCCGGCAGCTCAGGCTCCCGGAGTACAATCCTTTTCTTCTCCATGTCGCGGTTCATGGACTTCAGAGAGTCAATGCCAAAGTTCCTTCCCCCCAATTCTTCTCAACCATGGCCGAGATATCCCCCACTACGAGTCTTTACTTGTGGAAGTACCAGAGACGTCAGACACAGTCTTTATTATTCATAATATCATCCGAGGCGCACATAGCTTTTGGCCGTGATATTAGATAGATTATATAAATACCTGTATATAATATTATTATTATGTTATATTATATTATATAGATATAGAACTCCAGAGCAAACGGCAACAATCCCTTCTCCTCCATGCTGACAGCTTATTGGTCAATGGGCAGCAGGTCCTTTGCATCAAAGCTACAGACACCAGAAACAGCGCATTCTGAAGGAACTGAAACAGAGGGGACTAGCGGTAGACGATATTTTTTCCTAAAAGCTATTTCCAGCAAACAGCTCCAAAAACCTGTTTTCTGGAACTCAAATACTATGTTTACTTGTTGTGAAAACACCATAATATGTCTCCTTTAATCTTTCAAATAAACCAAATAAAATCAACCACATACTTATTAGAATTTGCCCTCCAATGTTTTGCGTACAATTCTTAAAATTCTTAAAAGAACAAAACATGTGGTAAGTAAGGGAAATTAATTGACCTAAAGAATGGGAGAATGAACAAAATTTATACTGATCTATTTCAGGAGAGCACAGAACTCTGTGGAGAAGAGTTCTGTGCGCACACACACACACACACACACACACACACACACACACACACACACACACACACACACACACACACACACAACCACACACACACACACACACACACACACACACACACACACACACACACACACACACACACACACACACACACACACACACACACACACACACACACACACACACACACACACACACACACACTGGGCAAGCTTTAATGCCTTCGACGTATGTAGCATGAAGAGTTTAACCTGTCCACATGCACTTTTCACATGCACATACTATCTGTTCACAGAAGAGGAGCTCCCGGTCGGTCAGGAATACGGGGACCGCCCTAAGTCACTCCGCCAGGCCCAGCCCACCAACTCCCAACCCCATTGTTGGCCTCGGGTCCTGCAATATCCATAACGTCAAACAGGCACAAACAAACCCAAAAACAGTCACGCTCACACAGACGCACGTATGCGTACTCACACACACACACACACACACACACACACACACACACACACACACACACACACACACACACACACACACACACACACACACACACACACACACACACACACACACACACACACACACACACACACACACACACACACACACACACACACACGCGGCGCGCACACACACACACACACACACACAAACACACACGATCACAATATCTACATGCAGAATACATTTTATTTGTCCTTAGCTATTTTGTATACAACTTTAAAGGGGACATATTATGAAAACAGCACTTTTCCTGGGATTTGGGGTGTTGTTGTGGGTAGATGGTGCTCCCACACGCATATAAGCTTTGATATAAGTCTGTACATGATTTTTTGAGTGAGATACGGATTTCTGAAAGCAGCCCGCCTCCAGCTACCAAACGAGCGAGTCAGTTTCGGCGCCCCGTCCTACGTAGGAAGGGGGCACATTTGAATATTGCCTCCCACTTCCCCACTCCCCTCCAATCAGAGCATCGCTAAGATTTTGTGGACCAGCGGACGAGCAGCTCTGGCGGGGGGAACTCGGCGCTAGCCCTGCAGCTAAGCTCCGGGAGCACAATCCCTTTCTCTTTCTCAGCAAACGGCAACAACCCCTTCTCCTCCATGATGTGGTTCAGTCTTTCAGCTCATTGGTCAATGGGCAGCAGCTCATTTGCATCAACGCTACAGACACCAGAAACAGCGCATTCTGAAGGGACTGAAACAGAGGGGAATAGCGGTAGACAATATTTTTTTTTCCTAAAAGCTATTTTCAGCAGACAGCTTCAAAAACATGTTTTCTGGAACTCAAATACTAGGTTTACTTGTTGGGAAAAGACTATAATATGTCTCCTTTAAACATCCCGTTACCTTTGCCCCTTTCAGCATGAAGGGGTGGACAGCTCTCCTCCTGCTTCTATCTTTCCAATCATAGCCCCCCTGCATCCAGCAGCAACAACACAATGGCTGACAGCTGCCCATCTTCTAATCTCGCCGTCTCCGTCCTTATCTCCAGCAGCCAACAGGGTCCTGGACCGTCAGCACCCGAGCCCCCGGGGATATGTTTTGCAAGAAGACCCTTGAGAGCGGAGGACACACAGACACCTTTGATAACAATTCATACTTCCGCAGTTCTGATGGTATCAGCTTGGTTTTAACGTACAACATTTGTTTAACATTTTCCCTCTACCTCCCTGTTTTAATCTTATCTGCCTTTGCCTCTCCCATGGAGGTCTATTGAAGCGGCTTACAACTTCATACTAGAAGCACAAACACAGACGTATGCACGCACAAACACACACGTGTACACAAACAATGCCCACACACACACACACACCCACACACACTCAAAAACTCACACGTCACAGACTCACACACACTCATGCTCATGTATGAACTCGCATATAAGCAGTCAAACACACACTCACACACACACATGCACACACACACACACACACACACACACACACACACACACACACACACACCACACACACACACACACACACACAACACACACACACACACAACACACACACACACACACACACACACACACACACACACACTTGGTCAAAGGGGGGCTGAGTCCAAGGAAAACAATGTAAGGGGAGAGAAGGGGAAGGGGGGGAAATATATCATAATAAGAATCAAGAATGCGGAAATGAGAGGGAGAGAGAGAGAGAGAGAGAGAGAGAGAGAGAGAGAGAGAGAGAGTAAGGAGAAGAGAGAGAGAGAGAGAGAGAGAGAGAGAGAGAGAGAGAGAGAGAGAGAGGGAGAGAGGGGTGAGAGTTAAGGAGAAGGGTGAAAATGAAGAGAAATAAGGAGGATCAGGGGGACATGTGAAAGGGGTAATAGCGGGTGAGGGAGACAAGTAGAGAGGTAGTGGAAGATAAGGGGGACGAGTAAGAGAACAAAACAAAAGGGACAGATGGACAGAGAGATATGGTGAGAGTGAAAGAGAGGATGACAGAGAGAGAGTGACAGACAGACAGACAGGAAAGATAGTAAATCAAAGAAGACAGAGGGACAAAGTCAGTGACTTTTTGGTTTAGTCCGACTATGATTGGATTATTAAGATGCATGTATACACCTGAGTCTGACTAAAGTCGAATCGATTCGGGTTACTCATAGTCTGATTAATCCCTAGATTATTCGATTGATAGTCGCATAGTGTGCATATATGCGATCAATTCGATTGGAAGCGGATTATGCTTTCTGTGCATGTTCGAGCTCTTTTCCCGGGACCGTGAGCGGGAAGTATAAGGAGACGATACTCGTGTTGTTGTCGCCGTCGAAAAACGAGAAACTGAGATTTATTTAAAAAATTGGCGAAGAAGATGGAGGAAGCCGGTGCCAAAGTAGTTACTCCCTATGAGTGTATCATCATCAACATGCATTCAGGACACAATACGCTTCTGTTGCGAGAGTAGCGTATGTGTGTGCAAGAGAATGGCAGTGTGTGTGTGAGTGACCTCAGCGAGTGAGTGGACAAGCGAGGAGAGCGGTAGGGTGTGTCAGTTTCGTGAATGAACGAGTCCGGTTCTGTCTGTGCAAACATGTACTGTAAAGTTAGTGGGACTACGAATAAAGGACCCAGTCTGTCAAGAATCGTGGCCGCTTCATTCCGCCCTATAAACAGCCTGTCAAAGTGAAGGGTGTTACCCCTGAGAGAACTTTGGCCCTGAAGGAAACGTCTCTCCTGTGCTCCTCGACGACGGTGAAGGAGCCGACAGCAGGAAAGGTGTCTTCGATTTCACCAATGGCTGAATTAAAAGTACCTGTTTTTTCTAAAGGTTGGTCATCATATGGTAGTAACTTCGGGCACATCTGTCAAAATACATATTTTGATCTTAACGATCTTCATTAATTGAAAACTGCCAAACTGACAGGGATATTCTGATATTATGAATCTCAAAGACTGCGTTGGGTTCTCCAACTCTCTGGTACTTCAGCAACAAGTAAAGATTAGTAGTGGGGGTTATCTCTGCAATGGTGGAGAAGGAATTGTGGGAAAGGACTTTGGCTTTGACTCTCTGAAGTCCAGATTGAAACACGACATGAGGAGAAAGGGATTGTTGCCTTATGCGGACTCTCGGAGGAGCTGCTCCGCCGCCGCCGGGGGAGTCCGCATATGACCAAGAGGTCACAACAGTGGCACGTTGGAGAAATGACATGGACCCAAAGTGAACTGACAGCTGTCTACTGAAAACACCTTTCTCTAATGCCGCCTGAGTTTGTTGTTGCTGGTGACGTCAAGCGGTCAGCCGGTGGCTCTATTAGTGAAAATGGGTATCGTACCAGGGCATGACATGCTTTGGCCAATGAATCGATTTTCTCACCACTATATATGTATACTCAGACAATTGCAGTTGTCCGATTGAGGAGCATAGTCGAACAATGGCTTTCGTCGGATTAGGCTGTGCTAAACATACTAACTCAGTGTGGCGTCAGTACGTTATATGCAGAGTCATAATCAGATAAATAAACAAATAAGACCTCATCAGGACTTGTAAAATGCATGTAAACACCTATAACCGATCTACTTCGCACAAAAATCTACATGTACAAGTGAAGTTGGATAAATCTCGACTGCGACTTTGACATCCTTGTCATTCAACATCCCTGTAAACACACACACACACACACACACACACACACACACACACACACACACACACACACACACACACACACACACACACACACACACACACACACACACACACACACACACACACACACATATACATATAATGTATAGATATTTTATATATACACATATAAAAACAAAGTAGGGTAAAGTGTAAATTTAAAAGTTTAATTAAATGAACACAGGAGTTTCTGTAAAACTCTTTCAAAACTCTTATAGAACAATATAATTGTTTTTCTTTTCCAAAAGATCATTAATACACTCTTCAGCATATGGGGATAATAACCAAACAGCAATTAATCCTCCCTGTGATGATCCAAAATATAAATCCCCAAAAAGTAAAAAAACGTCCATAGCGCGTCTCTCCTCGTACTCCTTGACGTCTGAGGTTCAGCTCTCTCTCTGTTTCTCAGCTGATGAAGCTTGTTGCCTGCCAGCTGACACCCCTGCCTTGTTCCTTTGTGATCCACCGAGCAGAACACAACCTGACATCTCTGTCCTGAAGCCCAGAGAGACTTGCCTGCCTTTCAAGCCTCCTCCTCCCCTCCCCATCACCTCATGAAATGGAAGCAACTGTCCTGACACACTTGCAGGCATATACAAAAAAATGCCAAATTAATAGTATTAACAATACTGTTAATAATAATAATAATAATAATAATGAAAAGAATCATAACTTGATTAATTTAATATATTATCATTGTTATTAATAATATCCAATTGCAATGTGTCGGATGATACATTTGGATAAATTGGTTAATTTTTAATGGTTGTTTAATTTTCATACATTTATTAATTTATCTTAACAATGTTTTCAAATATTGATGGAAAATGTAGGTCTTGTCATATTTTATTACACTTTATACTAATTCAGTTATTAAATTCAATAGGAATCCCCTTATTAGTTCAAAATGTTATCTTGTTGCAGCATTAAGGGAATTCCACTTTGAATGAGCTTGTCCACATTTGTTTTTAAATTTGTGTTAATGTGGAATTTGCACATGAGCCTTAAAGGAATGTTCTTCACAAAATCCAAAAATGCCAAATGATTACATAAAAAATAACTATCATATACATTGGCTACTATCACTAAGATAGCTCCCAGTTCAAAAGAATTGCCTCATATACTTTTTTTTTTTATACTTCTACGATTATAGCAATAAACTGTGTTAATAAAGATATACACTTTCCATTTGTGTGCGGCAACTGTGTGAGGCACTGTAGATGGCGATTGAATTAAATGCATGGTGGCACCCTCCTGTGCTTACGCCCCCATTCCAGAACGTGACGTCGAAAAAGAACATGGCGCTCTGGAGGAAAGGTGTTCCTTGACAGTTAACGATATTGATCAATTATTTTTTTGTTTCAGTATGGATATCTACATGACTTAACCCGTACGCATCGAACTATGATATGCGGCAAATGTTACGGTTCATGTTCTCTTTTTATGGACGAGGACACTGTAAATCTGGTAGGGGTTTTGCTAACGTTAGCTGAACCTGTTAGCGTCGGGATGCTAGCCGAAGCTAACATGCTAATGAGTTATTGCTAAAGAGGCAGAAAATATGCTTGCGCTGCGCGTTTGTTTATCTCCACATTTTTTACTATGATACTGGAAGCCAATGAACCAAACGCGTTATTTAAATAGTTGTAAGTCATTTATCCATTTTGACAACTGTTCTGTGGCTAGCGGCTGTTAGTGAGCTAAGCTAGAAGGATGGAGAATCGTCATGGACTTGTTTTGGTTGTCGGAGGGATCCTTCTCTCGGAGTTGTTACTGTGTCAAGGTGCCCCTATACAGTACTTCCACAGATCAGGTGAGACATCTGTTTTTCATTAATACGATTCATAAATATTGTTTAAAAATGCTGTTTTCTGTCCACGTCAACAGGCAACCTCCGTGTGATAGCGCCTGGCTAGCTTGGTTTGTAGATGCTGTGTGCTAGCTTCAGGTTCACCTGCTGGCAAATGCTTATAGCAGGTCCTTTGGCTTAGTTTAGCTGTTGTGCTAATGTTTAGCTTATAGGATGCTAGCAGGTCGTCAACCAATGCAACGAACCAGAACTACCTGTCCCGAAGCTGACTGGTATATCCACTGTCTCTAAAATATTTGTTATACTACCAAGCCCATAATAGTCATAACAATCATATGACCAGCCTGGTACAACTGGCTAAGCCTACTGGCACACTCACAAGCAATATGACGTTGGTCTGAGTAATGGTTCAGGAGGAGTGCATAGGTGGCCTTTTACCTTTGCCCAGTCAAAGCGTCTGTCAAAGTTTACGATCAACAACAAAATCCTACCAGCATGGAAACACGACCCTGTTCTTTGATAATGGCAACCAAAATAAAAACGGTAGACAATGTAAAGGGGGCATTCATTAATTTCATGTGAGAAAATATGTGATAACAGACACCTGTACCCACAAAGAGCATCAGATTTGGGGGCTCACTTTTGATGAATTACACTTTTTCTATACGTAAGGCTAGGAATGGCCTCTGTCCCAAATTTTGAAGTGAATGACATCTTGGTGATTGGCCGTGATATGTTACCATAACGCATACCTGTCTTATCAGCACAAGTCAATGATTTAACAGTATTATTTTTTTGTACTTTTGATGGAGTGTAGTTCTTGAGTGCACATAAGGAAGTGCACATAAGGATGCAGGATTTATATTCAATGTGTGAACACAACATTAGCCTTGAGGTGATGGTTGGTTGCACGCACGCACACTTTAAAACATTGAATGCACATGGAACCAGATTAAATCCAGAATAATGAGTGGGATACAGCCTGTAATAATCGTCTTCCAATAACTATCTTTGTGTGGAACCCTTTGCGCTTCTGAACTTTGAGGCATTGGTTAGCTACTGTTTTACAAAGTATAACAGTCATTGACAGAACTTGGGTATTGTGTCCTTTAGTGTTAATGTCAAAGTATGTATTGGTCATTTAACTTTATATTAGTAAAGTAAATTGCAATATATTACATGCATGTATGCTGTAGACTGGAACAAAATAGGCAATATAAGGGCTGATATATAATTAGTCTTATTAGCCGTTAATTAAACTCAAACCTGAACCTTTTCAGTTCATGCAGATAGCTAGTTCTTGTTGCTTTTTTCCAAACATGATGATTTTATTATCACTGTTTTGTAATTTTTTGCAGATGCATTTATCCAACAATTGGGAATTCAGTTTGAGGCAATTTACGAACCATCAGGGTAAAGGCTAACATTATGAATTTGATGTTTTGTGACAGACCTATCCTTGGAAAAATATGTGGATAGCTGGGTTGGCACTTCAAAAAGATACTAACTGATTGGTTTTCTAATTGGCAGTATGTATACCGATAACATGTCAAATTTCCTCAGCATGTCATTCAAATTATTTGCCTCTGTGAATTGTTTATTGTATTCATATTGGCTACTACCGTGACAGATTGTAATGTGTCTATACAGGGCTTATCTAAGTTATCGCTTAATGTCGTAGCATTTCAAGTATCCTACATAGAACTAGGCTCATTTAAACTGAGATTTAAAATGCATAGAAATGAGGCAAAAAAAAATACCTATGCTCTGTGATTATTGCATAATTAAATATGCTAAACAACTTGAATAAACCTTGCATCTTCCTGTTGTGTGGATTCCAAGATCCCAGTTGATGGGCCGGGAAATCTATAATAATATGAATTCATTATTCAGATAAGAATCAAAGAAGAGCTCCACACAACACAAAGCATTTACTAGACCCTCGGTATGCATTGTGACAGGACTCTGTCACTGAGGTGAAACACTAACTATTATGGTTAACTATTAGTCATCATTGCGGCCAACTATGGATAATTGTTCCTTGGTTAAGCTTTACGGCCCCGTCCACATGGAAAAGTTTTTTTCTTGTGCGTTTGGGCTGACCATCCAGACAGATCTGGCTTTCGGTGCCCGAAAAACACACTTTTTTGAAACCATGTCCGAGGGGGAAAAAAGAAAAAAAACGTCCCCATGCAATTTCATGTTAGGATTTGTGTGGACCCTGATCTGCAAACAATGACGTCATCGCCGCCCTTACCAGCTGGGCAACGTCAGAATTCCATCAAATTTGTTTTGTTTAATCTGTATTATATTTGTAGCTTTAAAACCAGCCCCAGTATTTTCTACTCAATTTACAAGGTTTAACAACTGCTTTCTCCTGCTGGACTGTATGTTTGTATACAGCGTGCAGGCTTGATGCACTTGCTCCACATCGTCGTCTTCTTTTATTGGTGGAGAAGGAGAACCAGGATATTGAAATATGTAGCAGCATTTCTACAGGATGTGTTTTTCCAATGAGTTCTTCTTTATGGAGAAATCCCTGAAATGCTGCCAAGGAAAACGGAGGGGAGAAGATTGTTTTTGCTCGTGTGGACGGGGCTTAGTCATGTGTGCCAAATTTCTCTACTCAAGCTCAATTTCTTCAAGTGAACTACAGCAGGCCAATGTTATACCTTTGTTTACATGGTTGAGTTGTAAACCCTGAAGAAGGAAATGGTCAACTTAATGATTACCTCACTTTAATTTTATTGATAGTCTATCTTTGGGAAACACGGACTACAGTCTGAGGTCAAATTATGTAAAATTTGTCTGATTTACCTGCAAACTAAATTTTGTAAATAATGAAATATATTGTGCGCAGGTAATTTTGGATAATGTTTCGCTTCAGATGCTTGTGTACCTTAAAGTTGTGTACCTTAACCGATCTCTGCTTAGCAACACATTTCCACTTACAGCGACATCCTCTGGGTCACTGCTTCTTTCACAGAAATTTCCCTTTTAAATATTACATTCCCTAAAATAGTTTTAACTTTAGAGACGCACCATTTCTCTGGTTGCAGCAGCACTCAAAGAAGAAGAAGGCGAAGAACGCTTGCTTTTGAGAAAATACAAATGGGTCGGAATCATGGCAAATTACCGGCGCAACAAACTAGGGATGTGAATAACTCAAATCAGTGGGTGGTATAAACTAATAATTGATTGTTCGATGTGTGCCGACATTCACAAAGGCAGCCATGGATCATGGGCAAGAAATCACTTGCACACGCACCTCGTACACACACACACACACAGACACAATGACACAGGAAGAGGCTTTTATGATTTGTATGAAATCAATCTGTTTATCTCAACAACTGCACCATCAACTTTTAACATCAAAATTATTTCAAGGTGGGCTTAGGCACATAGACCTATATGCGCCGAAAACAGATCGCTATTTATTTCACTGAACACAGCCTGCATGACGGTCAACTAAACACGTATTTAGAATATGGTAACTATGGCCAAAAAAAACCTTCACATGTGTCTTTTTACAATTTATTTGTTGCCAGCATTCGTAGGGTTGATCAGCAGAGAAATAGTCCACCAAAGACGTCGTCGCTTAACCCGAGGACGCTGGGGTTGATAAGTTACCAGACTACTTGCGGAGTGATACAACGGAAAGAAAAAAAAAAACACTTTCCTTGACAGCGGTCATTATATGCTAAGCAAGGGTGAATTGTCAAACAATTATTCACCAACGGAAGTTGTGGAGGCTCATGAAAGTGAACAGAGTGTTCATCAGCATTGAGAAGAGCCGTGTAATAAATAACAATAGTCGCATTCATTATTCGATTTTCTACGGGACGACGACTTTCGACCTTCGACGTTCGTTGCCCAACCCTACAACAAACAGCAGTGCGCCGCATAGCTCTTCTCTGCTAATCAGGTTGGGACCTGAGAGCAATCTGTGAGATACTGTTGTTTTGAATGGAACTAGAGTTTAGATTCTCTGCCCGAGCCTGAGCCCGACCCAGCCCAACCCGACCCGGCCTTCGGGCCGATATTTCTCACCACTATCCTCGGGCCGGGTCGGGCCGGTCCTTTGATCAAGCGTTTTTTTTGTTGTTTTAAATTATTGCTTTATTGGCCTAATCTGAGGCGAAATCTATGCCATAAACAGAAATATTATAGGCCTTTATTACACGGATCTTCTCAATGCCATGGAACGCTCCGTTCAATTGCATGGGTAGTAGTCCGGTAAATTTCTCTGCTGATCAACACTGAATGCTGGTAACGAATAAATTGTAAAAAGACACACCATGTTAATTAATTTTTTCGTTTTAGCAACTAGCCGTTTAATAAGCGGGATAATGCATAGAACATCACCAGTCTTATCGAAAATAAGCCCCTTCAGGGGGAAGCAACACGCCTCCGCTGCGTGTCAGTATCCTGTTCGCCCTGTCGGGGCTTATTTTCCTGATAATTACTGGCGTTCAAATTATCCCTTACATATGTATTTAGCAGAGTAGGCCTAAGCAGGGGTTGACACTAAGGTTTCAAAAGCACTTGCCCAAAGGGCAAGTGCAGGTCATGTTTGACTTGCCCGAATGTCACGTTTACTTGCCCAAATAAAAACAAAAAAACGACAAACAATTATGAGTATAATTAAACAGAAATTAACAATCGAGTCATGAAACACAGATGAAAATAGTTTATTTTTTTACTTGCATGTGAGGGTTAACCCTATGAACAACATACAGAACGGTCAAAAACGTCAACATAATGTACAAGGTGTGCTTAATCCTCTTTCTGCTTGTCCTCTGACGACACCATCTCACGACAAGCTATTATCGCCCAGTTATATGTAGACTAGGGCTTTGACTTTTGCCCAAAATCATATATTCGAAGTTAGTTTGTTTATTAATATTCAAATATATTCAGATATTTATTAATAATATTTTGACCATTAAATGCCTTCAGTAAGACCTGGATTGGGCTTCGCAAGATTTGTTTACTGCGTTGCTATGGTTACTGGCAGTGGCGGTGGGTCAATGGAGGGCGCTAGGGCACCGCCCCTCCGTGAAATATTCACTTGAATATATCTGCCAACTATTAATCAACTATCAATACAAAATAAATCAACAAAAATACATAGCGTTGATCCTCGTTTAATTGTGTGATATACTTGTCACTGCCAGCAACCATTTAAATGCGCCTGAAGGTCAATGATTTGGGCTAGGCTAGTGATTGGTCATTTTAAATAAAGCCCTCCTCCAAGTCAGGGGCGCCGGCCACGTTGAGGTCGATGTAAGGCTCGCTAACTTTTTGCCGTCTTATCAGGCAGGGACAGCTTTTCATTGGCGCAAGAAAATTCGCCCTCGGGTCGCACCAGTGTGCGCCCCAGGCCAATGGTTTCGCTTTTCTTTTTTGTTATCACCACATGATTGGACAATTCAGCGAATCAATCAAATAGGCTACCTCCCTCAGCAGCATTCGCGCAACACAACTACACGTAGAGAAGAGATCGATCGTTAACTAGCAGAGAGTTGTAAGCACTTTCCACCCTTTTCAGTGGAGGATTTGGACTCCACAAGCAATGTTATACTTAAAAGGAGCAAGTAAGTAACATATTCATTTAGTCTTTCGGCCTGTAGCATATAAGCAAAATGAAGCAACTCTCCCATATGTAAGCCAGCGTAACTGCGCACACACCCACAGGCTGCCGGAGAGGAGCGAGAGCGAGAGTTCGAGAGCGCGAGAGAGCGAGGGCGCTGCTGCTGGCTGCCGCACGCGCGATCAATTGCAAATATAACAATTTTGTGTGATTTGTCGGAAAAAAAGGTTGTTTTGCCGTTTTAAAAAACACTTCAATAAATAGCCTTTAACAAACTCTCATAAATCCACTTGCCCGTCCGGGCAACCAGAATAAATCTCAACTTGCCCAAACATTTTTTTTTACTTGCCCCGGGCAAGCGGGCAACCGTTAGTGTCAATGGCTGTCTAAGTAACAAATGTGTGCAAAGTTACACGTATTAAAAAAAATGTGGGGTTGAAATCGGGCTCGGGTTCATAATTACAGTTAATGTGTCGGGCCAGGCCCGGACAAAACGTGCACGGGCCGGGTCGGGCTTGATTTTCTGGGTCCGATCTAAGCTCTAAATGGAACCCGGATGCTGTTTGTTGTGCAGGATGATGTTGATGGTGGTGAGGCACACACATTCACCAGTTGCATCGTTGAATTGCAGGATGAGGAGGTGGCTCAGTTTTTTCAGTTGAACTTGCGTTGGCTAAACCCATTAACACTAACATAGTCAGTCATGTAATGCAAGAACAGTTGCCTTCTGGCTAGGATTCACTGCTGTGATAGTTAATTCTGTTTAAGGTAATCAAGGAACCATTCGTTTGTTTTTATTATTTAATTTGATGTATACTAAATGGACCTGAAGTTGAGTTACAAAGGCTGCACCACAGGAAAAGAGTATTTGATCATGCTTTTAGTACTATCCTACTGGTAGTACTGTTTGTTTTGATACTACCCACCACAACTGCTGCTAATTGATAGCCTTTGGTTTGCATCCATCACAAATAATTAAGCCATAAACAGGGTGTCCGCACATCCTTAAAAAGTCTTATGCTGTGTCTCAAATCGCGCACTTCTCTAAGTGCACTGCTTTACCGTACACTGCAATTCAGTGAACTTAGTTGCACAGTGCGCAAATTTTGACAAGCTAGTACCGTCTCAAATCAAACACTGCCGCTGCGCACTTACCGGAAATGACTCGACAGCTTCTTCTTCTACTACTTTTTAACGCCGATTGCAACCAACCAACCGCCGCCATTTGAAAAGTAGTGACGTATCTTCCGTTTAGCGACGTAGCTCTAGACGTAGCGGCATCTACGTCACCAAGATGGCGGCCGTTAAGTGTGGAAAGTATCCATCGATTCACTCTAAATTTTCTGGCCGTTTGAGTGCGCCAATGTAGTGCGCATAGCGCACTACATTTTCGCACACTGCTCATTGTGAACGCACTTGCGTACTCAAAATATTAAGTATAAGTGCAGAAGTGCGCGATTTGAGACACAGCACTAGTCTTAAATTCATGTTTCTAAATTTAAGGCCTTAAAAAGTCTTCAATTCGTAACAAATGTCATATGCTGGTCTTAAATACTGTACATTTTTCGGGGAAGGACTATATATATTTTTTTTTCTCGAGGGACTTTTCAGGAAGGACATGTAGAGAGGCTTCTTTCTTGCTAGCTGCATATATAAACGATTATCTAGTCTGTTAGCTAGTCTGCGACAATGGGTAGGTGCAAATCCAAGGACAGTTGGCTGGAAGACATCAGTTTCCGAAGTTGGCTCGCGTTTGTTGCCAGCCCCCCACCATTGCGTGTTTTTTTAGGTCTTAAATTTCATTCAAGGTGGTATTAAAAAGTCTTAAATTTGACTTGCTGAAACCTGCAGATACCCTGATACAACAAATTAGTGTCATATAGTGGGATTTTAACTAGTTATATGTTTTAATTAAATTATGGAATGAGAATAAAGGGTAGGGCTTCAGACATCTGAATAACCATCGAGCATACCCACTGACACCCTGCCACGTAGATTGCTCAGAATAATCCCTTGTCTGACACCCTGGGCTTGCTGCAACATATATCATCTTGGTTTGTGTTTCCAGCCGACACATGAAGTTATAGTTACTCTTGCTCGAGTCTGACTTTGTAGGGAATCATCCTTGCGTTACACAATTCGCAATAATTTTTTTTCTGCCAATCATTCACTCCTGATGGGCATCAACACGTTTTTAAATTAGCCATGGAGAAATAAAGGAAATCCCATCTATGATTTTGTAGCTACAATCAGCAAATGGCTGAAATAATGGCTTTAGCACTTTGTATTTCCATTGTCCAACATGGAACACAGGAACAAGGCATGACGCTCATCTGTTTTGTTTTCATGAACAACAACTGAACCGCTTGCTGGTATTTAGGCTTTTGTTTCTTCCTCTCTATTGTTATTAGATTAATCACTGGGATCTGACCGACTGCTTCTGGTTTACATATTTAATTTATATCCTATCCTTGTGGTTCCTAGGCTAGATTTATCTTTGGTTTCTTATCTGTCTTTGATTACATTAATACTGTTAATAAAACTAGTATGTAATACCCCAATGGACGCAGTTTGCCTGAAGCGACCTTTGAGCAAGATGCCTTACCCCTACCTGCTAATTAATGACGTCTTGACAATTTTTTGATAAAAGCGTCTTCTAAAGGACTCCTTCATCCATCATTGGGGAATCCTGAAGCCATCACAACTTAAGAGGATTCATTCAACCTTGTTCCACCTTATTGGAACCACTACCTGGACTGAGTGAACCAGTGGGTGCCAATGCCCCCTAGGGCTGTCAAAATTGCTCAAAAATGACATTCGAATGTTCGTTTGGAAAAAAATCACGAATTCGAACTATTTGAATATCTGGTTGCCTATTTTACGCAGTTGCCGTCAATATGTCAATAATGCGACAAAACCATGGTTCAAATTAGTGGGATAATATATATATCCTATAGTAACGTGGAGGCCTAATCATGAAAAGCCACAACTTTGTATGGCTTGCATTTCACCACCACACCTGCAAGCGCGCAAACTATAGTAATCTGAAGAAGACGCCCGCTTCTGAATGTTACAAAGTATGCTAGTGGTAACGTTCCTTGCTTTGCTTACCATTTATCGAGAAGGCCTATTAAAATCGATGAAGAAAAAAATGCATGTCGCCTACGTCTTCCACCATGCCAGCGAAAGGGCCAGCACTACGCACCGTTCGGATTCATGAAAAAAAAGCTGTCTCGGACTTTGCCGAGAACATTGCGTTATAGCAGCTTTCACCAGCCAGACTACTAGCTCCCTGAGCTCTACTTCGGATGCTTATTGAATGGCATAGCCTGTGTAAGTCCAGCTCAGAACAGTCTGTTATTTTAAAACAGAAATAACAGACCGCAGAACGCAGCGCTGGACCAATCAGAGAGCAGCATTCAATAGAGCCGTGTAATAAGATTTTGTAATATTGTGCAACCGTGGCTTAACTGCTGGGTTATTCTCAATGAAAAAAAAACCATTAGGCTATAAGAACGATCATCGCAAGCAGCACTGCTTATATTAATACTAGTCTGTTACACTTGTACCGCGGGAGTGTTTTTTCACATTCGAATATGAGGGACATCGCGAACAGACAGGCTCATTCACAAAGCAGATAGAGGCGCTTGTATCGCGGGAGTGTTTTTTCACATTCGAATATTAATTTTGACTTCGCGTTTTTGGATACATTTCGAACGAATATACAGCCCTAATGCCCCCTGAGGATTTCAAACAGAGTGTGTTTTAATGTGCACTGCTTGTGATCCAATGATTAATGATTGTAAACACCTTCCAAATACAGGCCAATAGTAACTTATTTTACTAAAGGAAATCTATAAGCTGCAGGATGGAAAAAGGTTGTATGTTTCAAAATAGTGTAAGATGCTTTGTAATAGGGCTGTAACTAACGATTATTTTAATAATCGATTAATCGGTTGATTATTTTTTCGATTAATCGATTTGAAAACATTTGTAATTGCCGCGTCTTTTTTCAAAAACTGAACATTACTTCAAATTCACAGTGCAGGCTGAAGTGTAAAAACACCAGGTTATTGCTCCAACGTACCTGAACACATCACATTTGACAGTTTTTTTTTCTCTACATCCTGCCGATTTTAACATAGATTTAAAAACTGGCTTACTATTTTTAAGTGACGGGACTTTCTACACCGTCCGGTTGAGTGATAATGTCCGTCAGGATAGATTTTGCTGCACAGTGAATATCTCTAAATCCCCTTCCTTCAGAACCATAGCTTTAAATTTTAAAGCTATGTTTTGATATTCATGATCTATGGACTAATAATCGTTGAATAGGTATTGATTGTTTAAAAAATGTGCAAGTCACGGCAAATTCAATATTTGTTAATTTTGAAACAATATTCTATCAAGCTCAAGTCATCTTCAGAAGGATGCACAACTTGCCACATACATAGAGGCCTTCTGAACACGTGTACATTTTTTTTCGATAGCTAAACAAATTTAGGTCACAGCAACAATTTGCGCTAATGCTCCATTTCAATCGCAAGACTGAAGGAGGCAGGAACTTGAAACTTGCCAGAAACATAGAGCTGTGTGTTAGTGTGTTTTCTCATCTGTACGAGTATGTCGATGTAAAGTACAGCCTCTGCCCCAAGGACAATGGGACGGCGGTTCGATTTCAACCTCAACCAAACATTTTCTTAGACATTGCATGAAATAGAATAATATTTATTGTGCAAAACCCATGATTCGCCTGGAAAGGCGGTGCATGGCTCATGCGCTGTAAATACCTACTGCTTGTTCTATTATTGTTTTGCGTAGTTTTTTTCCAGTTTTAGTAAAAAAATAAAGCTGCAAGCAGAATTTTATGCGGGCCTAGCCTGACGCAGACCATTTACACCTTAACTAGCCTTAACTTGGATCTGGTGTATCAAACTTTCTTGACTACGTCAAAAGGCTTATGCATCTTTAAACTTTTCAATGCATCGCTGTAGCGCCCCCTATGGTCCTATTTGGATGAACTTTAGCATGCTTCTTAAGAACACCACGTTTGGTGATTGACTCAAGTTAACCCCACCTTTAGTTAAAATTGATTAGCTAATTGTTACAGGTTCTGGGTTCCCTCTGAACATTTGTTCAACTTGAGGAGAGTCAAATGTCCACAGGATTTCATGACTGAAAGGGGTCAGAAAACATGGCCGTCCAAAGTTAGCATTTTCAGTTAATTGCTATAGCGCCCCATATGGCGTGATCTGGATAAATGGCGGAGCAGTTCATCTTAACCCATGTGGCTCTAACTGCACAAAGTTTGATGATTTGGTTAAGTTAACTCCGGCTTTTGGTGATAAGTTACATTTTGACGTTTTTGAGCCTCTGGCCGACATGGGGTTTTGTCATCCACTTCATCTTACTTGAGCAGTTGGAACTTTGTTCCCCAACCGTCACTAAATTGGTCCCACCCAAATCAAGCATTCAGTCTAGGAACTTTAGGGATTTTTGTCTCAGGCCAAGACCATGTCGATGCGACTCCCTAATTGAAAAACAGTGGATGTCAGACCCCGCTCTGGGTCTTGTTCGCGAGTGAGGGTACGATGAAGCATCTGAGCAGTGGGGGAGCTATTGCGTTCACTTTACCGCACTGTTGTGACGAAAAGAGAGCTGAGTCGCAAGGCAATGCTCTAGATCTACTGGTCGATCTTCGTTCTTATCCTCACCTGCCCCAGCGACCCGACCCTCGACAGCGGAGACGATGAGGATACTTTTGGAAATAAATAAAACATCAAAAAATATATAACGGCCCATTATTAATGATGCACACAATGAATGTACTATTTGGAACCATGGAACAATAGTGAGCTAGATGGAGAGGCAGACAGCTGCTGATAGCGCCGCAATATTTCAACATGATAGTGAACTAAATGGAGAGCCTGATGGCTGCTGACAGCGTCGCAAAATATATGCAGACAACAAGGCGCTGTTCCTTGTTCTTCACATGGGCTTTAGACTTTAAGGGATTATCGTTGTGTATATTTTTACGGTCCTATCAATTGTATTTTGACAAATTACGCTCTTATACAGCATGTACCACCCAACATTTTAAGCTTTTGCAGCGCTGTTGTAACTTTGTCTGCAGTCTGCATGTTGCGCCGGCAATTTTTTTGTTTTATTTGCCTCACTGTGTTACCATTAAATAATTGGTGTCAAAATGGGTTTAAATGTAGCCAGTGTGATGAAACCACACTTTACATATACAGTTTTGGGAAAAGAGACACAACGCATCGTCCTGTATTTGCAAATTACAGAAGCAAGATTTTCCATTATCCAAATATAGTTGGTTGTTTCTTCTACCATAACTTTGGTAGTATTTTTTTTTCTTCCTTTTTGCTAAACGCAGTAGTCCCTCCCAGATTAAAAATTCAGACAATGGGAAATACTGCTTCATCCATATGCTCTGCATTTATTGGATGGTTCTTATTCCAGACAATAAAGTGAGTTGGGTGACAGAGCTGGCCCACGGCCTATAAGAAGGTGCAGACTCTTTTTTTGACGCCACTGGACTAAATTTAAGATGACTTAGTTTGTATTAACCTCAATAAGGGATGTCCCGATACCACTTTTTCACTTCCGATACGATACTGCCGCTTTGGGTATCTGCCGATAATGATATTAGTCAGATTCGTTTACCCTTGGTCCACAATTGGACCGATGCCGTGGATCGGATCGGGACCCTAACCTCAATATACTGCGTCTTGCTCACAGAAGGAGTTTACTGGGGTTATGTTTTCCGTCATCACATAGATGCCATGCAAAATGTGTTTGCTCGGCTGCGTCACAGTGGTATTGACTTTATGTATGTATTTATCTCCCCTAGGAGAGAGCAGTGGGAGTGCCTCATCCCTCTCTTTCCTCCTGCCCCTGGTGGTGTCCCTGACACTACTGGTTGTTCTGACCGTGCTGCTGGTCAACTGCGTCACCTGCTGCAAAGAGAGAGAGATCAACTTTAAGGTAAAAACTACCAAATGATGACATTTGATGACTTGAATGAAGGTGGTGTAGTTCAGGTCCAAGAGCTATTATTGAGTGTAATTTTTAAGAAATGGCATAGCAAGCGGTCAGCTATCGGCAATCTAAATGTGCTTTGAGAACATTTAATCTGTGCGTCTCTTCCCTGTCATGGGCTAGCTAGGG
Source organism: Melanogrammus aeglefinus (assembly GCA_900291075.1). NCBI lineage: Eukaryota > Metazoa > Chordata > Actinopteri > Gadiformes > Gadidae > Melanogrammus > Melanogrammus aeglefinus. Next base: position 207,025 of record OLKM01000581.1, read on the forward strand.
AATGATTTTTGCCTCTTAAACCCAGGTGCGGACTCCCAACAGTTCTCAATAGCTGCATTCACACATTTATACGCAAGTGTCCTTCTATGCAACACGCCCACTGAAGTGGGCCGTGTTTGTTTGATGAGCCGCTCTCGGCTTTTATTTGCATGTTATTAGCCCAATCCCAATGTCCGGACTCAGACTTTATTGCGCGTTCTTGCGAAATTATTAAGGCTTTAAAGCTGTCCCAATGTGGAATTCCATAGGACGTGAGGATTTGAGTCCACACCCTATCGAGCCCTTTCCGTGAGTCAGTGCAGACTTCACCGAAGGGAATTACCAACAGTTCAAAGCGGTGTGACGTTTACCGGATAGACCATAGGGAAATCCGGACATTACGAGGAGTAAACAAGGACAACCGCTACTCTGTCAATGGGCTTGATCAGATGTGGATTTTCGGCTTATTTTAGTGAGCCAGATCATTTGGATCAGGTCCCCAAAAAGAGCTGGCTTTTTTGCTCCCAAACGGCTATAAATATTACTACTTATACTTTATATACTTCAGCCAAATGTTGCCCGTTCTGATTTATTTTTAGTAGGCCCTATGTGTAGGCCAATAAAAAACTAAATTATTCAATACATCAATTACAATTAGGGCATTTAGCAGTAAGCTTTTAATCCAAAGCGAGACCTTACATTGTTAATACATTAGCACCTGATCACATCCAAAGGTAGAGTCAACCATGCAAGGCGACAGCCAGCCTCGTCAGGAAAGCAGTTAGGGTTAAGTGTCTTGCTCAGGGACCCATCAACACTCGGAGGATCTGGGGACGCGAACTAGCAACCTTTTAGTTACAAGGCAACTAAGCCAACCCCAACATAACATCCTTTATACTGAACCTTTCAAAAGTAGCCGATTGTTTTCATTGTATTTACAAAAGAAAAAAAAAAGAATTTCCAAACCGGCAAGTGTCAGCAACATCTTTGCATTAAACGGTTGCCAGGCAACAGAGTGCTCTCGTGATGTCGTCTGTTCCAAATCCAAATACCTTCTGAGCCATGTGGCCTCACACACTCGCTCACTGAGCACCTGACATCAATTAAGTCTGTGAGTCCTCAGGGCACACTTTGGGATTGGGCCACTGAGCGGCGCCCTAAATGATACGCAAGCCTGTTGCCTTTTGTTTGCTGAATGGTTAGAGAAATATTTTAAACGTTGGCACTTGCTTTCAGATCATTTCGTGGTGAACGCTAAAAGATAGGTCTTATTACCCTAAAAGTACACAGACAATAAATTACAATACATGAGTCACAGCTGCACCCGTATCTAGATTTTTTTAATTCACAATTGGACGTGGCCGCACTATCCACCTCTGCGAAACTTAGACCCTAACGTCATATCCCGCCGCACTTGCAACGGACCCGACCCTCAACCCCCCGTTGATTCTACTGATGGTGATTGAAACGACATCGATGTCCCATAAAAGCACAACGTGTTGAAATAATCAACCGGCGGTCGAATGTCCTGATATACAAATGCGGCGAAAAGGCGGAGGACATGTGTGAAAGCGACTATAGTTGGAGAAACATATGGAGGATGCAGAGAGGGACTGTTTTTTTTTTTTGTAGTTTTTTGGTTTCAAATTATTGCTCTCTTTACAACTCTCAAATCCTACCTAGATTTTTTTCTATAAGTAATTATAGCTGTTCCCAAACTAATCCTGCTCAACCCAAACCTCGTTTATAAGGCTCAATATTCAACTCTGCCCTTATTTCCCTCAGGAATTCGAGGACCATTTTGATGATGAGATAGACTTCAGTCCCCCTGCGGAGGACACCCCCTCCATGCAGTCCCCCGTTGAGGTCTACACTCTGGCTGTGCCTCCAGTGGCTCTTCCGGGGCCCCCACACCTCCAGCCACAACCTCACGCCCAAGGTCAATAACATTTGGGTGGACTTTAACTGCCTTTTTATAAAAAGCATTTAGCATTTCCCAGGGGATAATTACATAAACATGTTGATAGAGGTTTTCTCAATGGCCAGAAAAATACTTGCACTTAATTGTCATTTAAAGAGCTTATTAACATTGCTGATATGTTCATATATTGTGACATTAATAGTGTTCGATGCATAATAAATAAGCAATGTTTTTTAGACGTAAAATGTACAAGTGAAACACTTCTTAGCGTCAAGGAATTTAGTCTATATTGTCAAAGACACAGCTTCCAGTAATTTACTTGTGTCTAAATACAACTAATGCAATATGTGTTGGAGAACTGATGTGTTGTCCTTATGCATAGCTAGAAGGGTATACTGTGACGTCCCCCAATCCATTACAAGCCAGTCATTTTACTTAACTTATTTACTGAAAACATTCACCACTTTGGAAAGTCAAGGGATATTGTATAAGCTCCAGGAATACCTAACCGTCAAAATACTGAACACAAATTGAACCCAGTCCAAGTAAAACCGTGATCAGTGAGTTCCTATTAATCGTTTATGCGTTTATGTTTCCTCATTCCGGTGAACAGATGGGTCGGCTGGCTCTCTGGTGGCCCGACACAACCTCAGTTATATCCAGGAGATCGGCAACGGCTTGTTTGGCAAGGTGAGTCTTATCAACCTTTCAGCAGTGTTGTTACTGAGAAAGAAAATAAAACACAAACCAAATGTGTCCATTCTGATATATCTAGGACAGGGATGGGCCAATTTCATGATAAAGAAGGACACAATTTTTCATCGTGACCATCAGAGGGCCACATGACCGCACTTCAACTAAGAGAGAAACTACAAAATAAGTCTAAATAAAAACAACATATTTGTATATATGTGTTTTTGTGGTAATTGAACCAGCATACATTCATTTCATATTTTCCGTGCTCAAATGAATTTTTAACGTGTCTATACTCTTGTTAAACGACAAATACAACGAGTTTGTTTTAAAAGAAACAGGAACAACCACATGTGTGATTAGTAAGGGTGTAACGATTCACCGATACAAATCGGCATCCGGTTGGATTAACACAGATGCGACTACATCGATACGTGGGCCCATGAAATCGAATTTAAAATGTGACAAGAATCTGTCGCATGCACAGATTTAAACGTTGCACTCGAGTTTAGTGAGCTTTAGCCTGATGTCAAGACAGCATTGTCAACTAATTTCATACCGTTTTCCATACGGATCCGGAAAACGAAACTTAAAGAAGCGAGCGGATCCGTGTTTGTGTATGTATGTATATATATGTATTGTGTGTATATTTATATAGATTATATATATATTATAATATATATATTATATATATATATATATATATATATAATGAAAGTAGGCAATGTCTCTTTTATAGAAGATTTATTTTAAAATCACACTGGATCGTTAGAACTTTGAATCGAATCGCATCGAATCGTTCCATATTAAAATGAAACGTCCCTGAATCGTATCGTAGCACATGTATCTAGATACGTATCGGAACGTCCTATAAAGGAGAGATACAGAGCCCTAGTGATTAGTGTTTTCTTCAGTGAAAAGGGCTCACATAAATTATCATTCAATGATGGCACAAAATTCAAAAATAGTGGCCCAGCATTAAGGGAAACAACTGCATATTCAGTGCAGTTGTAGAAGTTATATGTACTTTAAATATTTCATGAATGCTATCATTTCTAAGCAAACTAGACACAGGGATTGCCTTTGAATTCTATGAACAGATACTCTGCTTCCCAGCTTGACTGAAAAGTATGGCTTTCTTGATCGAGTTTTCTGTGAAAAAAATATTTACTCTTTCTTTTCTATTGCATTTTAAATTATCTGGGGGGCAAACTGAGTGATGCGGCCAGGGAGTTGCCCATCCCTAATCTAGGACTACATTTTATGTTGCAGATTTATGCATGCATACTCATTTGTTTTTATTTTACATTAAAGCTTGGCTAGGCATTTGTAGAAACCATTTGGTTACAAAAGCTAAATTTTGAGTATCTAAGTATCTTTAGGCCTCCCTTCAAAGCCACTTCCTCAAAACACATGACTAGGTTGCTAGCTTAAACAATACGTCTGCCTAGGCCTGTGGAAGACTCCGGTCGTTCGCTGAGTTTGTATGTAGGTATACATATAAACTCATTTCATTCAGGCTGAATTTGCTGGCTTATTACAGGTTTGCAACAACAGATATATAGCATTTTCTTTTTGTTGCATTTGATTTATTGATTATTGATGGGATTGTAAAGAGAATTTTAACAAATATGACTTAAAATGCTTCTAAACGACCTACTATAGTGCATGCTAGCTATATGAATAGCTCCTGATTGATTGATACAATTGGTTGATTGAAAAAAGTTTATTTAAAAGCATTGTATGTGTTCCCAGGTGCTTCTCAGTGAGATCTACACAGACCCAGGTGTAACCAGGGTTGTGGTCAAGGAGTTGAATGCTAACGCTAGCGCTAAAGAGCAAAACAGCTTCCTGCAGCAGGGAGACCCATACAGGTGAGTTAGTCCCCATCATCATCATTATCATTATGCTCACTAGCCTGAAACAGATTTGAAGTTGATTGTAAAATGTTCAATCATGCTTCTATTCTGGTTACTTTATCATAATGGAATCTAATAATTATAAAATAATTGTTTCCTCATGTTAGTAGCGCCCTTTGTCTTTACCAAAGGACATTACATTGATTTTACCATTATCAAGTCATACATTTTTCTTCTACACCACTGAACTGACTAAGAACTGACTAATAAAAAAATTTGTGTTTGCAGAGTGCTGCAGCACCCAAACATCCTGCAATGCTTGGGACAGTGTGTGGAAGCTATTCCCTTCCTGCTGGTCTTTGAATACTGTGAGATGGTAAGGGTCCCTCATATATTTATTATACTATGTATATGTTTTACTTTTTCATAGTTTCAGATATAAATATCTCTCTCTCGATAGGGTTAGGATAAAACCATAACCAGTTAATTGCATTCCTAGTTATTGTTTCCTTAAGTATAGGTAGGTACCGGTACATATAACAGATATTCCCAAAACATTTTTATAATTGCATCTTTCTCCAATCCCATCATGATTTACAAATGTTACAAATGACGCCTGACCCGCACCCAAAGGAAAATTAGACACATTCGATGGAGCGCGGGGGAATAACACTATCTGGTGTTTGGAATGGTGCTTAAGTTTACGGTGCAAAAAAATCACATCATCCACTGTTAAGGGTTTTAGTTGGCTCAATCACTGGCTGCGCTGGATGCAATGATGGCGAGGATACATCCGGCAAGCTGAGCAATATTGGGGAATGAACGACCTGCTCGTCCCACGACGATAACACATCAAAAGAGTCGGGGGGGCGCAGCAGGCCGGGGGCACTGCTCAGGCACTGCTCTCATAATTTTGAAATGCAGGCATATTATGTAGATGTGTCACAAATTCTTTTTTTTTATTTGCACGTGGCTCCTTGAAAATGGCACACAAAACCCGCGACCGACCCGTGGTGTCTGACCCGATCCGCACCCATGTTCATCACAGGAAATTATTTTTCACCCGTTGCATTCAAATTGTGCGGCTCACCTGTCGGCAGTGATGCCAGTAACGCGTTACTTAGTAACACAGTGGCCTCGGACCACTTTTTTCAGTAACGAGTAATCTAACGCATTACTATTTCCAAACCAGTAATGAGATTAAAGTTACTCATCAAAGTCACTGTGCGTTACTATTTTTTTTACCGGATCACCGATTGGCGTTGAGAGCGATGGAGTGGTGTGTGTGTGTCCGTCTGGCTGTCTGCCTGTTTGTGTGAGAGTGTGCGTGTGAAGCGTAAGTCTCCAAAGACTTCAATCTATCAGAGGGAAGCGTCTACCTTGACTCTCCACAGTCTGCGCAACAAGTTGTTATTAGCGGCGGAATTAGACGTGCGTTGCTGCGTGTGTGTGTGTGTGTGTGTGTGTGTTGCGCTGGAGCGACGGCTGCAGAGAGAGCGTGTGGGAGCCTCTACGTTATCGCCAGAAAACTAAACCCACGGGGAGGTCCGAGCAGCTCGAGCGCTAGAACGTTATGTCACACACGTGGAGATGCGTCCGGTGATCGCCCCGTAAAGCACCGAGGTGATATTTTGTCTACACATTAAAAGTTTGCGGAAGCGGTTGAAAGCCGTTTGTCAGCGTGTGCACCCAGGGCCGTAGCACCAAATTCTGGGCCCTGTATACAAGAGGTACTGATGGCCTCCCCCACAAATTCCCCCTACCAGCCCCCTGCGCAGAATTGTTGTGGTGTGTATGGGGGGGGGGCAAAACCGGTTATCATTTTTTATTTTTAGGTGGCAGGGGGTGTTGTCGCAGCTAAATGTAATTAATAAAGTAACTTGTAATCTAACTTAGTTACTTTTAAAATCAAGTAATCAGAAAAGTAACTAAGTTACTATTTTAAGGAGTAACTAGTAATCAGTAATCAGATTACTTTTTCAAGGTAACTGTGGCAACACTGCCTGTCGGGTGCCCTTGTGTACCCGAACCCATGCAGGACTCTGATCTATCCATTAAACTATACAACCCACCGTGTTTTAAGTGCATATTGCTCAGTTTTCATAGATTATTAAATGATAATCGGAACCTGCTGGTTTGGTGCTCAAAAGGTCAAAGGTGGAGATCCGTCTAAGCTCACCTTGGTCCAGAGTCACTAACATTTTCTTAAGATAAACTTAAGAAGATTCTTAAGATTCTTAGGAGTTCCTAAGAATCTTCTTAAATGCTATTCACAATTTTCTTCTAAAAGATCTCCTATTATACTACTTTTCTGGTCTTAATTTCTTAGTAATAACTCCTATAGAGCAACCTGACACAAATCACAGCACAAAAACCGATGTAGATTTTCGGGAAACTCTACCTCTCATCTGGGCACTTTCAGCATTCTCTCTCAGCACTCGGCTTCGTCCTTCTCCGCCCCCTCGCCCCCCTCCTGCCAACCCCACTCCGTTGTGATTGGTTACCTTCCGGAAGAGCATGTTGCAGCTGTTGCATGTTCCATGTTGCATACATGGAAAATCCGGATTGTTCAATTGTCAACATAGGCTTTATTTGATATTCAAAAACTAGTATGACAAGCGTAAATGAACAACATTGGTTAACATATAGTCTTGGTTTAAGCAATATATTTATGAATTCATATAGATATGTTTGAGCAAAGACTTAGCTTTTCACTGCAGCTGTTTTAAGATTGGCGGAGGGTTATCTTAAAGTTATGAAGAAATTCAGGAAGAAATTCAAGAACTTTGTCTTAAAGGGGACATATCATACCACCAGGTGTGAGTGTGATTAGCCATTACAAGCCATTAAACATTTTCAAACCTGCTTGTAATGGCTAATCACATTCACACCTGGTGATATGATATGATATGTCCCATTTAAAGAATCTTGTTTGCTCTTAAATACTCTCTTGGGGAAAAAAGTTAAGAAATAAGAATTTCTTCATTAATATCAAATCTTCTTAAATGTTGTCAGAACACGGTTGAGAAAAAAGTGCTTTCACAAGAAGCTTTTTTTTTTTTTCTTAAGAATGCTTTGTGAATCCGGACCCTGCTCTTTAGAACTGTAGACCACATCCAAATTTAGATTGTCTTATTTTCATTCATCCCAACAAATTGAGGTAACCACTACTTGCCCTCCTGTCACTGGGCTCCAGCACACCACCTAATTTATTTTCTATTTTTCTTGATCTATTCTTAGTGCATGGGTGCTGGGGACCCCCTTCCCTTTCCCCCCTTCTCTCCTTCCCCGTCTCCCCCTAAAGAACATAGCGGAGCCCAGCTTAGGACTTCTCACATTCCCGTTTTGCCCCAGTAATGCAGCAGACTCCATTTACGCACTCCCAGTTGCTGGGTTTGTGAATTTGAATGGCAAGGGCCAGTCCTATCAATACAAGGCTCATCAATCAAGGGGGACGGCCCCCATAGCAAGTGGACACCTCTTGGTATGCTGAAAGAGAAAAAATGGATTAAACAACATTATGAACTCCTTTTACAATCAAGTTGGATTGAAGGTTTATGTTGTGCTTGTCTGCATATAAACCATTTAATGATTGACTTAGTTTAAAGAGATGGGTTTTAAATTAATGTTTGAAGGTCCAAGAAAGTAGAAAGGAATGTCGTACAATTGCACAGTTTTACTGACTGTGAAATCAGATGCTGGATACTGCAGAAATGTTTTATTATAACATGACGTAGGTCTTCTTTAATGTTCTTTTTGTAAATCTCAATCAAACTTTTACGAGTTCCTCGACCAGTTTTCCCAGAAGCTCCAACCTATCATACATTGACTTTACCCGGACTTGAATGTGGCTTGTATTTTTGTGGAAGTAGTAAGAGAAAGGAATAAGAAAATGTACCAGTATGTTAAGACTAACCACTCAGATTTTAATATGTACCCAATTTAATCGTTATTGCGCTGTACAGCCCAAACACTCAAGACTGTATATGTGTAGAAGGTTTATATCTGAATATCCCAGTGATAAAATATACATGTAAGGGCGCTAACGTTAAACGTCGGATAATGCTTCACGTCAATGCTTCAGTCATTACAATGGCCAAATATTTTTTTTGTTAGTTTCGGGTAGTTAAACATTATTGGAATATTCCGGTAGGGTTAGGATTCACAATCCATTTACTTTGCCTGACATCAGTCCGGCTATTGTTTTAGAAAGGTTTTAATAATGAATATATTTAGCAGCTATTTCAATGTTCAAACAATTCAAATAGACACCAAAAAACTCGGGGCTACACATATTGTGTACTAAATAACATGAATAGATATGCGAGTGATGGCTTTCCCTTTTATGGCATCCGTCCCCCACAATAGTATCTGTGTGATTCATCACTGGGTAAATAGTGCTACTCCTGCCGTGAAATGTCTTCAAAACCCTGCAATCCACCTATTTGCTTTGTGATAATTGGAAGTAGGCCTACTCTCATGCTTTGGAAACTGTTTAGAAACTTTAAGGCTGCATTGAAGCTCAGCCGTAACCAAGTCGAACTTGGACTGATGAGTGGATCTGAAAGCATCTGAAGTGAAATTTTTGTTTAGCTATTTTGCGTTAATTAGATAAATAAAATGACGCATTTATATTTAGAAAAGGATAATTTAAAAGCCTCATTCCGCAGCATTGGCCTCCGCCTGCTACATATACAGGCAATGAAAGATGGGTGCAATGAATGGACTTTTTTTCTTTGTTTTTTTTCTTCACCAAAAATTCTGATATTTGGTAGGAAACCTAACGAATACCCAAAGCTTGAAATTGGCTAGCAGGCACAGGCGAGGATATTCCCAAGCCAAAAGCAGCATGGACCAGCAAAACCTGCAGAGCTGCAAAGCCCTATCATTTCATTATCCAGCTGACGACAAAACACACCTGGGCCCTTAGTCCACCACATGTCTTCGGGGACCCAAGACGTGTTCCAGGAAACCTCTTGATACTGACAAGCAGGTCTCCACATTGTCTTCCACTCTTAACTGTTGTGTTGTCTTTTGGCATGTTCCAAGATTGCACAGCTCACCAGGCATTGCAGTTTTTATTAGCCTAGTAGACGGGGCTGTTGCCAGCTGTTTGCTGGTTGCTTGGCCTGTTTGCTGGTGGCTTGGCAGGCATGGTATGTCGCCAGACTCTGTGGTATTCTGGCTTGCCAGTCCAATCTAAGTTCTGCAAGTCATCTTGACAGTTACATAAAACATTGTATCTATGCTTGTGTGTACCAGGATTCTAGTCTTGTGGAACATACGACTGTATTAAGCCTGGTTCCTAATTACATCATTTAAATACTTAAACAGTTATGCCATAAAAGAAGTGCCCTCCCATCTATCAATCTGACATGAAGGACACCATAGAGGTCACACACAACATAGTTGTGGGAACGTGAGACTACCAAGTGTGTGGTGCTAGCTCACCAAAGCTGGCGTCTTGCAATGCTAGCTGTGACAGCTCATTGATTGATTGTGTTTTTGTTTGCCTTCAAACATTTTCGACACCAGAATACAGCAAGCAACTGGAGCTGGGGTCACGGCCATGCACTGTACCATGATTGACAGTCCCCAATGTAGGGCCGCATCAAACTCCCTCCGATCACGACCTGGGTCTTCTTGAAAATGGTGGATGCATCAGTTTCACAAGTATAGTCTATACCAGGGTTCCCCAATTAGTTTTTCCAGAGGGCCAAATTTGGTCAAGCATGCCATGCCAAGGGCCGAATTGCCCTAATTCGCCATTTTTTGTGCAAATTTAGCTTCAATTATAATTAGTTTTAGCGATAATGCAGGAGGGCTAGATCAATAAGGTTTAAATAGCATCCAGGTATGGTGCATCGATGAGAATGCAAGGAATGACTAGGAGGTGGAGACGTAGCTTGCTTCAGACTATATTATGTTCAGCCTTGTTTATTAAAATACTGTACTAATGTTAAATACTGTACTAAATACTAAATACCTAATATGTCTTTCAGTTTCTATAAAACAAGTAAAATAAAAACACCTTTTAGTTCTATGAAGCATAGTAAATAAATAACTACAGGCTAAACAACATATAGTTATATAGCAAGCCTATATAAATAAATCAAACAGAGCTGCAATCATAATACAGAAAAAAGTCATACACAAAATATTTACTCAGATCTGAGTATATATTTTGTGTATGACTTTTTTCTGTATTATTGCAGCTCTGTTTGATTTATTTATATCAATAAAGGAAACAAAGTAACAGGCACTTACATTGTCACAAACTTAATACCCTGAGTATTAACTGCTCTTAAAGCGACAGGCACTATAAAAAGTCAAAGCCTTTTATACAATTACTATATAATTATAAGTAGTAGTTTAAAATACCTTCTGTAAGGAGTCACACAATAAGAAAATGCTCTCTTGAAACCAAATTTTTCAATAACCTTACATTAATTTATTAAAATGCCCCTGGAACAACGGCAAACAAAAAGTCCAGCAAACAAACAGCCATACAGTGCAGCAGCCCTGAGCATAAGGACTTAAATAGCAACAGAACAGTATATCTTCAACAGGGCATTGGATCTGGTGCCATCCATCCAAATCAATGTGTTCACGTCCACTCTCTTCCCCTCTCTATGTCTCTCCCTTCCTCTTTAAGAGACACAGGAAGACAGAGATATTTTAGTTAGTTACCTTTCCTGAGTGTGACGCTAGTGAAGTTGAAAACGCGCGAAGCACGTCATTACGTACGCACGCCTGTTTTTTGGATAACAGGTGAATGCACTGGGTGGTTCTTCAAGCCATTACCATATGTGTTTCCTAAAGTAAGCATTGTGGACCATGTTGTGCCCATAAGATGGTTACCACTAGATTTACCTTGTTGGTGGAGTTGTCCTTTTCGGGCCCCTGTCCTTTCTGATAAGCTATAGGCTAGATGGGCAGATTTAGCTCGTTCTCCCCTGGTGTCATTGAAACGAAATTAAATATGAGTCAATAAGGACAGTTGTTACATACATTCACTGTAAATACATGTTGAAAGGGTATTGTGTTTAGTGGTCAAGGAGGACCTTTAATGACATTTAGCTCAAATCTATTAAACTTTATTGTAGTCTGGGGAAGCCCCCATTAAGAGAACTAGAGTTTCCGCTCACGCTCAACCACTAGTGGGTCATGAGTTTGATTCAGAATACATTCATTGTCATCGCACATATGTGCATTGTAATCTATCGCAACTCCTATACCTATATTTTTTTTTAAGTGTGAGATAAAATAACAAAATAAACAAGTAGACCCAACCACACAGTGAAGTGAACTGGTAACATTGTATTGCAAAATTTTTCACAGGGTAATGTATCTCTTTTTCGTCAGCCACAATGTTATTAGAGCAGTTCTGAATACACAATGTTGTCTGTCAGGCCGTCCTTTTGGTCTCCAACAAACACCCTTACACCCCTGGCATGCTTGCTTCTGCTAAAGGCAGTGTAGAGCTGGCCATGTGCAAACACTTTGGGGCAGGAACACTCCAACTTGATAATTTTCTTAACGTCTTACCTGGGCGAGTGTCGTTGCGGTGTGTGCATGTGTGTTCTTACCCGCATGTGTGTCGATGGCAGAGCCGTTATATTTAAAAACATAACGTCTTACCTGGGTGAGTGTCTCTGCGCTGGGTGGGACAAACATGCTATTAGGGAATGGACACCAATAACGCACACACAAGACCCTGCCGCTTTTTATGATTCTTTTGGTACCGCTTTTGATTTACAACCCGTGATGTCACATAGGTTTACTAAGTCGGCTGCTGGGGAGTCATTAAAGGAAATGAAGACAACAGAAGTACCATTTACAATAGTTTTAAGATGGCTCTTCTGTGATGAACCTTTCCAAGAGTGGCCTGTGTGTGACTGTCGGACCTGTATAATGGCGTATTTCCTCCGGAGGGTGCGGTTCAGTTCGTTGGCCAGCCCAGACGGTACCCTATGGTTATGGTAGGCCGGATGTTGATCGCCGCGGCAGCTACGTAAACATTGTGACATCATAGCAGTGTAACTCAGTGTAATAAAAACACTGCTCAATAAAAACAATAAAAACTGCTCCATCTAGCTCGCTCTGCACGTTTTCATCCCCAAGATTGCAGATGAACGTCTCCACCTCCTTGTTCGCCCAAGTTAAAGTTTTGCGCGACATGTCCATTGTCCAGAATAATACCTTGGGCGTACGATTTGTTTGTTGTTTATCCCCATGTCGCCCAGAAGTGTGACATGGGGATGTGTGTAGCTCAAACATGCTGGCACACTTTCAGGCATCTCAGTACCCCAACAGAGGCGTACTGCGAGACCAGTACGGCTCAGTCCGGGTAACGGCCACTTTAGGTGGTAGAAACGCGATCCGTGCCGCAGCTTTGCGCACCGAACCGCATCCTCCGGTGGAAACCTGCCATAAGGGCTATGAATCTAGTGTCTGGAACAAGAGCTGTAATTCTCACGTAAGGCCACTGGCATCTTGGCTCCTTGCAATTGCGTAGCTTAACGAAAAGTGACTTCTTTGAAAATGGATGCTTGCACTATATTTTGCATGTGCATCACACATTTATCATTCGAGTCATGTAGCTCAACACTCAAACAGAATATGGCTGTGTTATTCTGTGACCTGCTGTGTGTGGTTTTCAGACGGCATGTTTTTGCCAGTGTACTCCCCCGAGGAAGTTCTCTAGCAAGGGGCACCAGGGGAGAGCTCCCGCTTTAGCCTTTGTGTGGAACACAATTATGATACCAACAAGGGAATACCATCTCTTACCTCTCTCCCCCCATCGGTATGAGATGATCCCAGTTGTCTTTGCCTGTCACACCGACAATAATGATAATGATTAGGATTCTTTACACATGCTTGAGAAAAATTACCCACAGCACCTTGGCCAAAATCTGGATGTTATTACACTATACACTATATTCAATATTAATTTGTAGATTGTAATCAGCAGTGCCCACTGAGATGCCCAAGCCGGGGTACGGCGGAGCTTGTTGCCTGGCCAACTAACCCCAGAGTGTCTTTCAACACAAGCTGAGCCTAACCAGTAGAAAAATCATTTTCTCTGTTCCCCCCCCACTCTTCGGTCAACTTCCCATTGCACCCTTTAGGATGTGCAAATCGAAGATTAAAACCTTAAACAAATTCCCTCCTGGAAGCACGTCTCTTTGCAGATTAATTTGGATGGTGCTGAATTGATTACATTTGCCATGTTAATCTCCTTCCATGGGATGACCAGTTCTTTTGGGCCTTTCCCATCGGGGTCCAAAAAATCGGACTGATCAGAGTCGTGGTTGGAGTCCACCGACCAGAGAGCGGGGCTACTGTATTTATAAATTGCTGTGACACAGCAGAGGGCCCTATTAAATAGCCCTAGCCTTATTTGGTCCGCCCCCTCATCAGCAGGAAAGCGAAGCTCACTGAGGATGGAGGGAGTGGTGCAATGACCGCCTCCCTGTGGCCGAACTTGCAAAATACATGAGTGAATTTCATCAGAACAACAGAACCGCGGTTGAGAATGTATCGTAGTTGTTTCAATTTTATTTGTAATGATCAATATTTTGTTCCGTGTGCTTTTCTTTTCACAGGGAGATCTGCGGGCCTATGTGTCTCAGCAGGATTGGATGTTCAGAAATGCTGAGCTACTGGAGCTACAGAGGATGGCCTGTGAAATTGCTGCCGGAGTCACTCACCTTCACAAACACAACTTCCTGCATAGGTAGCACTTTAAAACGGCAAGCTCTAATGCCAATCTTGCAACTACTATTGTTTGTGCTTTAAGGGCAGTTTTGGTACTGCTAGGCAACCAGTTGTGTTAACGTTGCTGGTTAAGATGGCATTTCTGTCTTCCTCTTTATATTGAATATTTGGTAGTCATTTTGCAGGGCTCTACCACACCAATCATGTTTGTGGACAGAAAACCTTTTTAATTGTGACCCTGGGAAACATTTTGAGCCGAATGACACACATTTATTTAGTTGTTTGAATTATTTTAGATTGAAATTCAGGCCTGTTGATAGAACAGCTGTAACTTTATTTTGTATATTTGACAAATTGCAAATTTAGTATTTTGGCCATAATTCACATTAATTGAATAACCTTTGGGATCCTCCGACGTTTCTAAAAGGCATAGTCACCCCAACGTTTACCTTGTCCGAGCACATCAAATCATGTCCTGTGAGGATCAATGTTCTCTAAAAATGGCTTGCCGTTCGAACGCAGGGCTCCTCCGTTTCATTTTAATTGTTACCCCAAGTGAGTGGTGATGTGTGGCTGTTTGCCGAGTGATTGGGAGGTGGGTGGGAATGCTGGTGCTGGTGGTTGTTGGGAACACAAACTTTGGACCACCACACAACATTCAACTCATCGACTCTGTTGTGCGTGCTTGGAATAAGCCCAGGGGGTCTCCAATTACACATCTCTCTCGCATTGCCACCGTATCGACTGTCCTCTTCCACACAGAGATCTGATGATACTGCCCTTTGCGTGTAAAGCGATAGCCACATATCAAACTTTTCTTTATACATAATTCAAATTTTTTACAACTTCAGAAAAGTGCTGTGGGTGTTAACCACTGCATTAAACTACTGCATGTGCCGTTGCCTTTGATTCCATTACCATTCAGCTTTCCATAAACTATGTTTGTAGTTAGTTTGAAATGGACGAAACAGCAGGGGAGCTGTATACGTTTCTGCACACTATGTATGTAAAACATGGGATCCCTTAATACAGGGCTGGCTTACGTCTTACTCTGCACTGAGATGGAGTGAACATCCTGTAATACCTCCAGTATGAGCTGGGCAAGGGCTGAATGACACTTTACATGAAACCACTCTGCAACGCTGCATTAAAGTCGGTTTTATTCATTACTGCGGTTATATCACCCGGATATTTTTCTGTGAAATGTATTGGATTTAATCAAGTGATGATAAGGTGGATTTATTAATTTATTAATCCCAAAGGGGAAATTCAGTTGTAACAGCAGCACACATGAGAAGATGAGAAGGTAATATTAATTTATGAGAATAAAGTCACAATACTTCCAGTTTACAGTTTACAAAACAGTTTACAGCAGGATAAAAAATAGATTAGTTCTCATGGGTAGTACTTGCACTGGTTATTAACCATACAACGTTTCAGGGGCTCATGCCAAACTATCAGTAAGTAATTCTAATAAAGATTTCTGTATCCACTTCTTCTTGGGCATCAAAATCGTATGCAAATTACAATGGTGGAATTTCTTTTTACAACATGGTGTTCACTTCATCACAGTTCTCATCTTCCTTGGGCTAAAAAACACTGTGCTCTGATTGGCTTAGTTAACAGCCAGTGTTACTGTAGGCCGACTTTTCTGCCAAAGGACTGGTCGACTGAGGAGTTTAAAATATCCCTCAATTTATCTTGCAAGGGTTTCAGCCTGCTTGCCCGCTGACGAGGGGCTAGACGTGTGTGAGTGGACAGCCAGTAGTGTCAGCAGAGTGTGTGGATATGCATCGGTGTGTGGGAGGGGGGGGCATGGGAGACACTGTCTTGGAATTCATGCTGATGGGCAGAGGGGGGCGTTGGAGTGAACCATATGTCTCCTGACAGCCTTCTTCACAAGAGGCCTGGGGTCCTCTAATGCCCTCTGCTGGATGTTCATCCCAAGTCCCTATTCTGCCAGACATGATGGAGCTTCATCCTGATGCTGAATGTGTTGAAGTGGAAACAGCGCTCTCTGCTTTTCAAGTTTCATTGTATATATGTGTGTGTGTGTATGTATGTATGTATGTATGTATGTATGTATACGTATGTATGTATGTATGTATGTATGTATGTATGTATGAAAAATATAATAGAAGTTATGTTGTATGTTTTCCCCCTATCCTTCGTTTTTGGATAATGTTTATGTCTGGTCTGTCTGGGCCAAGTTGTTTGATTTCTAACTTCTCTTCCAATTTTAACCTCTCAAATTATTATTTTTATGTATATATATTTGTGCATATATATATATATATATATATATATATATATGCACAAATATTATATATATGTATATATATTTGAGGATATATATATATATATATATATATATATATATATATATATATATATATATATATATTTTGTGTTGATATAATTTATTTTGCTTTTCTCCGTTTTTCCTTTTCTAGTGATATGGCCCTGAGGAACTGTTATTTGACTGTGGATTTGACTGTTAAAGTGGGAGACTATGGGATCGGACCACACCGATACAAAGTAAGCACATACCTTTCATGGGTATAGTACTTAGTTATGTAGCATCTTATCTTAGCTATCTTATCTTAGCTATCTTGTGCTTTGCACTTGGTTCTTTAAACATCCTTACTGCACCGACAGCGATACATTTTTTCACTTTCTGATGACAAATGTATAGTAAGCCGCCTGGATAAGGAGTCTGCTAAATGTAAAAGTCATAGTAATGCCCCATAATCATTCCCATTCATAACTTTCAGATAAAGTGGTTGAGTTTCAACAGTGCTTTTTTAAATACTTCTGGACCTTGCTATGGTTTCTTTCTGGAGTTGTTGCGGGGGAAGAAATCTTAAAACTTTGTCAATGTTCCCTCACCCCTATGGCACTATAACTTGACAAATTGCACAAGAGCTGTAAGTGATTATTTTGGTTCCATTCATTTAATACTGGAGCTATATCCATTTCTCTGTCTGAATTCAATACATGTGATATAAGATCAGTGTGTTTGTGTGTATGTGTGTGTGTGTGTGTCATACCAACTTGTGGTTCCAGTAATCCCACGTAGTAGGCGGGTCAAAGTAAAAGTAACATCCAAGAAACGGATCATACTATTAAACACTGCCTCTTCAATATGACACACTAGGAGGATTACATCGTCACAGAGGATGATGTGTTTGCCCCTCTACGCTGGTTGGCTCCTGAACTGGTGGGGGAGCGCTATGGGGGCGTAGTCACCACGGAGCAGACCAAGCAGAGTAACGTGTGGTGAGTACTGATCTCCACCACGCTGAGCAGTACACTTGTGTGTAAGGAAAGAACTATTGTTTTAAAAGACTAGAATTGGGTGTTCAGCACATCCTGAATTTTTATTGGTAGTCGACAAGCATTTCTCAATATGTCTGCCATGTTCAAAACACATTTCATGTCAACATTTTAAATGAACTATGAATCTACCCATCTTACCCTGCATTAGAAGAATGTGAATATCTTGTAAGGCTTTCTATAACTGGTTCACAGTCGTTGGTCATTCTTGCTCGAAAACAGTAATTTCCTCGTTGGAACATGCTTCTGCAGTGTTGCCACGCCTGAGGACATGGAGAAACATTCATCAGTGCTGATGGTTCTCTGTTCAGGGCTCTTGGGGTGACACTGTGGGAGCTGTTTGAGAATGGAGCTCAGCCCTATTCCCATCTGTCCGACCGGGAGGTCCTCAACCATGTCATCAAGGAGCAGCAGATCAAGCCTTTCAAACCCCAGCTGGAGCTTCCCTACTCCGACAGATGGTGAGGGATCTGCCCAGCAATGTTGCGTTGAACCACTGGTATAGGGGGTAGGATACTATATAAGTAAATTACCAATTGTAAAATACCATTGAAAAAATTTGCAAACAGGTAAACGCTTAACATCACATAAGCTACAATTTTACTGAGCACGAAAATAATGGACATTCACTTTTTACACTACGATTACTGTCAGTCTGGCACTGCATGGTGATGAATCTCAAACCCAGGATTTGTAGCCTGCAAACTGCAGCAGTGAGGGTGAGAGTAGGTTCACTCAAATGACTCAATGCACCTCTTTTGCACTCCTTTCGTGTGTGTGGGGATTGAGATATTTAGTGTGTTACTTGTATTGTATTGATTGCCAAGTTTTCCATTTCCTTCTCCCTGTAGGTATGAAGTCCTTCAGTTCTGCTGGCTTTCTTCAGACAAGCGAGCCACTGCTGAGGAAGTCCACCGGCTTCTCACCTATCTACGCATGCAGGGCCAGAAAGATGTAGAGGAAGACTTTGAACAGCGGTGGGATGCGCTTAAGCCCAACCCTACTGCGCGCCAAAACACTGTCGGTGACTCCTCTTACCCAATCTTGGATCATTTTGCAGACGACGCCCTGCGTAATGAGATCGATGAGGTGCTGACCGTCACTGAAACCAGCAAGGGCCTCAGCTTTGAGTATGTCTGGGAAGCGGCCAAACAAGACCACTATGAGACCACTGACAGACGTTCAGGCATGGACACAATGCTGAACTATCATAGCATGTTCTTCCCCACTTCAACAGAGGACATACAGGCCCACTTTCCAGATCCTACCGGCGGTACAGCCGGCACAGACTCTAGTAGCACCCCGGCAAGCATCCATGGCATCTTGCCGGTGTTCAAGGCACAAAATCCCACTCAAGGCAATGAGTTCTTCATCCAACTTGAGGAAGAAAGTGAGGGTGTCATTGGGGAAAAAAGAAATGCAGGTCAAAGTGTGGACCCGAGCTTAGCGAGGCAGGAGTTTGTTGTCCTCCAAGATGTCCTTCTGGAGGAGTCCAGCACCGATGCAGACTTCTTCCACCAAAGCATCGACTCCAAGGACTCCTTCCTGCCGGACAGCCACGTCTGGTCCTCTCTGGAGAACGACAGTCCTGACCACACCAACATCTTCACAGAGGACGAATCGAAGCAGGAGGATTCACTCTCTTGGAGAAGAAGATTCATGGAGTTGCCGGAGCGCGGCACCAACCCTTTTCTTGGTGTTATGTCTCGAGAGATCCCCTGAGGTAGATGCAGAGGAGAATACAGGGGGTCCTTTTTTAGGGGTTCGCCCAGAAGCCACGAGCCTTACAGACCCCCAACAGGGGAACGGAAATCGAAATCAGCTTCTGAATGAGAAACTAGAGGAGAACTTTCTTTTTCTCAAGGAGAACAACCTCATGAGGGAAAGTTCTAGTTCAATTGCCAAGAGTCTTACTCCACCTCCGAGTTTTCTTTCTCCGGGAGTAGCCCACGCACCTGAGGAGAGCTTCAAAATGAGGTCCTGGGACCATATTGACACATTAGACAGTTTAAATATGGCAGAACCCAACTTCAAACCATTAGGAGAGAGCCTATCCCCCAGTCAGAATTCGAGATCCAGCGTAGGGAATTTCAGTGTGGTAGAAAATGAAACGGCGTTGCCTTCTATTGTAGTAATCACAGACGACGTCATGGACAACCAGCTGCAGGTTAAAAATAACTTGTCTTCTGAAGACTTCAGTATAATGTGTTCCACCGACACAGGTATTGAGTCAGGTCTGGCCACAGAAAGATTTGAGGTTCCCGTTGATCCAATTGAAAGTCACTCCACTCTTGGATTTTCTGAATGTGCCAATTTAGATCTTCTGTGCACAGACCCCATCCCGGACCTTAAGGATGACTGTGGAATCTCAGATGATAGGTCGGGTGTATTTGACGTTAACCACCCAGATGATTTTGAAACCACGTTTCCAGACAACGGCCACAGCGAAGCCCTGACAAGCGATGATTTCTTTAGTGAACTCATCGATGATGTGGAGGCGGAACTTGAAACGGTCTTGTCAGACCCAGAAGAATCCTTCACGGATGACTGCAATGCTCCTACTAGATCTTCTCTGCTAGTGTCAGGGCCCTCCCTAGACCAGATAAGCCAGGACTCCTTACTGGAGGACAGCGCCTCAACAACTCTCCCAACGGTGGATAACTCAGCCGAAACGCCCGACTCCTTAGATTCTCTCGACATCCACAGAATGGGCGGCCAGGTTGAAGAGATCAACGGTCTCGCAGCTCCTGAAAAACTCAGGCCTCCCTGCAAAGTCGCAGACAGTGGGTATGAGACTGAGAACCTGGAGTCCCCAGAATGGAACTCTGAGCTCCTTGGCAGAGACCAATCCCCGGTAGAGAATGGCATTAGAGATCCTAAGGGGGCGGAGAAGAAGGACGCAGAGAATCTTGAAGCTGCTGCGTCACTTGTTTCCCCAGAAATCGTCATCTCTGAAGTGGAGAACGCAATAGGTGGTCAGAACGAGGAGAATGAGGTGGATGAGGATCAGCCACCGGAGCACATAGCTGCTGTTGGAGAGCCCTTCGTGGTTGGTAGCTACAGGGACTCGGCATACTTCTCAGACAACGAATCAGAACCAGAGAAGAAGCTGGAAGAGGTTAACGCGGTTGAAAGCACTACTGAAACCTTATGGGTACTGAATGCTGCTGACATGGTCAGCAGTTCCTCAGGTGGTTCGTCAGCTGAGGTCATGGTGGAGGAATATTTGTCCACTATTTCTAAACATGAGTCCTCTGCGGCTGCTGTGGCGATGGTTGGTGTAGGAGGACCGCTGGTTCTTCAAGGTGAAGGGTTTTCAGCAGAAATAGACTCTAAGGAGATCACCGAGAAGGAGGCGAAGGGGTCCGCAGAGGGCCATAACACAGATGTAGACAACGTGGACTTAAAGAAGTCCTCAGCTCAACACAAGTCCGGCCTTCGAGCGGATGATCCAGAATCCACTTCCCGAGATCCCTCTGCTACCTCAAAGAAACTCTCACCTTCCGAGAACATGGCTCACCCCAAACTCACCAGGACTTATGCCAGCGACAGTGTCAAGATCAGGGAGCGCGATGTGGAGGGTCGCTTCCTGGGGCGGCGTGAGATGGATGGACAGGAGGACGGGATGGACGCCGACGAGGAGGATGAGAACAGCGACGACTCAGACGACGACGTGCGGGCCTACCGGCTGCACGACTCAAGCTCCGAGAGTGAGGACGACACAGTCCATCCCGTTCCCCTCATCATCTCGGACGACCGCGCCGCCAAAAACCTTAAGAGCCTGCTAAAGCCCCCCACCCTCAATGTAGCATCAAAAACACTCCCAACGCCCTCCACATCAGGTACCCCAACGGACAACTCCAGGCGAGCCGTATCCTTCTTTGATGATGTTACCGTCTACCTTTTCGACCAGGTACGATAGTGCTTGTTTCCTGGATGAATTTTTTGTTTTTTCAGAAGAATCTGGATATCCTCATATCATTTCTGATTGGAGACTGAACTCTGTTTTTCGATTTCAGGAAACTCCAACTAAAGAGCTAGGCGACCACTCTGCGGGCTCCAGCAGCCAGGTGTCTGAGTTCAGCAGCCCGGTGCCCACTGCCAGCTACCTGAACAGGTTCACCAACTCTGAGAGCTCCACCGATGAAGAGGGTAAGTGAAACGGGGGGGCGGGGGAAGGACATCGGCCCAGGGAAGATTCACACGCAAAACCCACTGTCCATGGGCGAGCGGTCAGACGTTGTTTCTGATTTACCCTTCCCCCCCCACCCCCCTTTGTCCCGGCAGGCGGAGGCTTCGAGTGGGACGACGACTTCACCTCCTCCACAGACTCCTCGTTCCTATCAAAGGCATCCCCCTCCTCCGATGCGGCCTCCTCCTCCTCCTTCTTCGGCCCTTCCCCTGCCACCGGCCGCAAGCCGGAGGCCACGTGGACGCCCTCGCCCAACTACTCCCGCTTCTCCATCTCACCCGCTAGCATCGCAAACTTCTCCCTTACACACCTCACAGACTCGGACATCGAACAAGGAGGTGAGTGGGGCGCTGCGCATACTCACAAAAAGCCGTTATCTCCAAGGTATCAGGTCGGGCATTTCTAGAGCGTGTCCTTCTTTATGATTTGAATGTATTTACATTTTATTTTCCGGTGGAAAACCACCAACTGTATAGAGTCTCAAATGGCTCCTCTTAGTTGACGATGGATACTCTTCCAGTTCATCTTGCTGTGAAAATAATTTGATAATCTACTAATGCCTTAAATTTGCTATCAAAGATCAATTTTTTAACACAATTCAATGATGCATTGTTTTTATCTTTGCCCTCCATTTCAATTGTAGGAAGCAGTGAAGATGGAGACAAGGACTAGCGGGCTAGAAGGGGTGCCACTGCTCTGATCGAACTCATCGCTTGCACTTTCAGAACTAGAACTGGTCTCATGTTGTTTGTGGACACCCATGGGTGCTTCTCAGGCTTAATGGCTGCTGAAGGGAGGACTGCTAGAACTACTACTACTGTACAAACGAATGGCTATGTTCGCCATAGCAGATAAAAATAAAAAAACACTTTCCTCGTAGCGATTTAGGAACCGTCAACGCAATCGCATCGCTCAGCCCTCATCACCTCTCTGGCGATATTCAACCTTCATGTCCTGCATTTCGTTTTTCTACCAGTGCAATTATTGTCCCTTCAGGAACAAACCAACCAACATACAAACACTAAGCCGGGTCTGGTGTCCTTCTCACGTTTGCTTTAAGGATGCGTCACGCTAATCGTCGCAAACTGCCTCTTCTCTTGTGTTGGCTTATGCAATCCTTTCCCGCCATTTCTTTTCACCAAAAAAAAAAAAGACTTTGGATCACGTGAGTTGTCTGTTGGTTTTTTTTCTTTTGGAGGGGGGGGGGGATTGTGAGTAAGTTGTTGATAAGCTTTGTGTACAGCCCCAAAGGAATAAGCCCATGTTTCACAGTTTTCTTTTTCACTACATTGTGCGATTATTAATGGTTGCCTTTTTCTTTCCAGGAATCGCTCTTGTTCCGTTGTTGATTTTTAACCTATTTTTCAGGTGTGTTCAGTATCTAGAACGATGACTTTTTAAATAACATGTACAGGAATGTCTCCACATCAACATATGCACACACTCATAACACGCACTCTGGACTTTTGTGTTTAAATGGATATGATTATTTTGAGGATTGCATTTTATTGAGACAGCTCAGCAAAGTAGGTTTAGAAGGAAGCTGTAGAATGAATTTATGCTTTCATCTAAAAATAATTTAAATTATGATATTTCAATAACTAAAAACAGATTATTTATTGATACAGTTTGAAGCATCTGTTGATGTTTTAATCTTTGGTTTGTCCAATTGCTAAATGAAATCACGGTTATGGCATGAATCATAATGGCACTCCTTTGTTCAATGTCACAATAAAATCTGTAGACGACAAATCAAATAATAATTTGTGTAGAAGGTAAGTGTTATTATAATTTTTGTTCAACCGTCACGTAAAATTAAGGCTGTAAAACAAGTGCAATGATTTCCTTGGTGAAATGGTGTGTATCGAGGTCATAGGATGATTGGCAAGGCAGCATTGTACGCGGGGGGTGGTGCGGGAACTTATTTAAATTAATTTTCTTCTGGTGGGTCCTCGGATGCGTTTGGTTTACTATGTCAACCCAAATGCTGTGCTCGATGAGAACCCTTCTACTACAGTTACCAGTTACATAGAAGTCACAAAAGATTAGGACGCCCCCCTTCTCTCACACACACACACACACACACACACACACACACACACACACACACACACACACACACACACACACACACACACACACACACACACACACACACACACACACACACACACACACACACACACACACACACCCCTTTATTATTTGCCATACCATTGAATCATGCATGACTTAATAGGTGGTTAAAGTATGGCATAGTAAATGTGTTTAATGGAAATGTCAGACGAGACGATCAAAGAGATTTTCATTTTATCTTTTATACAGTGTCTCTGTTTATGTAAATGCATTGAAACTGAATTCTTCCAAACTCTATGGGGGGGTATAATCTCTTCATAGCTTGTCCATTACACGTTTGTTATAAGTTGTCATTTGGTGATTATCTATCGCTATATATATATCTCTTTATATATATATCTATCTACATATATCTCTTATCTCGATTTCTAGATATAGATATAGATATATATATCTCATAGCTCTTCACCTGTAGCGAATAGTCTGTACAGTACACACTGTATCTCAAGACAACTTTTAAACCTGTTTAAAATCCACCAGCCAACTCTGGTTAACTTGAACGTTTTTATTTAAGAGATCTTTTTCGTTTTATTTTCAACTACAGTATACATTTGCTTAATCTTGCACATTTGAGAAGTGTTTCTTAATGTTGAACTATACTGATGTATATATTTTTTGTCTGCTAATGGGAAACTATGTAATTGAGTGCTAGGTATGAGGTTTCACTTTGTAATTTAAGGAGTTGTACAAAATTAAAAAAGAAAAAAAAAGCAACATATCACTGTCATTAGCGTGGGTTAGCGCTGGTTAGATCCTGTTAAATTAACACACACAGCTAATGTGGAAATTCATTGTCCTTTGAACTTGTAGATTTAATACAAATATTTTTATTTCATTGATCATGGTTATTGTAATTGAATTAATTGTTTATAATTACACTGTTTAATATGGAAATAAATGCAAACTGTACTTCTAACTTGGGTTGGATATGTGGGGCGGTCACACGACTCCAAATTAGTCCCGTTAACGAATGTGCTCGCTAAGTTAAATGGTAAAAAGACACTTCAAATTACTAAATGGAATTTGTTTGCTCTGAGCCTTACAGTATTCAAATTCCATTCAGTAATTTGTCAAATTTTCAGATAAAATTAGCAAAATAAACCTAAGGTCTAAGGTGTATTTTGACAATGGTTAATGTCTGAATCACATCTTTAGGGCATGTTGTGGAAGACCCAATTGCTCTGTCTCAGAAGACCCAGCTGTCTGGCAGGACAGCCTAGTGTTGTACAGCTGGTCAACTTTAGCTGAACGGTTTTGAGTTCAAAACCCAATGTCTGCAGTCTATGCATAGGCATTATATAGCAAATTGCCCTACCTCGTAATGACCTGTATCTGAACTCACTTAGTAGCTTTGAATAAAAGCATCTGCTAATTGACAAGACGGCAAATAATTTCCCAAGTATAAAGAATATTTACCAAATGTATTGTTGAATAATGACAGGAGGCAGAAGCTGGTTTTATGTTTAATTTCACAGCCGGAAGCCCCTAGTTTAGAGTACAGTAGAAGTGGTAGTGTTGCTCAGCCCTGCTGTGTACAGATTGACCTTTCAGGGCTAAACTGGGTCTGAAGCAAATAATACTGAGAAGAAAACATTATGGGATATGTTTCTGGGGAAGGAAGCTAATTGATTTTTAGCATAGATTTTTATTGTTTGATAAATTAATATTTTATTTTGTTGGGAGAACACAAAGTCAGAATGCTGTATTGACCTAACAAGCAGCCCAGAGAATCAAAACAGACAAAACTAAATAAATTCACAAGCACATTTCATAAATGTGATAAATTATCAACACACAACAAACGCAAACATTAAACAGCAAACAAGATTCTACACACCTAGGTGATGAAATGTCGGTGAATTTGAGTAAACCTCATTGAAAGATACGGTATTGAAATCTAGAACTTCAAGGGAAGGACTTCAGAAGGATACAAAATCTGAACACCGAAACGCGTTCAAGTACTCTGAACTGCAGTCGTTATGGGGTTTGTATAGAGATCCAAAGATCCCAAGTCAAGTACTACTGTTATGCTGAAGTACTGCCATTTTCAGCACTGACATCAGAAGGCTCAACATGACAGAAACCACGGTGATAATAAGCATGTTGTCATTCAGGAAGAAGGAATATGCGTTCCCTTGGCTGTAGTAATCGTGACTCCACATCCGAGTGGAGCAACCAATTAACAAGTCCCAACTCAATGTCCAGCTGTCCACTTGGAGACCATTCTAACCAAACTGCCCAGCAACAGCTGATGTCATACTTTTTCAACACTTCTTTAATGAGTCCTGCACAATAATACAGGACTTGATTCTTGTTGTGCATATTGACATATGCACTATACACTATGTAATGTACATTTTTGTGCCTCATTTTTAATACAGTGACGTGCTTTCAAAAGTATTGAGCAATGAGACGATTGCTGATGATGGAATCTTCTCCCCATAATCACCAACACCAGCATCATCCTCTTCATCATCGCTCACATCTTCACTTGTGCAGGAGCACACGGGTAGGGTCGTTCATCCATCCATCCATTCATTCAGTCATTCGTTGAGGGACTTGAGGGCCAATGGGGGGGGGGACACAGGCACAAGTACAACTGAGGCGGATACAGGGAGAGAGGATGTAAGTCGAGAGAAGAGAGGAGAGGAGAACAGAAAGAGAATTTGATGAGATGATGTGGTGAGATGGGAGAAGAGAAGAGACAAGGCAAGGATACAGTAAATGAGGAGGAGGAGAGCAAGCTAGGTGAGAAGGAGGGTGTTCTACAGACCCACAGCACTCCCGTTCTCCCTGGTCGGGGGGGGCGGGGGGCTTTGCTGGGTTGCTATGGCAGCAGGGACAATGGTGCGCGCCGGCTCCTTGGCGTTGCCCCTTACACTGATGTACTCCCATCCTCCCTGTCACACACACACACACACACACACACACACACACACACACACACACACACACACACACACACACACACACACACACACACACACACACACACACACACACACACACACACACACACACACAAAATGATAACTTTTACACCCAAGCATGTTCCGGACTTGGTTCTATTTACTACAGAGTTATTCAGGAAACGGTTTCATTCAAATCAACTTGCAGTACATTCAGATTCAGATCTCAACGAGGCCTTACAGCCAAATAGCGATACCCCCCTAGCACCCCAAAGGGTGAAAAAACCTCTTAATTAACAAGGTAGACGTCTTGAGAAGGAACGCAGCGTGGGGATCCACCTTTCCAGGGATGATTAGCAGCCATGGGGGCAATAATTAACACACATAGTAGTATTACAGGCAAACATGACTCAAGTAGCTATGTGTTGGAGCATATTGCTCTAGGAAGAAGTCACTGGGGATCAAGCCCAGTCCCTTTCATTGCAGGGAGTCGGAAAAAAAACCCCCTGAACATTAATACAATACAATAGGTATGCCGAGTTGGCATGGCAACTGTGGGTTGAAACCTTCCACGACTTCAGATTCATGAGTCAATCTCACCAGCGCTAACTTCAAACAGCCCCCAGCGGGTGGAGCGTGTTGGCCGAGATACAGGCAGAGTGCCCGCTGACGTGGGTGACTGATATGGTTTAGCTGAGGGCTCACCCCTATCCCGTAGTCCCAGGAATGGCCCTTGGGCTGCATGGGCCCCACGCCCACCCGGTGGCAGAGCGTTCCCGGAGCCTCCGCTGGGAAGCCCTCGACCCCATCTGCTACGGCCCACACCTGGGGGACAGCGAAAAGGAACCAGAACCCAGCAGGACTCTAGCTAGTTAGTCCATTGAAATGTTAAAAATACAGAAAGATATTCAGCATAGGGGAATTAAATATATATTTCTTAATCAAATTTCTTGACTGAAAAAAATAATGCAACATCCATCCATTGAAAGATCCATCTTTCAGTGTTGGGGTTACTAGTGCTGATATTGACCTGGTCCAGTGGTCCAACAGACACCTTGGTCACGTTGTTGGAGATGAGCTCCCAAGCAGAGCCCTGGGGGTAGCTGGGTGTCAGACCCTGTCTGTACCACAGGTTACCTGGAGAGAGAGAGCGAGAGAGAGAGCGAGAGAGAGCGAGAGCGAGAGAGCGAGAGAGAGAGAGAGACATTCACTTCCAAGCTGAAATCAGAGCACATAACCTGTTCTACTCCAATCCTAATTAAATCTCCTCCATGGCTTTGGCTACTCACTGCTTTCGTCCACGGCAAAGACAGAGGTCCGCCCTACAGACAGCTGCCTCAGCGTCTGCCTGAGGGGGCTGGGGATGTGGTACCAGCACTCTCCTGCAGGGGCACAGGCTCATTTGAATTCCTGAAACATTACCTGAATCTAAACATTCGATAAAAACTGATTTTAGAAACAGATTTGTTTAGAATTTCAACAGATTTTTAAATCATGCCAAAAATCCAAAAAAGTTGAAAAACATAATGTACTACACATTTACTTTCATTATGCAATTTCTTTGTTAGATTAGTTTGTTTTGTTATGAGTCAGAAAATGTCTTCAGAGCATTAAAAAATGTTTCAGATGGGGAATGCATGCTTTGCATTTAGTCAGCATTACAGAATTATAATGTGTTCGAGGAATATGCATCTCCTATGCTTGTTTACATTAAAGATCCTTGCATGAAAACTTTGACTTTATGAGGATTTCTAACATTAATATGAGCTCCCCTAGTCTGCCTATGGGCCCCCAGTAGCTAGAAACTAGCCATCCTGCTCTGCCTTTGAAAAAACAAAGCTCAGACCTGCTGTTTTACAATTTCTGCCCATATGTCGTCATACAGGGACATGTTACCTCCCCTTTCTCTGCTTTGTCCAATAAGCTACGCCCGTAGTACGGGTACCGCGACATGGAGGAGAAAGGGATTGACCGCGATTGTCCGCCGCCAGAGCCCCACTGCCGAGGCACCACCGCCGCGGGGCGCCCCATGGCGGGGGTGCTTCGCGGCGGCGCTGCTCATCAGCGGTGGTGCCTTGATGAGGTGGTGCCTCGTGGCAGCGGGCAGCGAGGAGCGGGGCTCCGGCAGGAAACAATCACGGGAAACAATCCCTTTCTCCTTCTTGTTGTGGTTCAGTCTACTTCAGATTGACGTGGAAGTGGAAGAACCAGAGACGTCAGAGAACCCGACGCAGTCGTTTCGTAATATCGTCTGGAGGCGCACACAGCTTTTGGCTGTGATAAGATATATATTATATGATAAAGATATCTATGTATAATATGATATTATTTAGATATAGAGCTCCAGGACTCTCGCCGGAGCGCCCCGTGTGTTCTAGAATATTTACAGAACACGGCCAAAGGCTGTGTGCGCCTCGCCATTGCGATACATCCACTTTAAACAGAGCTCATGGTATCGTGGCCGCAAGCTGCTCAGGACCACACCCCCACCTCCTCCTTGACCCTCCTCTCGCCTCCTAATTTGAATCAAAGCTACAGACACTGAAACGGCGCGTTTGGGGAAGCTCGATGAGCGACTGGCGAGCGAGTGGCTGTAATTCTGCATCACGACTGAATTTCGAGAACGTCTTCAAATACTGTGTTAGGGGCCCACTAATATCTATATTAAAGCATCCATAAAGTAGCATGCCATGGGACCTGTAAGATTCATGGTTTTAATCGGCCTATCGTATAAGGTAAACACTTCCTGGAGTTCAAGTCTGTTATATCCAGAACAATTTATTCTAATCTGTCGGCGCCTTGTGCTTTACGTAGCATCACTGGTGTGTGTTCTTCGTATTTTGATTTCATTTGAGAGTGTTTGTCGCTATTTTAACATTACTGTGGAGTTTGTAAAGTTTTCATCTCAAGATAGTCCAAATGTATTACACTTTAACAAATGCCATGTTAAGTCCCACGTGGGTCGTTTGACGACGGTAATAGTGTTTCACTCAGTAGCCTGTGTGACTGGTGACCCTACATTTCAGTGGGGCAGAAACTACTGGCCTATGACCACACCCACAATTTGTTTTTGTAATATATATATACACTGCATATACACATATACATACACACACACTCACTCACACCAGTGGTCCATATATCCCCTTGTCCCTTTTCACATACTTGCTCGAAAAAGTATACATGGGAAACAAAACACAGCGTGATTTGGATAATGTTTATGTCCGGTCTGTCTGGGCCAAGTTGTTTGATTTCTAACCTCCCTTCCAATTTAAACCTCTCAAATGTGTTTTTTTTTAACAGAAACTCAACATTTAATCACAGGTGCACCACTGCTCGCCATATCTGCATCTGATATCGAAACGACCAAAGATACGTGCGGAATAGTTTGAGTTAAAACAACGACAGTTCTAGAATAGGACCAT
Organism: Melanogrammus aeglefinus; assembly: GCA_900291075.1. Lineage (NCBI taxonomy): Eukaryota > Metazoa > Chordata > Actinopteri > Gadiformes > Gadidae > Melanogrammus > Melanogrammus aeglefinus. Next base: position 237,195 of record OLKM01000581.1, read on the forward strand.
GGGGCAGACTACTTTACGACCATAAAGGCGTCTTTAGAGCGGATTCCATTTCTTATTGCAGCCTGCAGGGTGATGCAATAAACATTCAGAGGAGCACGTTGCTGAGCTGTACTGCCCCACATTGCACGACACGTTAAACTCTAGAATCTCCACCTTCATCCAAAATTTGATGTCAACAGACCAAAATAGTCGGAAAGCCTACAGAAGCTGTAGATAGTTAATGTGAAAATCAAATTATTAAAAATAGACCATATGGATGACCCGCGTCTGGTTGCAATGACCACAAATAATGTTGTTTACAAGTAAACTTTCTTGCTTATTAGTTTGAGATGAGTACAAAGTAGATTTCTGATTTCTCAGCCTTTTTATTTGTGCGTTGCAGTTTCACCTTTTCCCACGTGCTTCCAATAAACCTGTGGGAGTGGGAAACACATCTGCAGAGTCTTGGTGTTTTGGGAAAGGGTTTAGCCGGCCGTCAGGGCATTAGTAGACATATGAGGACGGCACACCGTTTTTTTCACATTGGAAATGAACAAAGTTATTCAAAGCCATATGACCAACCTGCTGGGTTTTGGGGCGACACGGACCCCCTATAGAACACAGCTCCATCCTTGGCAATGGCCCACACCTGATTGGCTCCTCCAATGGAGATGGACTTGAAGGGCTGGTCTGTACCCACGTGGAGCCAGGAAGTACCCTACATGACCGCACACAAAATCAATGATTACGATTGGTTGTTTATAATGACCTGTAGGTAGGACGAAAAAATATATATTTATTATACGGCTCTTCTTAATGTTGTAGAATGCTCCATTCACGTGCACTCCGCAAGTAGTCTGGTAATTATTTACCCCAGCGTATTCGGTTGCTAAATGACGTCAACATCTTTGGCAAACTATTTCTCTGCTGATCAACAATGAAAATGCTAACAAATACATTTAAAAAATACACACTGTGAAGTTACTTTTTCATTCTGGCAAGTAGCCGCCTAATTAGCGGGATAATGTGTAGAACGCCGGTCATTATCGAAAATAAGCCCCTTCAAGTGGGAGCTTATTTTCCTGACAATGACCGGCGTTCTACACATTATCCTTACATAATGTCATCACTTATACTTATTCAATTTTATGAAAATAAATGTTTATGCAATGACCAAAACGTGTGTCAAACAAACATGACATTGTTGCCTAGTTTGAAAAGTTAATCACGTTGGGTTTTATAGCCATATTTTGTCTGTATTTATATTAGAAGTACATTTCCACAACATTTTGCATCTGTTTCATGTAATATTTTGAAATCTTTAAATCTTTAATTTAGATATATTGAGAGTGGCTGTACAACTGGAGTCAAATCCCACGACAAAACAGAAAAACCGTAGCTGATTCTAATTCAGATTCAGATCCTAGTAACAGTGGTTTCCTCACTGCTGGGTTTTTTGGGGTGACGCCCAGGCGACACAGGACGTCCCCTTTGTCACTCAGGGCCCAGACCGGGACCTGCTCCATCCTGCTCTGGGCCAGGCAAGGCATCAGTGAGATGTCACTCAAACGGATGGGCGGGACTTGTTGCCAGTGTGCCCTAAGGGTGATCCTGCACTTCCTGTTTTTTGGCACAGATGAACAAGCAATCGTGGTCAATAAGAAAAGATTGACTCAGTGTGTGTGTGTGTGTGTGTGTGTGTGTGTGTGTGTGTGTGTGTGTGTGTGTGTGTGTGTGTGTGTGTGTGTGTGTGTGTGTGTGTGTGTGTGTGTGTGTGTGTGTGTGTGTGTGTGTGTGTGTGTCTGAGTGAGTGTGTGTGATGACCTTGTCCATCTCCTGCGTCGTACAAAGTCTTTCATGGTCTTGTGTCCATGGAACGTCCTGTTCACACATGAACACAAAGATGTCAATATTATACAGACAACTCTATTCACAAGCTTCAACAAATCACACAAACTCTCTCTCTCGCTCTCTCTACAACGTACACAGGGAAGTCGGCAGCGTATTGCCAGCCATCTTTGTCTGCTCCTCCGGGGACGCTGTAGTCCACCACCCACTCCGTCACCTGCAGGGAGGAGAAGGGAGATGATAAATGTCTGCGTACACTGCTCCTCTACTGTCCCATAGACCTCATTCAAACATATTCATATAACATCATGTGAGAGCCCGGTGGAGCAAAGCACATGGGGGTGAAAGGATGAAACAGGTTAACAAGAGATATCAACACACACACACACACACACACACACACACACACACACACACACACACACACACACACACACACACACACACACACACACACACACACACACACACACACACACACACACACACACACACCCATGGAAGGCTAAAGGGTTATAAATGTCTGCTCAGCCGTGTGACTTGTTAGTGGTTCACCAAATGTCACACTCGCGTGATGAAAACACATACCGACATAAACACAAAGAAGTATCACAGCAGTATCATTTACGTTCAACAGTTATCATTTAACAAACAATTTCATCCAATGAGACTGACAAGTGAGTGTAATCAAGTCCCCCGATCAAATGACACAACAATGGCTGTGCTACTCGGTTTAAATAACTGGACAGGGGGCAGTGCAGTCACAGGCCATCAGGGTTTAAAGGTCATCAGGACCAGCCCTCACCCAGCTCCACTGAGGCGAGGGGGGAGGCGTGCCGGCTTTAGTGCCCTCTTTAAGACCACTCTCATCACTCCACATCGGCCTGTCGGTAGGCAGACCCCTGGTGGAGGTCAACGCACGCGCACACACACACACACACACACACACACACACACACACACACACACACACACACACACACACACACACACACACACACACACACACACACACACACACACACACACACACACACACAGTATTAAAATAGGCTTTTAAGGACATTGGGGGATGTCTGTACCAGCCTCATAAAATACCGTAGCACAGCAGAACACTGGGTCTTATTGGGGGTCTTATTGGGGGTCTTATTGGGGTGTATAGGGAAAATGCTCACCGTTCTACGGTTATACCTATCTGTGTATCCAGTCATTGGATTCCATCTCTGGTTTTCATACACGTGGATACACCGGACGTCTGTCTGAGGCTGCATCTGAACTGTAGCTCCCTCTGCAAAGATCAGTGTGTTAATACACACATCCATGGCTGAAAAGGACATGTGCATGTTTAGGGAAACTATTTTTAAGTGCTGAGAGTGTTGATTTATTGATTGATGATTATAAGTTGCTGATACAAGTTCAATCTCTTGATTCAAATAAAGCGGACAAAACACAGCATAACACAAAAAAAGATTTTGAATCAGATGAATCAGAGAATTAAATTAATCAATCTTATGAGCAGAGATACCTCATTTCGTGGTTGCTATAAGTGACAAGACCCATGTGTACATAAGGGAGGGCTTTAAAACAGAGGGCTAGGTTACCCGGGTTGGTGGTCTGGCTGTAGACCCAGGCGGTACCGTCCCACCCAATACCCCACACTAGCCCGAGACTGTTGGACTGGACACAGCGCAGATGTCCCGGGACCAGCCGCCAGAACCTGGCACCCAGCGGAAGCCATTGTTAGTGTTAGCAGCACCTTTGCTTAAGCAAAGACAAACAGAGCTAGGACAAAAGGCTAGTAAAGAGTTAGTATCATGCATTAGCCACACCTACCTCCAAGGTTAGCAGTTGGTCACACAAACACACACAATCATTTCTAAAAGCTTTTCTGGTTATTAATGGTCTTATAATTACTAGTGGTCTCATGAAAAGCAGTTAGGACTAAGAAATCATGGTGACCAGCCAGAAAGACATTGTGAGAAAGACATTGTGAGACAGACAGACAGACAGACAGACAGACAGACAGACAGACAGACAGACAGACAGACAGACAGACAGACAGACAGACAGACAGACAGACAGACAGACAGACAGACAGACAGACAGACAGACAGACAGACAGACAGACAGACAGACAGAGGCTGAGAGGCAGAGGGACAGACAAGCTCAGTGCCTCACATGGCTTCACAGGCCAGGGGGTGTGACGTGGTTTCTAGGAGGGGGGAGGGCTCGTGGACCATGATGTCCCCCTTGGAGGTGGTGGACCACAGGGCCTGTCTGGATGGGGGGCCGCTGATGCCCCTCCACTCACAGCAGCACTGGGACAGCAGGGACAGCTAAACACATGGGGACAATGACAGACACAGACAGACAGTATCCTGGGTGAGAATTTCTTCTGTGCCGAGAAAGTTTTCAAAAAAAAAAAAGAATACACCTTCATTCTTCTTAAACTATAACTTTGATTTGCAATATGTAATCAAATGAAAAACCGTAAAAAAATGGCGAAGCGACATTTCTTGTGGAAGAGTGGTTATTGTTAAACTCTTTTCTGATTGGTCAAAATGGTCCCAGGTGATCCCAGGTCAATGTCATTAACAAGTTTGGCACCTGGAGCCTAACAGCAACTTCACAACTGGGTTTAATGTATTTAACTGTTAACTATTTAGTAGACGCTCTTATCCAAATCTTGCAGACTTGCAGTGAATTCAGACACAGGCAAGGGGTTCGATACCCCTTGGACCCCTACAGGTAGTACCCCTAGCCTTGGCCCCCAGCCGCAGGGCCCTTCCCCTCACCCAGTCGGTCATGTCCTGCTCCGTGGGGGCCGCCAGCAGCAGGGGTCCTCGCCGCCTGGTCCGCTGGGCAGTGTACACAGAGAAGGCGTGGTGGCAGTCCCCTAGCACCGGAACCAGGGCTGTCACCTCGCTGACGAACACATGCAGGTACTGAGGTGGGGGACAGAGAGAGAGCAGGGTCCACAGTGATGGAGTGGTGGTTGAGGCGTGTCGTGATAAGAGACAGACACAGAGACAGTTAGCAAAATAATGTTAGCAAAATAATGGTAGCCTTCAAAAAGATGCATCGTAAAGTAGTGCAAAACAAGTTGTAAGGTAGGGAGGGAGGGTGGGAGAGAGGGAGAGAGAAAGAGAGAGAGAAAGCAGAGGGCGAATGAGAGAAGAGATAAAGTTGAATGCAGTACCAGTAAACACTAACCCTAACTACTGATGGTGAGTAGCTGAAGAGTCAAGTGCGTGTTTGGCTCGGAAACGTTTCCTCAAGGGGGAATAACATTATCAGCTGGTCTGACTTCAACAACGCAGCAAAAGGACAAGCAGCTGCTGCAGGGGACCTGCATTGTCCAACATCCAAACCGGGACGTAGGTAAACAAGCCTTCTCTGGGTGGAGAAGAGACAGAGCTAAGAATACACCACCCGCTCCTTTTTGATTTCTTTGACTGAACATGAAGCGGTAAACAACATGCAGCAGATGCCTTGGTGAGGTCACGATTAGAGGGTGAATGAGGTACAAGCACCACCACCACCCCCCCTGCAACCAGTACCGTCACTACCAGTAGCACCATCGCCAACAGTAGCACCCTTACAACCAGGATCATCACGACCACCGCACCCGGTACCATTACTACCCGTAGAACAACCAGACAACAACAAAGGTTCCCTTTTGGGAAAATAAAGTTACATTGAACTGAACTGAACAACCAGAACCATCTTTACCTGTTGCACCACCATCACCACCAACCCTACTCACCACTAAAACCATCACAACCTTCCCAACCACCATCACCACAAATACTTCTACCACTTCCACCACCACTACCTCCAGCTACCACCACCTACCAGCACTACCTCCAGCACCACCACCACCACCACCACCACTACTACCTCCACCACCACCACTACCTCTAGCACCACCACCACCACCACCTCCACCACCACCTCCACCACCACCACCACCACCACCTACCACCACCACCACTACCAGCACCACACCACCACCACCACCACCACCACCACCACTACTCCACCTCCAGCACCACCACCACCACCCTCCCGCATCCCCCACCACCAGTGGCACCAACCTTCTTCTCGTCATACTGGGTGTAGTAGATGAAGAAGATGCAGTCCTTCCTGCCGTTGCAGTCCGTGGACTGCTCCAGGGCTACGCTCACGTCGACCCAACGCTGGGGCTTCCAGTCTCTCCACCAGCGAAGAGCCCCACTGCGTATCCACACCGACTGCGCCGCAGGACGCAGAGGTTCATCCCATTAAAATAGTGTTCGAAAAACCATATACTGTAGCAGTCATATTGGTATGGTCTAACAGGTAACAGCTATACCTATTCCATGATGATCGTAAGGCTAACTCTCTCACTTAATCACAAAAGCAGTTTTCAGTGCGATCATTTCCAAGCATAGCAAACTCATTTTATACAGAAATGTGGGACGGCAGGATACTACTAACAAGCTGTATCAAAAATGCAAAAACACACTTCAGTAATATAATTATAATACTACATTATATTATATTATATCACAGATCTCCTTGTTCAGTGCTTGCACGAGGCCATGTGAGTAAGAGGAGGGCAGGCATCCATCTTACGTTGCTGCGCTCAAGGGGCTTCCTGCTGACTTCCTGTCTGGGGAATTCCTTCTGTCCACTCCAAGCAGCTGATTGAACAGGAGTCAGCGACATGGAGCTCCTCAGAGCACCTGAAGGACACACACACACTTGTAACATGCTTGATAGGTGCGTAAGACAGACAGGTAAACGCCAGGTAAGAGAAAGAGAAGAGATCCGACCTCCACGGCGGTCATTTCAGTTCAGGATGAACTAGGATTGCCGCAGTCCGATGAATAAAAGTCTAGCAATATATGGGCCAATCAAAAAAGCATTATCTGAAGTATACTAAATAACGATGATAAAAGAAAAAGAGATATCAGCACGATCACAGGAGGTGTTCTTGCTTTACTTGCCCCTGGAATTTGCAAGAGCGAAGAAAGCAAGAGCCGCACTCAGCCAAAGCCAGAACGATATTATTGCAATCGACAATGTGAACATCTAGCTGGTCTCATGTGGCTACCTATCTATACCTATTTGTGTTTAATTATTTTACTGATCCATTTCTTGCATCAAAGACGATGAAAAAAGAACATTTGAGGGACATTGAATTCCGTTCACCCCTACCTGTGGGGCTGAGCCAGCTTATCAGAGAGCTGGCGTCGACATCACATCCCCCTCCAGAGATCCAGGCCCACACCGGGGCATCCGACTCCCCGGCCCCCGGGAGAGGATCCAGACCAAGGGGGTAGGTGGCAGCCGCCCCGGCCCCGCCCCCTCCACGTCCCACCGCCGTCTCCGCCGCTCCCCCCGATGTCTGGCCGCCCCTGGCCGCCTCCACCCCCTCTAGGTCCACGGTGCTCCAGGGAACAGCGACCGCTCCCTGGCCTGCTTCTGAGCCGCCCCCCAGTGTTTGGAGCGGGGTGGTGCTGCATGGAGAGGACAAGGAGGCGGCACCAGCGGCTGACAAGGGCTCCCCACTACCCTCCCCCGGGGGGGCCTCTGCGTGGGACGGAGGGGCTGGGGATCGCCCTCTGTCCGAGACCAGGCTGGTGATGAAGCTGTCGCTGGTGGGGAGGAAAGGCTTGGGAGCGTCCTGGGTGGCAGTGGGGGGTGTGGAGGGGGTATCGCCGGGGGCCGTCGTGGAGGCCTCAGGTGGGTCCAGAGTGGCGGTGGTGGTGGTGTGGGCGGGCTGGTCCACGGGTCCCACTTCTGATTCGGAGTCGGTGCAGCTCAACACGGAACCCTGGGAGGCCTCGGTCAGACATCCCCCGAAATCATCTCTGTAAAACAACGCACACGCACACATTGTTTATGTGTGGTTGGTTGTGGTAGATGAAATGGTATTGGCGCTATTAGTTGCAGTGCTTATAAGTAAAATAAAAAGTAGTAGAAAAAGGGTGTGCATTAGAAGCAGTACAACAACGGGCTGGAAACAGAGGATTGAATATTGCTTAGCTAGTATTAATAGCTATATGCTTGCAGTAGCAGTAGCATTCCTTGCAGTCATAGCGTGTGAACTAGCAGCAGCTTTATTGCGAGCGGTGGAAGCATGATTGCTAGTAGTAGAAGCATTGCTAGAAGGGATAGCATGGTTGCTAGCAGTAGCAGTGAACATGTGTGTTAGCGGACCTGTGCGGGGCTAATTCCGTGTTGTTCCCCCATAGGGCCAGGATGGGAATCCAGCCGCTGCCGCTGGGCTCAGACGCAGTCACGCCCATCCTGAAATAAAGCCCTCGGTCCTCACCCACGGCCCACACCTGGCATATACACAACCACACAGACATGTGGACACACCATACACACACACACACACACACACACACACACACACACACACACACACACACACACACACCATACACACACACACACACACACACACACACACACACACACACACACAACACACACACACACACACACACACACACACACAACACACACACACACACACACACACACACACCACACACACACACGCACAACACACCACACACACACACACACACCACACACACACACACACACACACACACACACACACACACACACACACACACACACACACACACACACACACACACACACACACACACACAAACGGTCATGCAAACACACAACGCAAACATACACACATACATGCACACAAACACACACACAAATATATGTAGCACACGTGCCCAGGGACACACGCACACGCACACGCACAAAAGTATACATTTAAACAAAGTAAGACAGATAACAAGAGGGACAATACTGTAAAGCCACTCACATTCACACAATAACCCACCTGCTGTTTATACCGGCCACACTTTAAAGACAACTTTCAATTGCGTTTATTAAAACACAAGGCCACGTTGACGTTTGCATTGTGGTCAGAGGTCATCTAATCGGGCCGGACACAGGCAGGCCGGCGCTACTTTATAAGGCCATACGCTGTACGGCTGGGGCCCACAGCGGCCTCTGCATGGACAGCGACATATCCATAACCGTTGGCTTGGAGTATGAAATATGGGCTATGATGAGGACAGCTAGCTCTAATTAGGGAGTGTCCCATATGTCAGGCCGGTACGGGGGATATATATGGCCAGGCTCAGGGTGCACATAGTGCCGGGGGGCATTGACAGAAGCGGCTGGCCCGTGCTCGCGTTTCAAGACAGCCGAGGACCCGGGTGTGCGGTGGTGGTGGTGGTGGGGGGGGGGGGGATGTGCATGCGCTTGTTTGTCTGTGTGCGAGTGTGAGGTATGCGCCAGCAGAGACCACTCAGCAGTGAGACACAGAGCCAAGACAAGACAAGATGCCACCTCCCCCACCCCCGAAACAACACCAGCAGCACTATGTCCCCCTCGCCCCACTCCCTACCGCCAAACACCCCTGAGCCCCCCTGACCCAGCCTGATATGCAGTGAAACCCGAAGCGCTGGTAAGATGAAGCGGTCACAGCGTTAGAGAGCCAGGTGTAGAGACGCCGAGTACGGGAGGCAGTACACTGAACGCTTTGCAGTACTGTTGCAGGGAGTGTATTGTGTTGTGTATTGTGTTGTGTATTGTGTGGTGATCAGACAGTCTTCAGTACACTGAATTGCATTTGCTTCACTTTATACATGCACTGGGTGTATGGTGCTGGTGTTTTTGTTTCTTTGAAAGGTTATTGAAAAATTGGTAAAACATATTTTTATAAGATAAGATGGTAGATACTAAGATTCAACAATCACCTCAATTAGTGTACCTTATGACTCCTGGGGGCCTCATTACAGAAACTTCCTAACTCTGAAATCCTATCCTATCTTGAGATAGGAAGGCCTTTAAGGGTTTTGATATTACAGACAGAGGTTTCCTAACTTAACTTAGGAAGAAATCCTATCTTGTCTTAAGATAAGAATTTAGTCATTACAGAACTATCCTAAGTTAGGAATTTCTTAAGTTAGGATCCCTCAGTTAGGTGGCCATACACCCTGTCCTAAATTAAAAATAACTGTCAATAACAGAAGAAAATGGTAGCAGCACTGCTAGTAGGTCTGTATGACAATGAAGACGAGGAACATCACAACAGAGATGTGATGGCTGAAAGGCTACCGAGACCGCATAATGATTTGTTGCATTTGTATTTTAATTTCATTTTATTGCCTGCAAAGGCGATTTTTTAAATTAAAATGTAATTCTGAATTTGGTGGAAGAATTACTTTACTACTTTATTACTACCTCTTCCTGTTCTCTGTACCAATACCCGCCATGACAGTAGTCCTAGTGCTACTAGCTCAACAGTCTCTGTTAACGTTACAAGTAACTCATTCTATAAATCAGATTAAAAGAACAGTTAGGATTACCTAAATTAAGATAAGATAGGAGGCCAAAAATAAGATAGGAAACGGCCAACAGGTTAGGGACTGCTTTTGTAATAGGAAGGATTTTTCCTATCTTTGAGTCCCTAATTTAAATTAGGATGAGAAGTTAGGATTTTTTCTGTAATGGAGGCCCCTGAAGAATAAGTCCCGCCTCCGGTTCCCTCGGTCAAATGTCCGAGGCGTTTTTGGATTGTCGGTGCCGTTAAAGTAGTAAACGATTATTAATGCTACTTTAACGGCACAGACAATCCAAAACCCGGTCGGAAAAAGTGTGTCGTTCAAAACGTGACGCAGCTTTTACTTCTTCGCCACCTACAGAGTTTGTTGTACGATCATTAAAAAAAACCATTATTTCCCAAAGACATTTGACAGAGGGAACCGGGAGCCTCAGAGGCGGGGCATATTCTTCAGAGGTCCATAAGCTGGAGCCATGGCTGCACTATGAACCAATAAGCAGGAGCCCTGGCTGCACTATGAACCAATAAGCAGGAGCCCTGGCTGCACTATGAACCAATAAGCAGGAGCCTTGTCTGTGGAGCAGCCCGGAGGGAGGGGTTATCCCCTTAAGTCTAGGCTACGAGAACCAACGAAGCCGTCGCTCAGTCTTATGCCTCGTTTCCACCAAGCGGTGCGGTACTGTTCGTTTCGGTACGGTGCGGCTCTGTTCGCATCCATTTTTTCTTTCCTGGAGCGGTGCGGCTTGGTTCGCTTATATTGGCATTTCCACTGCCAAAACTTAGGCAAGGTCACGAAACAAACGTGCTGAGATCCGCGCTGAGCCTACCTATTTTTCGGCACTCCTCCGTTGGGTTACCAAGCCGTCTGAAAGGGTGCCGAAAACGTGGAGCTAAACACGTCTAATTTTGAAATCACTTAAAAAAAATCCTGTTGGGTATGGCTGGTATCTTTGTAACACAAACAGCGAGGATGAATAACTTGATCTATAAATAAATTAAGGTCATGGGACCTTTAACACCATGACCAACATCCTGAAACAACCACCAACATCCACATTTGCCTCAAACATTTTGAGGCTTACAACCCATGTTAATAGTTGTGAATCAATGTTCTTGTTGTTCTTTTAAGCGTTTGTTACTCTGACCATTTTGTTTGATATTGTGGGAAGGATGTTAGTGAAGGATTCAGAGCACTACGCATTTTAAATGCCATGACTTTTGTTCTTGTGTTTTAATTTTTCTTAAAAAAACTGTAGCGGAAAATAAACAAAAATAAACCTAACGATAGGACCAAGATTTTTTTATTTAGTTTTACAAACCAAGAGTAGGCCTGATTTGACTAATTGGCTTTCCATCCTTTCCTTCTGCCCTTGTAGTCCAAAGACATGCCGCCCACCAGTTTCCAAAGTACAATGCTGCCGCTGCTGGATTTGTATCTATTTTATTCACATAATTATCCCTCCCTGCTATTTTGTAGCTCACCAAAACACCCTGAAACAACTTGAGTCTCACATACTTATGCCACCATACGCCACTAACAGTGCAAGCAGGCCAATGGCAACCAAGCTTGCAGTCCTTCCTCCCTCACTTTAAAAACCACCAGCCGCCACTGAGATAAATACATTTACAGATAATATATCTTTAGGTTTATTCAATATCTAAACATATTTTCCGTATATTTTTCTTATTTAACTTTAAACCTCAATTTTGAATGGAAGTCTCCTATGACTTATCTGACTACCAAACAGGTTATCTGGTGCTTCCTACTGTAAAGCGCTAGTGGGATATGTTTGGGGGAAAACATTTACCAACCTGGTCGTGGAGTCCAACGTCCACCATCATCATCTCCCCTCCAATGCTGATCCAGCCCGAGCCACAGGGGTTATGGGAGTTGACGCCACGCCGGAACCACACCTGAAGCCAGGCCAACGCACAAACACACAGCAAATCATCCATCAAACCTTTGTTTTTTTTTCTGCGTGTGTACGTCACCATTAAGAGCCTGTATACCTCCACATTAGCGCTCTAATGTAGAGGTAGATTTCCCCTTTAGAATACTGCATACCCATACACCTTGACAATAAGGGCCCTTAATCCATGTACCTTAAAGTCTTTAGTGACCACCCAGACCACGCTGATCCCTACTGCCACGTGGAGGGCCTCCACCTCCTTTCCAGGTGTTTCGACCTCCACCCAAGAGCTCCCTGACAGGCCAGGAGACAAAAGGGTGCAGGAGGAGGTCAGGTTTAGTATCTTACAGCACGGCACCGTGTACACTTATGTACAGTGTTGGTATGTATCTGTTATGTGCCTCTAACGGATTGTTATAGGTTTTTGTTGTACGTACACTTCATGATTTAGATTGCACTTTTCTGTTATTGCCAACTTTATTGCCCTCTCTCTGAACAATTTGTTGTGCATGTACACAACAAAGATCAAATAAAACTCTATTTGAAATAATCCTATTTGATTCATTTAAAAAATGTTCAACCATTCTGGCCCTCTGGCATGTTTATTATCAGCCAGCACTGATTCTTTTCCCTTTTTTTGTGATTTTAGCTGATTTGAGGACACACCGCTCCTAAAGATTTCCTCTTTGATTTAACTGGCCCGGATCCCACGAGACAAAAGCTGGTCATTAAGTCTCCATCACGTAAATAGATACACTTTTATCCAAAGTACCTTCCAATCCTTGGAGAGTGTATATTCTATCCTGCGTGACACGGCGGTAACAGCCCTTACCCTGGCCGTGTGAACGCTGTGCTCCACCATTTGAGGTGGTGTAGTCCTCCCGGGTGTATCTACTGTGTGGATACTATATGAGGTAGGAGGCCTGACGGGTCCAGGCGGTGTGTACCTGTGGGGCTGTCCAGGCTGAGGCCCATGCGCACCAACAGGTTCCCGTCCCACAGCAGGGCCCACAGCAGGTCTCCAGGGCCGGCACAGAGCTGGGCCACCTCCTTGGGCACGCCCACCTCCTCCCAGGAGGACCCCTCGGGGACCCGGGGCTGGATGCCCTCCCTGAACCACACCTGGGGATGGTGCACACCCACGCACACGCACACGCACACACACACACACACACACACACAGCACACAGATAATACACCGGCCACACGCCATTTGCGGGTGGATTGTGTATGGTGGCGGGTAATACGCCATTTGTCAGGTTCGATCCGTACTGTGTGGCGGGTAATACTGTCCAGTCAGGTTCGATCAAATTTGCATATTTAATACATTTGTCATACGGTGCTGCACAGTTCCACAACCATTACTGTCAACATCCGGCCTCCCTTGCTGAACTGCGACTGTCAACATCCGGGTAAGATGTCTATGGTAACAGCTCTCAAGTCTCACGCATTCGGCGTGAGACACGCAATTCGGAAGAAGACGATGGATGTGTCGCATAGACGTCGTCATCGTCTTGCCGTCCCTCCCCGTTCTGTGATTGGTTCCCCATCTCAGGCGAAAATCGGATCCATGGAATCCAGGCTGCCTCGCAGCGCGAAATGAAATCGCGCACAAGGCAGCATGGCTTACAATAGGCCTAGGCTACATTCATTTCCCCTGATGGCAGCAATGTTCCACTTTCACCTGGAATTCACCGGTACATCAAACCACGTGTCTTCTTTAGATTTCAGTTCCCTTTATTTATTCACACAGTTCAGCAGCGGCATTCATTAAGAATCAGAGCCCACATTAAAGCTGCATTTAGGGTGACTATCACTACCCAGCCAAAAAATAGATGCGCTATAAATGGTTTTGTAAATAGCAGTCAGGAACATGGGCATAGTTGTGGAAGTGCTGGCGTTAGAAAAATTTCTCAGAATTCTCTGACACTGCTTTCAGAACTACTTTCAGCATGACTGGAGAGAACTTCCTTAAATTAACCTTTAATGCTAGATTAGCATGAACGCTATTGTGTGAATTATGCCGCGTTTCCACTGCATGGTGCGGTACGGTTCGGTTCGCAAACGTGCGGTACGGATTGCGTTTCCACCGCCAAAAGTGAGCGTGACCCGGACTGAGCCGTACTCGTTTTGCCCTCGTCTTCAGTACTCCTCCGTTGGGGTACTGAGACGCCTGACAGGGTGCCGGAAAATTCGAGCTACACACCCCCTCCGTGGATTGGTCAACAGAATCGTCACTTCCGGGTGACGTGGGGATAAAAACAAACAAACAGTAGCCTCGAGGTATTATTCTTTACAATGACATGTCGCGTAAAAGGCTTGCTTGGGCGAACAAGGAGGGTGGAGACGTTCCTCTGCATTCTTGGGGAGGAAGACGTGCAGATTGAGCTTGATGGAGCAGTGGGGAACGAGGCGTTCAACTTTTCCATTGTTTTTATTGAGCAGGCTACACTGTCGCGCTGCTATGATGTCACGATGTTTACGTAGCTGCCGCGGCGATCGACATCCAGCCTACCAAAAAGGGTACTGTCGGCGGTGGAAACGCGACCTCGGAACTGAGCTGGGCTCAGTTCCCTAACCCTAACCCTAACCCTAACCCTATACCGCCCCCTCCCTACCGGACTGAGGCGAACCGAACCGTACCGCACCCTGCAGTGGAAACGCGGCATTAGTTTGGTTCTTTCATGGAAGCCGGAAGTGGGAGATTCCTTATTTTTTTTTTTACCATTATTGTTTTATAGGGACAAACATTAACAAATTTCTCCTACAGGGGATTGATAAAGTTCTATCTAGACTATTGAACAGAAAGAAACACTTGGTCATACTTTACACACTTTACCACAGCATTGGCTACTGAATGCCACAGATATATTTACAGCATTGGACTGAATGCCACATAAATATATAATTATGTTTTTGCATGTTTGCAACTTTTAAAAGCTCAGGGTATAAAGTTCAAGTATATGCCTCTACTTGTATGGCTTAAGCCAATAGCCTTTTGAGGCATTGTTTAAGGGCCAATAATGCTTACTATCATACGTTAGTTACCATGTATGTGGACACATTTGTATGCAGTCACATGTAAATATAAAAAAGCAATTTGACTTGGTGATGGTGTAGCAATGCATGTTGTTTTATTGTTAATATGTCAATTTGTTTTTTATTGAAAATACTTTGCATAGATAAATTATCCCGAACTTGTCATCGTAACACCTTTGAAATGAACATGACTTAACTTAACATGGCAGATACCTGTGTATTGTTTATCATATGCAGTAAGAGTGTAACGTTTTCAACTCAGTTCCTTGGTAGAACCCACTTACAGTAAAAATCACTTCTGATGGAAAAAAAGATGCGTATGAAAAACACTT
The DNA here is from genome assembly GCA_900291075.1 of Melanogrammus aeglefinus. Lineage (NCBI taxonomy): Eukaryota > Metazoa > Chordata > Actinopteri > Gadiformes > Gadidae > Melanogrammus > Melanogrammus aeglefinus. The sequence continues at coordinate 252,683 of OLKM01000581.1, forward strand.
TTCTTATCTATTGTTGCTATTATATTGTTTAAAATGTACGCATATATTAAAAATATATATAGCGTATAAAAAGTGGCTTGTAAAAAAGATGAGGCTGGTGGGCAAAAAAGTTAATTTCCATCCCTGACGCACACGCGCGCACACACACACACACACACACACACACACACACACACACACACACACACACACACACACACACACACACACACACACACACACACACACACACACACACACACACACACACACACACACTTGAACGTCAAGTTTGGTGGCCCCCCTGTTTACACTCTGTTGGGTCGTATTTACAGCGGTAGACAGATAAGACCCATCATTTAAAAGATCGCCATGGCATATTGACCGACTGACGATGTGTTTGAAAAGTAGGCAGAGGCGATAAGAGCATGGGGCATGCGTCAAAGTTTTCTGTTGAAAGATCTTGAGGTTATATGCTGCCCCCTAGTGGCGAAATCATCCTCTTTGATAAACACAACAGCAATGCTATTCCCTTCTGATATAAAGTATAGTAGTATAGTATAGTATACTCGCTGTAACGCATGTCTAGGTTTTTGCTGATCATGACATTTAGATAGATTACTCATTATGCACTTCAATGCATGTGTATGTATGTTATTTAACAATTAAATAATAATATCATAATTATGCAAAAAAATTAGGAAGTGCCAGTGAAGTGGTACTGACCTGGCCCTGTTGGGACACCCCCCAGAGACAAGGGTACCGGCCCGACTGGTCGCTCATCTCCCACCCCCCACAGCTGATGTCACACAGGGGCAGGGGGGCTTTCTGGGGCTGGTCCAAGGGGGATCTGAGGAGCCACAGGCAAATGATGGACTGGATAGTCTGTCTGGTTACCATAGGGCTAGCCAGCTAGCCAAATGCTAGGAAGACATTTGGTGATTAAGTCATTGATAACTGTAAAGGTTCGACCAAATAAAAATTATGTTAATCACTTTACCAACGAAATGCTACATTTTTTTTTACTATTAAGTGACTTGTCAGACCTTGGCCCAGCTGCCCTGTGCAGTGTATCTTCGGTAGCGGATCCAGCGGCGGCGACGCACACACGAGTTCCATTTCTTCTCTGGAGAGAAGTTAGCCGGAAAGTCCACCGCATACTCCCAGCCCTGAGGGAGAGGGACATGGACAGAGACGTAGGTTACATTTCATATTTTAGGTTTAATATTTTGCAAGATTACACCATTTTGTTATTTGTCGTTATTTTTTCCTTTGTTGCTGTAAACTGCTTATTTTCCATACCAATAAAGGTCCTTTGAATCGAGAGGGAAAGGGTGACAGAGAAACAGAGCTAGATAGATGGAAAGAAGATAGACATATATATGTGTGTGTGGGTGTCTGTCTGCGCGCTCGCCCAAGGCATGCATGTCTGTGTGCATGTGTACGTGCGTGTGTGTGTGTTCTGCCTCTCACCCCGGTCTGGCTGGGCTCTCCTCCGCAGGTCAGGTCCACGTACCAGTCCCCCTCCCAGTCCCAGCTGTGGGAGTGGCACGCAAAGCTGTGGAGGGGCTGGGCGCTCACCCCCGCCACGTCGCTCCAGGGCCAGCGGTCGGTTGGCAGCAGCACGTCTGTGAAGCCCTCCACCGGGTTCCACCGCTACACACAGACACACACCCACACACACACACCAACGAAGAGATGGACCAGCAGGCCAGGTCATACAGGGTGTAAGCATAGGAACACTATTACCCTGGGATGAAAGCGTCTCATCAATGTGTTGGAAATATTAGAATCCATACACACTACTGTACTTAGATATACCCCTCACTAGTCAAGTGAGGGGTAAGCAACAAATTGTAAGAAACAAAATCCCAAATATCTGTAATAGTTATTGTTAAAGTTGTATTGACATGTAATATATGCATGAATAGAGAAAGACTTATTTATTTTTGCATTTTAATCCTTTATTATAGAGTGAGATAGAGAGGAAGGTGTGGAAGATAGAGGGGAAGACATGCAGCAAATGACCAAGGGCAGGACTCGAACCCGGGTCGCTGCGTTTTAGGACTGAACCTATATGGTAGGCCTACGCGCTCTACCCAGGTTTATTGCATACAATGTATGCAATAAAATAAAAATCTGTGCAGCCGGGTTACATAAACTCTTTTGATACCTGGTTTTCATACGTCTCCTCCCGGAAGCGGATTGGGGTCTCGCTGGGCATCAAGTTCAGGTAGACGTGGTGGTCGCAGCCGACTCCCCAGCTGCGCCCTTTCCCTGCACTCACACGCTTGAGCTCCAAGAGCTTGTCGTCCCCTCGCTGCCAGCGCCCACTGGCGGTGGAGAGGCTGTACACCCGTCCATACACGTCCACCGCCCACAGCAACGTTATGGGCATGGTGGTGGGCCTGGGGGATAGAGGTAGTAGAAGCAGGGTCGAATCTCCGATCATTCATAGGCTATTCTAGGTTTTAACTTCGTGCTATCACGATCTTTCTTGTTTTGATTGGAGCCACAAAGCTAAAGAAGTAGACTAGGCATGGTCATTCTAATATATAGGTAGTAGTACAGCTTCATAAAGAAAAGTGTAATAACAAAAATGTAGATGGGATATAAACTTAAGGCGCATTTCAATTCAGAATCGATAGCCAAATAATGGCGCAGAGACATTTGTGCTCAAAGAGCATAGCCTACCTGAGCACTGGTGTCCGATCCGTTGTTGTCAAGGGAATATCAACAGACGCGTCATGCTATCAGGTACAGCCGATGAGTGGCATCTCTCCTGTTAGGAAATTCTTGCCTTTAAACCGTCTCAATAATACGGGTCTATGCGTGTCATGCATAAAATATATTAGATATTTTGTTTTCAGGGATTCCTGTACTGCAATGACGGCTATAAGCTGTTTACATGGGATAAGCTTTCCAACAGTTGTCCCACATGAACTACAACAACGCACCAAAGGGTTTACTTACGTATTGGGTGCTTTGATGCACGTTGAGAGCCTTTGACCAAAAAATTATAATTAGTATAAACCTCCCAGTGCTGAGGATACATTTACATTATGGACCAGAGGAATTATTTATCTCTCAAACTCCGAATCCACAACAGGAAATGGAGGAGCCAAGTGTCTTATTGGCCGAAACGCTGCAGGTGCCGCAAACGTAATCGCTGATTGGTGGAACGGTTGATATTTGTCCGATGGGCCTGCTGATTGATTTGCATATTTAAATTATTTATTCGGCGCCAGATTATTTATTAATTGATACGGAAGGTTATCTGCACCTAGCCATTTACAGATCATCAGAAACATTATGCCATATAAAAACATGGCTAGATACAAGAAAGGCACATACAAACATTTACAATACAAAGCATGCAATGCGGAATTGTGTGTCAAATATTACCTGAACATAGAGATGTATATAAAACTTGACCATCTATAATGACCTTTTATAAAAGAGTAAACAAGTGAAGTTAATTTGAGCAGATCCGTAAAACAATTGATATGCCACACTGCATACGGTCAACTAATAAACCAATAAGGCAATTGTTAGTAATACTGTTTAGAATTAATTCTTAACATTACATGCTGTAACGATAATTTAAAAAGACATAGATTATACAAGTCATTTATATAAGGTCAGGCGATTTTGCAGAGCTGTCCCTTTAAGAAGTGTGCGCAGAGGCGTTACTGGCATCACATGATGCTTTTCTTATGATGACAATCCAGACAAAAAGGAGAAAACGTTTATTGAGTTGCAGTTGACTTATTGGGTGTTTAAAAGATAATGATTTGATTGTCAACGATCATACACGGAGGAAATTAAGATGTGTTAGCTATTAATAATTTGCGAGCGATCCTTAACATTTTTTTCATGACATTTTGGCAACTGTTTGTGTTTTGCTGGCTTGGACAAAGTTGGCGCATGTAGAGAGACTAAGTTTCATTTTTGTCGCTTCGGTTTCTACTTCATTGCGCTGTTCCTGCTCCTCCACAAATGTCGAGCAACTCTTCAGGCGACAAGACCAGCACATCTTAAAAAAGACAACTACTCTGCCCCTTACAATTTAACCTTAAGGCCAAAGGAGACAACTTGAGACAACAACTGGTCGGGGGGAGATGGTGGACAGCAAGCCACTTCTACAGACGGACCGACCTCCCGCCTACCACAGCGTTCCGGGAACGTACGACTACAGTCCTCAGCAATACAACTATGGAGCCATCCCGGCCACGGCTGCGGCGACCCCGGGATTCCAGCAGTCTCCGCCACCCTACCACTACCATGACGGACAAGGCAAGTATGGTGGTCGATGACCTAACGACTACCCAGTGGCGCAAAGATTTTTTATCTCTCTTCTGGCATGATGACGTCGATTGCTGAAAGTTCTGAAGGATATTATGTGGTTTGGGTCTTGGATCTATATATTATCTTTAATTCATCCTTGAATATATATTTAAGCTTTATTAGACTGCTACATAGTAGGGGAATCATGAAGGTGTAAAGGCGCCACAGTGTAGGAGTTGAAGCGATTGTATATTAAGGAAGCGCAACATGTTTCATGTATATTGTCATGGCAGGCATGTAAGTTTCAGGCTCGCCCGGTGTGTTCCATGGAATTTTTAAAAACATGGTAGTCAAATCCTATCAAGAAGATCCCCCTCCAGATTATGTTTAGAGGGAGATGGGTTAGAAGACAGGCCCAACAAAATGGTATTTGTTTTGATTCCAAAGCATATAAAACACGGTATTAAAAGCCAGATATGTCGTATCGTATATGATCAGTCCATATATCCATTCAAACAGTGGGTTAGGACAGATAACTTAACCAATGGCACTATGTGCTAAGCTCTCATTTGTCATGGTTGAAAAATCTATTTAGGAAATGATGTACAAGGAATAATTGCGTATCCGCTCTGTATATTAACATACCTGGAAAAAGTGACTGGAAACATTCGTATGTCACATTTCCTCCGTGGCAATGCGTTCAACTTCTGGACCGATCAAATTGATTAGGGAAGAAAATCCTTGATTGATTAATGGGATGGCTGGATTCATTAAAATAATAGTCACAAATTATTTTGGGATAATTAATTAAAAAGGGCCATGTTACAGGACCAGATTTAAAGAGTGTGTGTGTGTGTGTGTGTGTGTGTGTGTGTGTGTGTGTGTGTGTGTGTGTGTGTGTGTGTGTGTGTGTGTGTGTGTGTGTGTGTGTGTGTGTGTGTGTGTGTTAATTTGATGCATCAATAACTCTTTCACACTTTCACACTATCTCTACAATTTTCTGTGTCTTCAGATTTTTGTCACAATTATCATTAAACCGGTTATTTTCTGTTATTGTTGTACTACAGGCTACCCTACAGCACCGATGGGCCCTGCCATTGCTCAGCAACCATACAGCGGGACTTACACCATCATTCAGCCCTCTGTAGTGGTGGTGGGGGGCTGTCCGGCTTGCAGGTGGAGACATCACTCATTCACTCACCCTCATCGGTCTACCTTCCTTCACATGACACAATAAGCATCGTTGTTCTGCTTTTACAATATGTCCTTACTGCGATTCATGTACAATCATGTATAAGCACATATGGTTTAAAGTAATTGGAATCATTTCAAATACTACCAATTTTAAAGGTGTAGGTTCTAAGACTTGCACACTCAGAACAAAGGGGAGGGGGGGGGCAGCATACTACCAGCCAGTTGTGGAGCAAAACCCATTGTATTCCAACTCTGAACTGTGTTTAAAAAAAGAAAGAAAGAATGGCTAGCTTGGCGAACATATTGATACTGTCATATAAGTGGCTAGCTTTTAGCAATAGTAGCTTTTGCTAATAGCTGTTTTCTTTCCAGTCTAGAAGTAAGATTGCGACTTTTGAACCAAACCCGGTTCTTTTACTGGCAAATAGCTGTCTACAGCGGTGGAATGCAACGGCAAAGTTAACGCTTGTTTTCCTCCATTTCTATCATATACTGCTTTCCACAATTGATAAAAGGTAAGAATACGCCATCTGGGCAGAACTAGAGTCATCCTCTCATGTTGGAATGAGTATAGACTGGATGCTGCAGTGACGGTGACCCTTTGAGGAACAAAGTAGTACGAGGCTGTACCTGCCAGTGCTAGCTGCTAACTTAAAGTCGCAAAGTGTTCAATTGAGCCCCTCCCAGTTAGAAGGCGGGATACAGAATATATAAAATCCCTAGTCGTGTTCTGTGCAATCTACCTGGCTCTGATGGATTTGGTGGCTCTGGGGTTTCAGTACTGTTGCTAGAAATATTATTTTAAACCAAAGGAGGGGTCCAGCATTTGTAAATATCTAGGTTATTTAGAGCTTTTTTAAATTAAACAAATTGTGACTTTAAGTAAATATCTCTTTCACACATTGACTTCTTTTGACATGCTGTCATATCGGTTATTTCTTCTGTTGATAATCATGGTTCATTTTTGAATGTTTTAAATTAATTATACAGGTTTCTCCTTTAAAATACTATAATTAAGACCCACCCTTGCAAACTTTAAACACGCATACGCAGTCCTTCCATCTAGTACTTTGAGTGTAATATACAGTTACAAATTGTAAGTATTGACTGGATAATATAGTTAGTCATCCCCATTGCAGAAATAGAGGAGGGAGCGCTTGGTCACAACTGTGTCGGGAAACAAGGCAAGGGTAGCAATGACTGTCAATTGAGCACCATGACCAAGTTGGATAACTGCCAGCGAGGTCTCGATAAGCATGTGATTAGCATGCTTTTCCCTAAGCCGGATCTGTGACTAATCACTGTTAGAGACCACTTTGTTGTTGGTGCTGCAGAGCTCAGTATCACCTGTGGCTGTTTGTGTGTCTCTCTCAGTGACACACTTGGGAATTAGGCCATGAGCGAAACACTGTTGTTGTGATTTTCTTTTTCTAGATTATGTTTTATAATACCCCCCAGAGTTGACTTTCTTTCCTGAAGTTCTGTGAGACAAACATGATTAACTGGGGTAGGGGAAGGGAGAGAAGAGAGATTATGCCAAAGAGGTTTTCCCCTTTGCAAGGTTATAATAGGTTGGGCATTGCTCTCAACTTTTACATTGCATGATGTGTGGGTTCTTGAAGTCATTGAAATGATAATCATCTCTGTTCCATTTTTTTAGCTACCGCAGCATTTCCATTTAGTTTCACAGTTGACTTCCTGCTAGTCATTCACAAGTCAAAAAATTGGGGCTTGTGGCTAGACCTTGATCGAATAGTTAAACTAATAATAATTTATAATTTATAATTTAGGTGGATTATAGCATTGGGGTGTATGTATTTTAATGTTTTAGTGTTTTTATATTATAATCTAATTTTCACATGGAAAGTTTGGCTTAGTATATTTTCAGCGACGGTTTATTGTTTCTCTTTCGTTTGGATTTTCCAGTGAAATGATTTTCTTTAATTGTTCTTAAGATTTTTTTTTATAGATCCTTTTTTGAAAAGTTGTTCCTTGGCAAAGAAAAAAAATCAGCCAAGTGCTAAAAGGGGTTTTGTAGTTCACCAGAGGGCGTCACCAAAGGGCGCAGACCAATATGCCTCTGGATGAAATGGGATAGGCCTACAACCAATCATGGCACGAAACGGGTGACGCAGCACTGGGCCATGGTTGTATCAGCAATTCTAGGCCGAAACATAAATGATAACATTCATCTGATCTTTCCTCACTATCTGTTAGCTGCCTGCCCCATAAGTAGGAAGTTTAAAAAAAAGCGTATCTGTAGGCAGCCTATGTGCCGAGACCGTACACAAAAAACGCTCAATACCAAAATAATAGTATTCCAACCAATCACAGACAAGGGGTGGGTGTTTTGCGCAGCGTTCATGATGGTTTTTACTGGATGCATGAAACACGGAGGGGAGCTGGCTCTTGTACAAACAGAATACAAACCGAAGTGACGTCACCCAACATCACTGATACAATCTTTAAAATATACCGTCCATTTTGTTTAATACTGTCTCGATGGCTTAATCAACTCGCCGTTCTACAGCAGTGGCAGCCGTCTCTGTGTTGTTGTTGTTGTTGTTGTTGTTTAAATGCCTCTACGGAGTGCCTGCACTGTCATCAAATTTATTCTGCCTCATGTTGGATAAACGTTGTGATTGTTCGGTCTCTCATACCCGGCAGAACAAATAATTTGTATGGGAGGTAGGCCAGACTTATCTACAGAGCAAATGAAACGTGAGCTCACAAGTGTGTCTGGTTCCCAGGCTAGGACTTTGGCCCTCGTATGCCAATACGCAGATGAGCAACACAAGCACGTACGTGCTATTTGAACATACAACCCCAATTAAAGGGTAGGTGAATCCCCTCTTTCAGTCAAAACACTAAATTCAAAAACTGAAATATTTTAAATTATATATAAAAATATAAATGTTTTTGGCACTATAACATTTTGGAAGCATAGTGGTTTGGCCACATGTATAGACTTAATAGCTACATTCATGCAACTAAGAAGAATTATAAGCCTAGATCTACAAAAATGACACAAGTAAAATAATTCAGAGAACATGATTTATGCTAAGCTATGCCTAAATAGGGCAATTTGAATCAAGCCAAAAAGGGGGGTTCAAGACTAATAATAATATATTACAATTGACCAGCTTGATGCCATTGAACATTTCTTTTTCAAAAGTGTCTATCACTCTTTGATCTATCACATAGAAAGTCATATGACTTCCTCTAAATATCATACTAGTATAAAGTGGGAATTTGAACTTTGTCCCCGTTTAAAGATGCCCACTGGTTACCCTTTAAAGGTTTTATCAACGATTCTGGTTGCCCTGACTTCCGTTGTAAGATTCCAAACAAACGGAGCCAGCTAGCCCCTCCCAACTGTGTTTTTAAAATGATCAATGGACGTGCAGTTTCATGAATGTGCAGGAAAATGCAACAGGAATTTGTAGCTACCACTTCGCGTGCACAAGCGCGAAACACCACAACACCCACCCCTTGTCTGTGATTGGTTGAACACAGTTTATTTTGATTTTGAGGTGTTGGTAGTACCATTTGTTTTTGTGTGCCATCTCGGACCCTAGGCTGCCTAGAGAGACGCGGTTTTTTGACAGCCTGCTTATTCTCTGACTGCACACTCCACGGTGAACGGTGTTCATGTGTTCTCGCTCCCTGATCCTTTGGAACAGGGACTGTGGTAGGGGTGAGTCCGTGAGGTCAGAGTTTAAGATCAGACACGCAGGCCAGATGGGATATTATGAAAATAAAAACAGTTGTATTAGGATCTTGAGTAAACAAAGTCGGAGATTAAAAAAACAATAAAAAGGTATCTGGCACTGAATTCATAATTAAAATTACTGCTAGGGTTCACCTTTCAACGTGTCGGCATTGGACTCAGCTAGGTAACCTTTTACCAGAGCTGGGGATCATTGCATTCTGAGAATGTTCTTTTCAGTTACCATAATTCCAGACATAAATATACGCACGCACGCACGCACGCGCGTGCGTGTGCGTGTGCAATGTGCGTGTGTGTGCGTGTGTGTGATGTTGGATCTCAGGGCCTGTGTCCACATAGCGTTGCTCTCTAGTAGAAAAGTGTGCTCTGAAAAACAGAGCACACTTTTTTCTCTAGGCCAGCCGCATATTACCTCATATGCAACAATTAAAAAATAAAATAATACAGTGTGATTTATATCGTTTCCATGTTCTTATTCTTATGTGTTCCAGGGTGGGGGTGCTGGAGGATGACTTCACCTGCCTAGGCATCATGTGCGCTATCTTGTTCTTCCCCCTTGGCATCCTTTTCTGTTTTGCACTGCGCCAGAGAAGCTGCCCCAATTGTGGCGCCACCTTCGGGTAGAGGGACCAAACTGCACGCCATTCACATGCATTTAAACAGACACCACCTGTACAAACACAGCACCAACACCCATCAGTGTTTTTCAGTTGTTCATTTTGTCATTTTTGTTTCCCTCTTATAGTCCTTGCACACTTATGTTGCCATGATGAATTTCACAGATATGATTTGTAATTTGTTTTACCAAATAAGTAAGCCGCTAGCATATAGACAGATAGTACCTTTTGTTTCTTCTACATGGAACATAGGAAAGTTAATTTTCGTCCATAGAAGTAAGAAAGAAAACAAGAGTTTGCTAGTGAAGTTGTGAACAAATATGAAAAGGCTGACTTTTCAGCACTAATCTGTGCCAATGCTCAACGTAGACCCAATGGACTCAAGCTGCTGTTGATTCATGCTTGATAGTCCATATTCCTGAGCAGATTTGTGTATTTTTGCATAAATATATACACAATAAATATATATGGCACCCATGGGTGTGTGCCAAAACTATTCTCCTTGAGGTAACAACCTAAAATGATATCTTTTTTCAATTTTTGTGTTTTATTGTATAAATTCTTCCATGTCCTTGTATTCCTCACCTTTCCTGTGAATCTATTTTCTTGTCATTGCAGCACCTTTGTTTCAGACCTTTCTCATTCACTTTCCTCTTGGTTTTGTCGTGAGAATAGTATTTTCGGACATCCTCAAGAGACTTGTCTTTAAGAGCCTGCGGAACAAAACACCTTTCCAGGCTGGAACAATAGACAAGCATTTTAATTATTTGTTTGACGGTTTCCCCGGAATTTCGCTTGTCTGTATTTTGTCACACTGTAAGGGGGCATCCTTGCACTGAATTTTTGTAGAGTGATTATGATTTAAAGTTTGAGGTTGTCCAGCCAATACATAGCTCAGGTAGATGTAAACGAAAGAAAACCACAAACGCCACTCCACCGCTTCAATCATAATTCTGACAAGACTATTTTTCTTTAGGTTGATGAACAAATTCTATGTGTAAACTTTTTTATGTGCATACATTTATGCTGTTGCCCACAACACAAGGCCAAACATGCAGAGAAATTAGGCAATGAGAGCTGATGGATGGATGTTGATGGACTGATGCATCGTGTCAGTCTTAGTAACCTGCTCAGTGAGATTCAGACAATCAGTGAATGTCTGTGTGCAGCAGTTTTTTCCTTTTGCTTGGGGTAGCAGAAAAACAAGCAACCATGCACGTCATCATAATTGATGTTACTACTTTTTTATAAAAAAACGTATATATGAATATATAAATAGAAAATAAATCAAGTGATAATTCAAGTCTTGTCTTATTGCTTATTTCTTGATGATTGAATAATGAAGGGAACACATGATCAAATTACAGTTTTTCTCAGTCGCTTTGGTACATTTCTCAGATCAGAATTGAAATTCTCAAAACTACCTGTTCAATCTTCACATCATTGTGTCACTTGTGCACATCAAAAAAGCAGGTTCTCATTTCTTTGAACAAGTTGCAAATGCTTTGGTACGTTCATTCAAATGATTATGTACAATTCTCTGCTCTTTCCTACATTATCAATTGCTTAAGTCATGTTGATCAAAATGTATTGTAATGGGTCTCTATTGTAGTCTCACCCCCACAACATTTAGGCATTAGTTCATTGCGTTAGTCTTTACATGCAAAATGGTTGAACAAGTTGTCATGTGTCAAGCATATTTCTATTCATTTGCATTAGACTTTTTTTCGAACTCCGTCCTGAATTGGTAAATTGCAACCAGGTGAATCTTGACTTTCTCTAAAGAAGGGAAATGTCTGAAGTGTTAGATCCACCAACGATCAACCAGTTTACTGAAATAGCTCATAGGTGCATCTCCTGAACCATGAAGAAATGACATGTATTATATACGTATATAGCTGGAGCACAACACAATGTTACATTGTCTGACAATGGAAGGACAAGGATTTGGACAGGGTCAACAGCCAGAGAGAAGAAGAAGAGGAAGACGAGTGAGGCTGCGTGAGAATTTGTGGCCCAACAGACAGGAACGTCAGGAGGTGTAGGAAGACTGCACTGTAATTCCTACAGCAATGCATGTAGTTTACCCGAAGGAGATTTTCCTATGTTCACATTTCTAGCAACGACAATGGTCTGTCAACAAATTACAGTACAAACAGTCAAAGCGTAAATGTGAATCTTGTCCAATCTCTTGCAATCAATCTCCCACACACACTAAGGTGTAACTTACAATTGGCAATAATTGTCTTCAAAACATTAGCCATAGTTTACATCAGAACATCCCTCCAGAGTACACTGTTATATTGACAACATGACTAAGCAATTTGACTGTCTTATCCATACAACAATGACACAAAGGACTTGTCATTGGGATGGCAAACCAACAATGTAACAGTTGGAACATCTTTACTTTTGAGAGATACAAAGGATTTTGAGCAAAGAGACTGGCTTTTGCATGAAATCCATGGTTTCGCTATTTGTACGAATTGTTTGGAGCAATGCACTTACTGTTTTGCAAATTTCAATTCTGATCTGAGAAATGTACCAAAGCGACTGAGAAAACCTGTAAAAAAATACATCAGAATTGTATCAATTTATTTTTCGTTGTTCATGCTTCCGGAAAGAAAAAAGGTTGGACGCTTTGAAGAAATAAACATTTATTTTTCATAGAGCTTTTCCCCCAATGCATGTTTAGGGGCTGTGTATTGGTCTGAGATCAAATTCACCACCCTACACATTTAGGTCATGAAAAACATCATTCATAATCGATCCAAAATGAAAAAACATCATTGCTTCCAGAGCAAGAGTACTGTTATCGTTTAATGTAGTGGTTAATTTTAAGGCCAACGTTCGACATTTATCAAACTGGGAAATAAGATGACAGCGGCCGTAGGGAGGAATTAACATTCACTGGTTTGAATTTTCATTTCAGAGTCACGCAAACACCTGCACCATAACACGGATGCGATCTTAATCGCAAAAGATCATTAATCATTTCATTTCTTAAAACTTAATGCTTAATCAAGGAGCACATGGTGAAATGCTGAGGTCCCATATACTACATTCATCTACTGTCCTATGGCAATGCAAAAACAACAATAACAGTTGGAACAGCTGATTTAGCGATACGGAAGCAACACCAAATGCATAAATTACAATAAACAAACATTTAAAATATAATTTAATTAAAATATTCGCATATTCGCAGATCATCTCATAATCTCCATTACTTTTTTTGGTCGAAACCGCCCGAAACAAAGATGGTAAGAAAAAAAGTAGAATGTTTCGTGCAACTGGTCCATAAATAAAAATGTAACTCCCAGCTGTTTAGTTTGCAATGTTTTTAGCAATCAAAGCTGCATCCAAATTCTAAGGCATGACGTGTGTGTTTAATAAAAAAATATGTTTTTATTTATTTATCCAAAGCAATTTATATGAAGTATATACAGGCAGTAGTGTCTAGTAGAGAATCCATTAGGAGATGTTGAATGGGGGGTAGGCGTTTTTCTCATCTACGGTCACATCTCGGCTTTGGACATGGGGAGGAAATGAAACCCACACCCTATTCAGCTTCCTTCCTTGTCATTGCTCATCAGACAGAGCGTGGGATGACGGGAGGGGGCCCAGGGAAAGACCCTTCCTCACTCCGTAGGCGGGAGGCTACAGCGCAGGAAGTCATCATGGTGTTGCTAGGAGACGTGGGAGGGTCAGATGGCGGGAGCTGAGCGGTCGTTGGTGACGGTAGGGCGCAGGCGCACAGTGGCGAACGGGTTCCCCCCCCTGGAGACGAAGAAACCCCATTAGCATGACTTATGTGTTAAAAATATATGGGTTCCTATTTCTATTAGCATGTCTTTTTGCGCGCGAGAGAGAGAGAGAGAGAGAGAGAGAGAGAGATAGAGAGAGAGACGAGAGAGAGAGAAGAGAGAGAGAGAGAGAGAGAGCGAGAGAGAGAGAGAGAGAGAGAGAGAGAGAGAGAGAGAGAGAGAGAGGAGAGAGAGAGAGACGAGAGAGAGAGAGAGAGAGAGAGAGAGAGGAGAGAGAGAGATTTTGACGTACGTGAGGAAGGGAGGGGGGGGTCTGTTAAGTCCATTGGCCTGCTGGGTTCGCCAATTGGATATTCAACATAAACAAACAAAATAGAAACAATTAGAATCCATGGCACCACTGGTCACACACACACACACACACACACACACACACACACACACACACACACACACACACACACACACACACACACACACACACACACACACACACACACACAACACACACACACACGTGGTTAAATACACTTAAATACACAATACGAAAATTTCCGGCAGTCCAGAATTTTGAAAATACTTGAATGAAGGAAAGAAGACGAAGAGATGTGTGGGAGTGTTGGTCACATGACAGCATGTGGAATCTGGACGTGGCACGGTCTGATCCCGAGTCGACAAACGATAGGGTTAGTCATAAAAGACGAAATGACACCCTATAAAAACGATCGACAAAGATCGACTCAAATAAATTAAAACATATGGTCAAATATATGGACATGTATGTGGGATGCATATGGCTGTGTGTGTGTGGTGTGTGTGTGTGTGTGTGTGTGTGTGTGTGTGTGTGTGGTGTGTGTGTGTGTGTGTGTGTGTGTGTGTGTGTGCAATTAATAATCGATAGGCTCTGTACCAAGGTGGTTTTGAACAAGAACTAGGTTTATTGTACAGCTCAGAACCAAAATTGATTGGAAGTGCTTTACCTAACTGAATATTCTTTGAGCCATATATTTCCATGTCACAGGTGATGCAGTACTGACAATCACCACTAGGGAGCACTGGAGTCCCACTACTACCGTGCTCACCTAGTTCAGGACAATGAGGGCTACTGATTTTGGCGTATGAATTGCGTTTTGTGAATGTGCTGTGGCGTTGTCGTGTTGCCAGGGCAGATTACTGTTATGGCTATCAATGCTGCTGGGAAAGGGACCTCTTTCACGCATCTGTCGTTGGCCCCTTTCCCTCCAGATGGTTTGATCACTAACCACTAATTGCTCAACAGGTCTGCTCTCTGGAGACGCGCACACACACACACACACACACACACACACACACACACACACACACACACACACACACACACACACACACACACACACACACACACACACACACACACACACACACACACACACACCTTTTGCTACGGCACTCTACGGTTTACTTATTCGGCACCGTCGCCTTCCATGCTTAGAGGTTTGAAATTCATACTGCTGATACACTCCTTCTCCCACTGCACAGTTTTGACTTTTGTATCCCTTTCGTCAGCATGGGTGAGAGCGACAGAGAGACAGTAGAAGAGAGGGAGGAGAAAGGCAGAGAGAGCGAGAAAGAGTGAGAGAGATATCTACAGATCTGTCATGACCGTCTATTTTCTTCCTCCTTAAACACTATGAAATGATTATTATTATGCAAACTCTACTACAAACATTTAGCTTTACAGAGCATGTGGTGTTGTCAGGCTTATAATCAGATACCAACAGCTGTCTAGCTGACTGACTGTGTGTCTATCAACTGTCAAAATTCAAGGAATATACCTTACTGTTCCTCGATATCAATTTCGTCTTCAACCGAAACAGAGATACACAGACTCCCTATGTGTGTCTTATGGATCATGGTGGGTGACGTAGAGGGCACACCTACTAAGTGCTCAATACCCCACACATATGTATTTACAGCTATTACGGCATGGCCGAGAGTATTTCTCCTACACAAAGTTCACAATGAAGAACTCCTACTCCAACACAACACTTAACCGAGTGACTCAGCACAACAGCCTATATGTTTCCAATACCAACGGTTTCCCAAAGAAAGTAACACACCTGGCAGCAAATGCACAGACACACACATATATATACACACAGACAGACAGACACAAACACGTACGTACACAAGCACACAGAGATAAAATCACACACCAAGATGTGCAGACACACGCACACAGAAGCACAGGTATGCACACACATTCAAAAATACATATATACAAACGCATAGAGACTCAGGGTCACACACTCAGACACAAACACACGGATACAGGTACTACTCACACACAAAAAGCCCAACCTTAACCTGCCGTTCACTTGAATGTAGACAACACACACATGCATTTGCACAGGCATACCATTAGCAAACCATTAGCACATACACATACTGCAGGAACAGGGATTAATAGAAAAGAATCTCAAGTATCTCAAGGGGGCTTTTAATCAATTTGCTGTCAGACACAGTCTGATGTTAGAGTGTGTGTGTGTGCGCGTGCGTGCGCCGTGCGCGTGCGCGCGCGCTGCGTGCGTGCGCGCGTGCGTCGCGTGCGTGCGTGCGTGCGCGTGCGTGCGTGCGTGCAGCGTGGCGGTGTGCGTGCGTGCATATGTTATGGTAGACAAGGAGAACAGTGGAGAGAAAGAGGGGCAGACTGAATAGCTGAGAGAGGATATGTTCGGATAAGTTGGCAGACAAAGCAACAGAAAATAGGAGATAGATTTAACAAAGCTAAACATCATGTCAGTTGTTAGTAAAAAGCCAGTCAGGGGATATTTTCCTCTTACCTACAACAAGTTGGCCAAAGTGCTGAGTGTAGAAAAAACAAGGGAAGTTTCTCGGTACATTTAATCCCAGGCCAGGGGGTTCTGGTCTAGAAAAAGAACCCCTGTCTAGTCCACTGTCCAACCTATACCATCCTGTTGCCACAGTTGTTTGTTAAAGTGATTGTTTTTCAGGGTATCCCTGGTGTTATTATTACATGGTGGCGCAGGAGATATTTCTTTGCATGCTCTTGAATATAGCTAGTGCTGTGCTCTGCCAGTTTCATTGAAAACTTTGGGCTTTGATTACATCATTTTTGGTTCACTCAAAATCAATTCAAATCAACCCTCCCCACCGTATCTCTCCCTGCACCCCACTGCAGCAGCCCTGGACCAGTAGGAAACACTGGTCCAGATCATTGGAACTCTACTGCCACACTCAAAGGAACTAATGAGTAATTGGACATATCCCGCTGTGACAGGGATGTGAAGACTATTCTGCCTGTTGTTTATCAGAGGCTGCTGTATATGTGATCAACAGAGGTGTTCTTTAGAATGACTGGAGCTGCAGGGTAGTACATTTCCCACTGTGAACAAACAACTGTTCTCCGTCCCCTCTGTAGTCAACATGGCCAACAGCGATAGACATAGAGAGAGGGAGAGCGATATGGAGAGAGGGACAGAGATAAATGGAGAAGAAGACATATGGAGCGAGATTAAGAGAGAGAGAAATAGAGCTAGAGGGAGCTCTAGATATAGAGGGATGGCCAAAGAGAGAGGTACAACGAGGTACAGCAGAAACATGAGTGCGATAGAGAGATAGGAATAGAATGAGGGGATGGGAGAGGGAAAGATAGACGTAGGAAAGATGGAGAGAGAATCAGAGAGAGAAAAATAGTGAGAGATATAAACAGAGGTAGAGAGAGGAAGAGATATGTTGAGAGAGGGAGAGCCAGACAAAGAGAGTATGCATTGCAGCAGGTTCACTCAGTTCTAGACCCATTGAGACCAGATACGGTCCGAGTGCAGAGTAGGGTGCTGGTGGTGGAATGCTGGCTGGCAGTTGGACCACGTGCTGAAGCACACTGAGAGGTAAATAATAAATACAGTCGGGCCGCAGGACGCAAGGATCCATGCAGCTCCGGTTTCATGACCGTCTGATCTCCACACTCCCTGTCAACCATCAACATCACTGACAACAAACACTCACATCATCACCCATAGACACCAACACACAATCAGCAAACATCGCCTACAGACGCCAAACACACACCACCCATAGACACCCACACATAGCCACCCCCCTCATGGACACCAACACACAGTCACCACCCATAGAAACCAACACACAATCAGCAAACATCGCCTACAGGCACCAAACTAGACCAACATCATCCATAGAAACCAAACACATGTTTGTGTGTTTTTTGTTTGTTGCCTTCAAGGTTGGTAAAGTTCCTACTTTGATCCATACGAGAAAATTAGGTGAATGATAACCTAATCCATAAACCAACTTTCTGCATGATGGTTACATCCTATCATGAGAGTAAACAACACACTAGTAATTAAAGCGTTAGTAATTGAGGATTGCTGCCATAGAGACTGGTGGCCGTTTTGGTTGGTTTGTTTCATTTGGCCAAATTAGAAACAACTAATGTCCCTGTTGATCTGGACTCCAGCTAGATGAAAAAGTTGCTGACACA